>ML976980.1:1164361-1301745 GCA_010015675.1 Byssothecium circinans | reverse complement strand
AACGCCAACTTGGCGGGCAGCTCTCTCTACGGCAGGCGATAGAGGGTGGGATGAGCGTCTCTCAAGAGGCAGCTAATGCAATGGGAAACTTCAACCTACACGGGTTTTGACAAGCCGCAGTCCTGTGCCTACTCGATAATAACTTGCTGATGGAGCTACTTTCAAGACCCTCCTTTCGTGAGATGATTAGTTTTGCTAACCCAGAGGCAGAGGCGGCGCTGTGGGTGAGTCCTCGAAGCGTGGCAACGTACGCAATGCGTCTTTTCCACTATATACAGCCCCAAGTTGTCAGAGCTTTGTCTGAGGCTGTAAGCAAAATACACGTAAGCTTTAACGGCTGGACGACAAAGGGTGGTAAACGCAGCTTCTTTAGGGTTGTTGCTCACTTTGCTGACGCCTCTAGAGTAATACGAGACCTACCTATCGCTCTGCCGCAGCTCGTGGGCGCCCATACTGGTGACGCGATCGCTGAGATAATCGTCAAGACGCTTACAGACTATCGTATTACTTGCGATAATATAGGTTACTTCGTACTTGACAACGCCACCAATAACGACTCTGCGGTTACAGCCCTCACTCGCGTTTATAAGTTTGAACCTACCTATTGACGCCTCCGCTGCGCTGCCCACACGCTCAACCTCATTGGCCAGGCGATCATCTCTGGCGGCGACAAAGACGCCTACGACAACGTGCCAGAGGAGCTCAATACAGAGGAGGTCTACATGCAAGAGTAGCGCAAACAAGGCCCTCTAGGGGTGCTTACTGACGTCATTAACCACATTAAAACGCCACAACAGTACGAGCTTTTTCGAGACTTTCAGAAAGCCGCTAACGCTGAGTTACCTACTGGGGAGCGTCTTAAGGTACTTGAACTAGTCAAGCCTGTAGTCACTTGATGGAACTCCTACTACGCTGCTTTTTGACGCGCGATCGCCCTCCAGGCTGCCTACAACTCCTACATTGAGCACTGGATCAACCGTATAACTCTAGAAGATTAGCGCGTGGTGAAGTATAACAACTAGCTCCGCGATGCTCCAAGCTGGATGAGGTCAATAGGGCTTACCTCCGCTGACTGGGCAGTAGTTGCCGAGTACCAGGACTGCTTAGAGCCGCTCAAGCTTGCTACCGAGAGGCTAGAGGGACGCGGTAAAACAGGCAAATTTGGTGCTATTTATGAGGTTTTGCCTATATTTGAATACGTACTCGCCGCGCTCGAAGCGCGCGTGCGCCTATACGAGCAAGTTGACTTCAACCCAGCTGACGCGCCCGAAGATCATCTCAAAATCAACCTCAACTCTGCCTGGAGTAAGGCAAACAAGTACTACAACAAGCTTGATGAGTCGCCACTCTATTACGCTGCTACCTGCCTCCATCCTTACTACAAGCACTACTGCGATAACGCCTGGGCTGATCACCCTGAGTGGCTTACGAAAGCCAACGCCCAGTTTCAGCAACTCTGGCAAACGTACAAACCTCAGCGCACGCGCCCTCTATGTCGTACAACTACAACAGCAATTTCAAGTGGGATAGATGACGTAATTGGCGCGTTCCTACGCCGAAATAACAGGGCAGCTGAGATCGCTCACGACGACGAGTTTGAGCGCTGGAAGGTTCAAGAACCTGCGTGGAGTAACGAGCAGTATACAGGCAGTGGCAACCCAGTCACGTATTGGATTGAATTGCGCTCAAAATACCCGTGTTTAAGCCAGTTTGCGATCGATATATTGACTGTCCCAGCATCGAGTTGCGATTGCGAGCGACTCTTCAGCGAGCTTGGCGACCTACTCGAGCCCAAACGACGCGCAATTGGCGCTGAGCTACTCGCAGCTCTTCAGTTAATACGATCATGGATAAGAGCTGGTTTCAAAACTCAACACGACAAGCGCGCCGAAGGCGAGGGCGAGGCTGAGGGCGGATGGGATGAGGATGATGATGAGGATATTGTACGCGACTACAATATAGAGGAGTGGATTACCCACCCGCAATAATCGTATACAGGTCGATCCCTTGGCATAAAACAGTGTCAATCTGCCCAATTTGCAATCCATCTGCAATCCATCTGGCCCAAAACACCAACAATCAATCCTCAATTCAATCTGCGCAGGCGTTACAACCAATCAATTCAATTCACGACTCCAAGATTGATTAGACGGATTGTTGCGGAGTCTGGCCAAGTCACACATGACCCAAGCCTAGGGAAATGGGCGGAGTCGAAACCGCAGTCATCTTCGGGTATTGAGTCTTCTTCGTACAACCCGATGCAGCCCTGCGGCATGCTTACTATGCCACATATACAGACTTATCTCCGCAGTCAGGTGAGAAATGGACGCATATAACACCGACAGAATCCAATAATGATCGTGACAATCTCAGAGAAGCAACAACCAGACAATGGATTCGTCAAGTTCCTACACAAGAGTGTAGACTACATCGCAGTTGGTGTCTCTCGAAGCTTTCCACGTAAGTCTCGTTGTCCTTGAACATCACTCAAGGTGCTTACCACTTGCCACAGGCAATACTACGGACGCTTTCTGCTCTGTGTGTAGTTAACTTCGGGGTCCGCCTATACATTCGCCACCACTGCTTTGGTCGATTGCTCGCCGATGACTGGATCATGATGTTTGCTCTGGTGCTTCTGCTTTCCATTGCCGCGTTAGGCCAAGTCTTTCTCGTCGACGTTTACAAGATCGTAGAGTTTGAGAACGGATCAATACTCCCTGAGGCCACCTTCCCTGACACAATGCGCCATGGTCTACGTGGATTTGGCGCTGCACTCACGATATCACTTGTTGGTATATTGGCAGTGAAGATCAACTTCCTCCTGTTCTTCAAGCGTTTAAGTGTTCGACAAAAGGTAGTCCGATGAGAATTCATCGCTGAGTGGATATATGTAGTGTGCTCAATCCAACATTTAGGAATCCAAATCACCCCCTATTTGGTCTTCTGGTTCATCGTACTGTTCATCACCATTGCGTGTGGCATCACCAACATTGGACTGATGGACTACAAATGTGTTTTTGGGAGTTTCGAATTCATTGCGATGAACTGTTCTCAGCGCAAGGCTCTTAAACGTTATTTCGACTTCCAGAAGATATCGGTCATCCTCGATGTCATCTCAGATGTTTTCAGTAAGTTCTACGTGCAGCTGTTTGAAAGTAAAACTTCATTAACGCATGCAGTCATTTGCTTTCCTGTCGTCATCCTATGGAACGTGCGCATCAGTCTCCGGAAGAAGCTGATCCTCTCATGCACGTTCGGTTTGGTCGCACTGACTATTGCGGTTACCGTTGTTCGTGGCAGCGTCTTTGGAGGCACCTACAAAAAGTTCGATACGAACGAGATGCGAAACCTGAACCCCAGTTGGATGTGGTTCTGGATCTTCATCGAGTTTGCTGTCGGTAAGTCCATTTAATTTTGACTCACGACCTCCACCATGGCGCCGCTGACTTGAATAGCTTTTATTATTGCCTGCATTATCTCGTTCCGGGCCCTGTTTGCTCAGCGAGAGAAGAAAGCTCACGAAAACCAAGTCCACCTTCAACAGGTGGCTTGGCAGGAACAACAAGCTCGGCCATCCTCAGGCGCAAAGCGTTTAAAAAACTCCGGCATTTTAAGGCGCGCAAGATTATACCACGACAGTCTGCTTCGGTCTTTCAAATCGCTTGAGACTGGACAAGATATGCGATTGCCCGAGCCAGAATCGGGCAGATTCAGTCCTACATTCCTGGCTAAGATCGAGAGCACCAACACTACGAAAGAGAGAACGGACTCTTCAGGGGTTCCCCTCAACAGACAGTGACGGAGTCCTAACAAAGTCACCTGCTGACTACAGAAGTCCGGTTAGGGGTTGCAAGGGGATATGGCACAATGGGCGCGCACTGCTACGCAGATGAACTCGGGTCGGAAGGTATATCAACATCAGATGGTATTTTGCTTCCCTTTTTTTTTGAGGGGACTGAGCTCCAAAGATGCTTAGGCTGTGATGGAATCAGTGTCACATTTATTTGGGAGTTCAAGTCTTACATTCGCTTGTTTCCTTTATCTTGATGATCATGGACTTCATAAATCATACCTATATAGCTTACCACTCGGCACTTGAAACAATTGGATTAAGGTTCTCATAGCAGTCTCCCCGTCTCTCTTGGGAATTAGACCCGGCATCTTTAAAACCGAGGCTACAATCGAGCATATCCACAGGCTCGATGAGAAGTGTAGTACAGTTACAGAGCCACAGATGATACTCAATGAAAATGAATGAACAGGCCAGTCCGCCCATACCTAAATTGCCTATTTACACATTCTAACAACCACTGTCATCGCATGTCTTCGCCTCTACAATAAAATGGTTGCACACGAGAATGTCCGCTCAGTTTCCACGTATTGATCTCCAACTACCCTTGAAAGTCTGCCACTTGATAGATACTCCAATAAGCGCTCTTCACGACGATGGTGGCCTCCGCACGCCTTTCCAGTCTTCATCTCGCCACGGAGGGATGGCTTTGTATGGGCTCGCTCCTTCCCTCCAGAGTTGCTGAGTAGCCCCCGACACCTCAGAAGCAGTACTGTCATTCTTTTGCTTCCCGGAACCGTCAGAGTGATTCCCACTAGGTGCCTGTGGACGTATCTTCTCAATTTTGCCTTTTGACCGACGCAAAGGCGCTGGCGTGTCAGCCACATGATGATCCGAGTTCGTGTGTTGTGTCGAGAGCTGCGAAGCTTCTCTGTGCCATCGCCCATGCGTTTCTGTCAACTCCGTACCATTGTCGCGAATAATGGGGCCGACTATTCCGGGGTCTGAGAAAAGTGATGGCTGAGGGGATGTTTCCACTTCCTTCCGACTCGCTTCAGGTTGGGGAAGTAGTTCCCCTTCGTTGTGGGTGTCCGGAATAAAAAATACTTCTTCAGTACTTTGCGGGGGTTCTATGGTTGGTGAGATTGGAGGCCGTGGAACAGAACGTGGGTTCTGACGTCGTAGCCTCAGTTTATCCGTTCTCTCTAGAATGGTGTTGCCGGCACCACTTGGGGCAGGAGGTGGACGCCGAGGGCCGTGAGAACGTTGCACGGTAAGCCCGGGACCGGGCGATGACCCCCGATGTATGTTGCTTCGCCTTCGTCTAGAAGACGAAGAAAGGCTTGAGACGTTGTAATCTGGTCTTGCAAGGGTTCTGGTCGCGTACGCTTCCACAGAGCGAGTGTTTCGGACGATAAACGATATATCTGAGACTAGAAGGTCGTCCGAGGGGGATGTCCCTAGGAAATAGGCTTCGAGTTGTTCATGAGTATCTCTCGTAGCCTTTTTCTGTTCTCTCAACTGCCGCTTGGCCACCTTTCTGCGTGCATGTGTCAGCAGCATTCATACCATGTCGGTGGAAGGAGTAATACAATTGGTGCCAGAGTTCCTTCGGTACTTCTTGAGAACGTTGTTCAAGCTCCCGCACTTGGTTCACCAAATCTTCGTACATGTGTACTATGATGAACAACATGACGGACGACTTCGCGCTCTCCAAAGACAATCTCAGCCCTGCTACTTGCTCCTGTCTGAAATACCATCGTATCCGATCCCAGGACTTCAAGGTCCTTGGCACCGTCTCAGGAGAGTTGAAGAACCTGCTCAACAGCTCTTCGAACCCATATTTGACGGCCACACACTGTTCGACGATGCCTTCAACATGCTCCTTTCTCTCTTTGATCTCGAAGACATCGTTGATCCCAACAAGATACTTGTTACTTGTCTTCTCGAAAGTGCGCAGACTGTATGCGAAGGTGAGGAGTTCGTGGCGAAATCGTTGGACTTCTTGCGGTGCATATCGTACATTACGGATGCAGCGCCTTAACTCTTTGGCCACTTTGACAATGCTGTCGGCGATCTGAAAGCCACCAACAATGACCCCGAAAACCTCTGCCATGAGGAAGTTGCTGGACTGGAAGAAAATATGAATGTGCGAAAAGGCTGCGAACTGCAGACGGCGGAGACCCCTTATCTTCAGTCAACGCTCAGGCGCCCGCATATCCCTTCGTTTGATTGAACGGTCCTCATAAATCGCTTCCGTTGTCGCGGGATTCTGCTGCACCGGTCAACTAAAAAGAGAGACCATATGCGAACTGTCGTTTGGTGATAGGCCGTATGATCTGTAAGAACGGCTTATTGGAGACCGGGGATGAGACGGACGAGTAACAAGGCCGGGCGCAAGGCTGACCGGTTCTGCCCCGCTTCTGTGTAACATCCACCATATGTAGGCAAACTTGGCGGTGTCCGCTGTTAGTGAACATGGAGGCTCATTTCATGACTGCAGCCCACATGCCGACCATGCGCAATCGTCCACTTGCGCATCGGCTTGCTTTCCGTTCCGATCCTCCAAACCCACAACCTACACCATATTTACCACGCTCTCCTCATCTTCAGCCTCCATATCGTCAGTCAACGCTTTGATCAATGGAGCAACAAGTCCCATATACTCCTCTTCTTCCATAATCGGTTTCGGCGGCCTCGCCACAAACTCCAGGACCTGATCCTCCTTGTCAAACCGCCACTCCCACCAGGTCTTCTCAATATTCAGCGCGGCTTTTGCATCGTACCTTTCATAATGATCTTCCTTCAGCATCTGCCCGATCAGCAACCTGTACCATCTGCGAAGTCGAAAGCTAGACGCGTTCCTCATGAACCTTATGATCTCAACGTTCTGCACATTCCGGAGGTAATGTACCGTGTTGACTATACCTTTTTGGGTGAAATCCATCTTTCCGCGGAAGAAGAAGAGTGTGAGAGTGGACAAGTGCACATTTCCTTGCAGCAATGGGGAAAAATGGAGGAACTCTGGGTCCTTCCAGTTCGCCCGAAATGTTGGCAGAACTAGGTGCTTTAGGTTGGCGATTCGGGACGTGGGGAATTCGAGGGGAGTATCAAAATTGGGGTAGCTTCCCTTGGAATGGCGGATGATGAAAGTAGTTTGTTGGAAGGCGTGGCCGGCTCCGACCTCGTTGTGAATTTGTCGGCACACGAGGAGGGTGTTGAGCTGCGTTGACGAGGAATATCGGGGATCGATGACGAGTTCCTGGGTCTGAGGGTGACGTGTATAAGGTGTGTGGGTGAACACCAAGTCCCAGATCTGTAGGCGGATTTCCGCAGGGAGCGTGAGCAGGGTTTGCGGATTTGTCATGACGTTTTGTGAGCGGGAGTCGAAGACGTGAAGCAGTCCACTCTACGCTGGAAAATAGAGTGGTGGGTAATTTGGGTGGTCACAAATGAAGATCTGATTGAGAGGAGTAAGGTCAACTTCGACGAAACTTCAAATCCCGTAAAAGAAAGCTAGGGGCTGATTTTGGGATTTTCGATGATCTGCAGTTTGATGCGAGCTGAGGTGAAATATGATGCAGAGTTGTAAAGACGTGAGAAGGCGGGCCAAACGCCAGAGGGGTAAGCGCGCCCAGCGCATGACTCGCCCACGATCAGATAAGATTTTCACCTCCTTATCTCCGACCTCCTTCCGTTACATCGCACGAAACCAAGTCACCCGGTCACACTCCACCCTTCATGAAACCCCTACTCTTCTTCCTCCTCCTCGTAACATGTTACTTCTTCACGGCTAATGCCCTTCGCTCCGGAAAATGGTGTTTCGAAGGCTGTGAACTCTCCCTCAATTATGCCGAGTTCACCGACGTCAACACCACCCTAGGGTCACACAAGACTCGAGCATGTCAGAGTCGGTTGAGATCAGCATCGCTTTATCTATGCGTTGATGAGTTTTGCGAGGATACAGGGAGAGAGGAGTGGATGGAGGGGGTGAATCAGACGTGTAGACGGCTTGCAAATGTGGAGCTGCCGCCTTATGAGATCATTGACGAGTACCCGAAGGATGGAGGAAGAGAAGGTATCAAGCGGTTGAGCGCAGATGAAGCGTTTTCGTTTCCGAAAGTAGGAGAGGTGGTTATTCCGGAGGGACGCCTTTTTGTGAGGGCTTTTGAGACATTGGTAAGTTAGTGTTGTAAATAAGAATGCGGATGGATTGGCTGACATGAGATAGGAAGCGGCATACTATCAGGTCGACATTCATGTAGTATATGGGTAAGAGCACCAAATATTCACAAATATGAATGAGAGAATTAACCTCAATAGGTGGTGCATGATATATTTCTGGGCCACCGTAATCGCCATCGGCATCTCCATGCGTCTCCTTTCCCTGATCCCCAACATCCGAAAGCGAGAATGGCAATCCATCTCCACCAACCCCGACTCCCCCTCTTCTCCCAGCTTTCCCAAAAATAGAAGCACCACAAGCTCAGCACACGCCCCTCTCAAACGCTACATTACGATCCCAGCAACGTTCAACGGCCGCTGTTCGCAACCACTCGGCTGGTGCACGATACCATCTCGAGTACAGTCCCTGACCATCTTCTCTTTCGTGCTCCTAAATGTTATCTTGTGCTCGGTTGATTACCGCGTCACTCATGGTAATCTGTACTGGCCGCAGGAGTACATCCAACTATGGCGCTACGTGTCGGATCGAACCGGCATCATCTCCCTTGCGAATTTCCCCATGATATGGCTATTCGGTATGAGGAACCACGTGCTGATGTGGATAACCGGCTGGGGATACGGAACATACAACAATTTCCATCGATGGGTCGCACGAGTGAGTACTTTCCAGGCCGTCGTTCACTCAGTGGGATACACAGTCATGATATGGGAGGGTAAGTCCCCCATCTTCCCGCATCCTTCATACCCGCAAACTAACTGAGCGTTATAGACGGCGGTTGGACCCTCTTCAAAAAGTACCTCCACAAACACTACTTCTGGAACGGCGAAATCGCAACACTCTTCATGTGCCTCCTCCTCATCTTCTCAGTCTACGGCCTCCGACGCAGCCACTACGAGATCTTCCTCACGCTCCACATCGGTCTCTCCGTCATCGCACTCCTGACCATGTACTACCACGTCGAAATCTTCACCTCGGGCGAATGGAACGTATTCATCTATCCGTGCGTTGCCGTCTGGCTGTTCGATCGATTACTCCGCAGTTTACGTATCCTAGCTTTTAACAGGAAGTTCTGGGACACGAGAGCTACGGTAGTGCATGATCCGTATTCGAATATTGTGAGGATGGACGTACCATTCAAACATAGTGTGATGGAACCGAAACCGGGAACGTACTACTACATCTATGTCCTCGACGACATACTCTACGCGCATCAAAACCACCCTTTCACACTCGCATACGTAGCCTCCGGCTCTGAACCCCCATCTCAAAACACGTCGGTAGATGGAGATGCACGCCCACTCCTCCATCCCCGACCCCAACTCCGACGCATCAGCTCCACAGACTCCACGGAATCCGACTCCCTCCTCTCCACCACCTCTACTCCATCCTCTAACAAACCCTCGCCCTCCCTCGTCTTCCTCATCCGCCCTTATAACGGCTTCACCTCGCGCCTCGCTAAACGCGCATCTCAATCCGAATCACCGACATCACTCCGCGTTCTCATCGAAGGGCCCTACGGCCATGCAACTCCTCTCCACACCTACCCCAACATCCTCTTCATAGTCGGCGGAACCGGTATCGCAGTCCCTTTATCTCACATCGCCGCGCTCCTCGCGCAGGACTCTTGCGTCACGACGGTGCGTGTTGTATGGGCGGTGCGCGAACACGCTTTCCTCGCTTCCGTGCTCCGAGAGTTGGAAGGGCTGTTGGAAGATGAGAGGGTGAGCTTTGAGGCGCATGTTACGCAGGATGTGGAGGGTAAGGGTGAGGATTTAGATATGGAAAGTGATGGGGTGTTTAAGAAAGTGAAGATCGAGGGTGGGAGACCAGATGTGATGGTTGCGGTGGAGGAAGCGGCAAGGGAAGCGGGACAGGAGCGATTAGCCGTCATGGCTTGTGGGCCAGGCCGGATGGCAGATCAGGCGAGGAGAGCGAGTGTGGAGATGTTGGCAAAGGGGTATAGAGGGGTGGAGTATTTCGAAGAGAGCTTCAAGTGGTGACCTGTGCTCTAAATTTGCATATTAGACGTACATAGACATGACATATACACTGCGATACCCCTTCTACTCGAGGTCTTTGACAGCCCAATCAGGCCAAACTTCGTCTTCTCTTGGCCTCGACGCTAAATTCCGATCCTTGATGTGTTCTTCTAGTGGCAAGTCTTGATGTTGACTTCGCTCCCCCATATCCACACCACGTTTCTGTATCGTCCGCGCATACGCCATGGTCTGTTTCTTCCACTCCTTCCGGCTCACCTTGCCCTCGAGCATATCCGCTAGTATCATCGCGTCGAACGCCGCCTGACTTGTGCTCGCCACAGTATGCGGTCGGAACCCAGCCAGCGAGTCTCCGATGAGCACAACCTTGCCTCCTAAAAACTCATTTGTAGGCGCAATCACATCAGTGACAGCCTGAATGAATGGTTTCTTCGTCGCTCTCACGATCTCCGCGAATTGCGGCGGTAATTTCTCCCTCGCAATCTCGCGCTGTTTCTCCCAAGCTTTCGGGTCTGTTTTACCAGGCGGCATCGTTATCCTGTGCAATACGCCATCTACATCCGTCATAAGCTCTGTGAGCTCAGGCGACGGCTCGTCAAGGGATGGAGACGGGAAGTTGGTGTAGTATACAAAGTTTATGAGCCGTTTGCCTGGTTCGAGGGTGCCATTTTCGCCTGGGATGAGGTATGCGAGGATTTGTATGCCATGCGTGTGGAAGAAAGTGAAGCGCTCGCTGAAAGCTTCACGGGTGCGCGGTGTCACGTCGTCTTCGGGCACAGTGCCACGCAGCGCAACGTAGCCGGTATATGTGCGTTGGACATCTGGTGCGAAGAGGGAGCGGATGGTTGAGCTGGGACCGTCCGCGCCGATGAGGAGGTCTGCTTCCATCGTGCCTTCCTTTCCGTCTTTTATTGTAAAGGCAACGCATACTTTGTCGCCCCTTCCTTCCACCCCAGTGACTTTATGCCCATGCAAATGCTTGACTGCTCCTCCTCCCTCTTCCTCCTGTTTCGTGGGAGCTTTGCAGTACGCACTCTCCACGCCATCAACATTCGCTCGTAAGATGAAGTAGGCCAAATCCCAACTCGTCATGTTCTGCACCATGTCTTCCTTGTGCACAATGTCACCATCGTTATTCAGGTACTGTCGGCGTTGAGAGGATACGGCGAGGTCACGATTACAACGGTCATAGCGCTGGAAGAAGCGAAGGGTGTCTCCGCCTGCGACTATGCCAGCGCCTTGGTTGTGTAGGAGGGGCGTGGGGTTGCGCTCGAGGATTATGATGTTGTGGTGGTGTGGGAGAGCTTTGAGGGCGAGGGCAGTTGCGAGACCGCCTAATGAACCGCCGACCTAGGACACTGTAAGCGGAGGCAAAAAAGGAGAGGAGTAAGAGCGTACGATAATGATATCGAGCTGTCGCTGTATATTGTAGGGGAAGTTGTTTGCTGTGTCGCTCGAGTCTGTGGAAGCCATTTTGAAGCGTTCTTCAGCCAGAATCGAGGTAAGCTGATGGATTAAAAGTAATCGGAGATATCCTGGACGATGGAAGCGCCATTGAAAGAGCACTGTACGCGGGTTACAGCTTCCGCGTTCCCGCTGGTGGAGGACGAGATGAATGCATGCCGCAACACCTAATCGCAACTCCCGAGCAAAAGCGGCTAGCCTCAAAAAGAGGTGCCCCACACCTGTTATTCTCTCCTTCACCTGCGCTGGTGCTGGCGACAGCACTCTTACTAATCTATCAGGCTTCACTTGACTTCACTATGGAACCTCTTCCTTCTATACACCACATTGACTATCCTGCGAGCGCAAGGAGAGCGCAATGACGACGGGAAACCACAGCTTAGTGGCTGTAAGACCCGAACTACTTCTTTCATGACAAAGTGCAAAGACTGATCGATCGCTAGATCACTGGAGCGAACGGCACAATTGGATATGCGTCTGTTGTTCACGCTGTGCGTCTTGGGTACCGTGTTCGCTGCATCGTGCGTCGCGAAGATGCGATAGCCATCATCCACGCCGGGCCTTCTCTGCAGGAATATACGGCACAGTTGGAGTACGCCATAGTACCTGACAACACTGCGCCAGATGCGTACGACTCTGTCCTCAAAGGAGCACGATATGTTGTCCATATCGCTGGTGTATGGCCGAAGCCTGTAGGTCAGGCCAATCCATCAGTCAACCATAGAAGCTGACTATGTGGAAGAACTATCATCCCGACAATGACATCTGGTACCCCTTTGTAAAGTCGATGGAGAATATCCTTTCAGCTGTAGAAAAGGCCGGTACGGTACGAAGGATCGTGTTCACTCAAGCTGGCGCCGCGCTTGTCAATCCTGACGATGGAGACACACTGGGTACGGCAATGGACAAAGTCCTGAACGGTAAGTTCCAATCACCACACCGTCATCTGCCAACACTCCCTTACTTCCTTCCAGAGTCTGTAGCGGTGAACCCGCAATCCGCTTCTTTCCGACCACCTCTGCCATCACCGCATCACGCGTACTGCGGCGCAAAGGCCTATTGCATGACTTACCTCAAGTCCCTTAGAACATCCAAACAACTCCCGTTCTCTATCATCCAAGTTATTCCTGGCACCGTCATTGGACCATCTGAACTCATCAATACAGCCACTGAAGCCTCAGCACACATGGACCGCATGTCTCGCGCCCTTCTCTTCAACGAACCAAAGCCGCGTTATGCATTCGGCTTCGTACACGTCGACGACTGTGCGAAGCTGCATATTGAAGCTCTTGATGAAGAAAAGGTGGCTGAAGATAGGATTCCGGATTGGTTTGTTGCTGCTGCGCCTAGCGAGAGAGGCAAAGATGGGAAGGAGGTGTGGAAAGAGGTTGGTCATGTTCTGGAGAAGACGTTTGAAGAAGCGGTTAAGAAGGAGGTATTCACGATTGGAAGGGATAACGCGCCAATCAATATGCCGTTCTACGTCGACTCAACTCTGACGGAGAGTATGGTACTCGCTGGTGGGAAGTTTCGAGGGCTTGCTGAGTGCGTTGAGGAAGTGGGAAGCTGGTACGTGAGACTGGCTGATCATCACGCATAAGAAACCTTGGCTATACTCGAGCGCTCTTCAAAGATTACTAGATGATGTGAGGCCGCATAGCGGCCGACGAACCCAACCCGCTTGTGTCAGCAAATGCACAGCCCCCACTCTTTTCAGTTGTAAAAATGCTCGCGGAGCGTAGTGGATATGGTGGAAATTGGAGTCACGTGGAAATCGCATCCCTAACGAACCAATAAGGCCCTACGCATTAAATTAATTAGTGGCATGCAACGTATTAGAGCGCGGGTAGCAAAAAAACGTGATTCCAATTTCACCTGTGCGCGCGAGGACACCATTTAACCGAGAGATTCAGCTGTGGAATTCCGTTATCGACTGTCAAGGCCCTTCATCATATGATATGCTTCCCAGGTTATTTCATGTAACTTGTCTGCTAGCTTGACTTTCATGTCCATAGCTTATGGACAGGATTACTGATCTGTCAACAGCAAATTAAAGCTAGCAGGCACTTGTTAGGCTGTTAGCGAAATGCCCAGACGCCGTAATAGGTACTCGCGCGCACGGGTGGAGCTGGCCTCACGTTTTTTGCCACCCTCTCTGATAGACACACTTCTTAGATCATCGTCAGGGCCTTATTGGTTCGCTGGGGGTGAGATTTGCGCGTGACGCCAGTTTCAGCCGTATCCACTACGCTCCGCGAGTATGAGTCCCATCGGCACGCATTTGGACATGTCGCGTGGGTAAAAAGTATGAGTACCTTCTGCCTTCACAATCAAAACGCTTTCTTCGATATTGAAAACGCCAAAATATACAGAAAGACATCGTTTGTATTTGACTACTAACACAATCCTCCAAACCTGACGAATACAATGAAGTCTTTCCAAATCTTCGACCCAATGATGCTGGAGTCGTCACCGACGCCCCCCTCCCCAAAATTACCAAACCACACCACATCCTCGTCAAAGTCATCGCCGTAGCCCTCAATCCCGACTGGAAGCACATCGCCTATGGCGTCCCATCAACCGTCGGCTGTGACTTCTCCGGCATCGTCGAGGAAGTCGGAACCGCCGTCACCGAGTTCAAGAAAGGCGACCGCGTCTTCGGCATGGCCCATGGCTCGAATAGATATTGGCCCGAGAATGGAGCGTTTGCTGAGTACGTTGTTGCGGTCACCGTGATGAGGATCCCGGAGGGGAAGGGCTTCGAGGAGTCGGCTACGGGCGGTGTTGCGATCGTTACGGTGGGCCAGGGCTTGTACCAGGAGATGGGATTGCCGTGGCCAGAGACGGTTGTGCCCAAGGAGGGAGAGAAGAAGAAGCAGATTTTGATTTGGGGTGGCAGCTCGTCGATGGGTTCCATGGCCATTCAGTTCGCCAAGCTGTGAGTCCTTCCCTCCTTCCTTTTCTTCTTCTGTTCCAGCTCCGCAATGAACGCGCATTAATATATCATAGATCCGGCTTCGAAGTCCTCACCACCTGCGCTAAAAGCAACTTCGACTATGTCAAATCTCTCGGCGCAGCCGCAGCCTTCGACTCTCGCTCGCCCAGCGCCGGCTCCGAGATCCGCGCCTACACCAACGACTCACTCCTCTACGCATGGGACACGATGGGTGAGTACGGCGCAGCCGAAGGCTGCGCTGCCGCTCTCGCCTCTTCCCCACCTGCCGGTGAATCCCTCCACTACGGCACTATTCTTGGGAACCCACCGCCGCGCCCTGATGTCATATACACCAAGTCACTGGGCTACACGGCGCAAGGTGAAGCCATTGAGATTATGCTGGGAATAAAACGCCCTGCCATGCCGGAGCATTTTGAGTTTGCGAAGAAATTTTTGAAGGTTGCGGAGAAGTTGTATGCGGAGGGAAAGATTGTGATGCATCGGATGGATGTCAGGGACGGCGGGCTTGAGAAGATATCAGAGGGAGTGGCGGATTTGAGGGATCGGAAGGTTAGTGGGAGGAAGGTTGTTTATCGGATTGCAGAGCCTTGAGGGGGGTTGATCGGGAGGGCCGGTGGGGTCTAGCTGCTGCTGAAGAAAGGGATGTTGTGGAGCATGTCGACCCAGCTGAGTATGTCTCTTAAATCATCTTCATCAGGTTCGGTCAGTTGGTGCGACGCTGAAGATATATGTGGAGGACTTACAGCACAATTCCTCGAGTTGATCGCGAGAAAAGAAGCTCATAGCTGGCAGTTCGTTCTTTGTTCGAGACCAAATGGTCTTTACCCTATACCAAATACTTTCTCAGTGTGCAGCGGCCACCACAATGCCTTCTCGTCACTAGTCTTCTCTCGTTTGGCGCAGAAAACCATTCAGTATCCAAACCATGAGGTGCTAAAGACGACGTAATATGACCCCAACAAAAACTTTCAACCCCAACCCCAGATTTTTAACGTTGTGAGCAACTTCCCATCAAGGCATCCCGTCCACTTCCCGACAACGCCCCCAACCTGTCGAAGGATGCGCCTTTTTACTCTGATCCAATCACGCGCAACGTGGGCTATGTCATCCTAGCACGAATAATTTCGCATATTCACCGATATTTAACATGTGCCGTGTCACGTTCATAATAATGCGGCGTTTGTGAGCGGTGAGGATGAATACCGTGGTCCTAAAGAAGTCGCGTGGACGAGTAGAAGGGCACGTGAAGGGTTAAGCAGAACGCGTTCTGCTTAACGCACGTCCCACCTGTCCCAACCAAAACTTTATCTACCCAAATATGATTCGTTAGCAAGCCATGGTTTTTAGCCCTAGTTTTTAGCCAACTACCTGCAATCTGCCTTTCGTGGTCATCTTCCGTCTCTTTTACATAATAGCTGAAATGCTTAGAGTCCTTCCTCGTCTCTTCGTAAGCTCCCCTACGTAATGGCTCCTTTTGCGTCTACAATACCTCGTTCTCCACAACGGCAGTGGCAGGCATTCTATGCTGCATCAATTCCATCATCAGGTAGCAATTGCTCTGGCTTTCAAGCGGCTCTGCTTTGTTGCTGAGACGATTGTGCTCCCCTCGTTTGTATCCATCCAAATTCCGTCGTTTGTGTTTCCGTCCCAAAAAGTCACCTTCAACGGACAGGTCCTGAAGCGGATGTGAAAAAGTGGAGAGAAAAAGATGAGCGATGTAGCCACTCAAAATATTCATTGCTGCAAATTAGGACATGGACATGGAAAAAGCGCGGCGAGCCGTGAAAGATGGCAGAGGTAGCCCTGGAGAGGCGATGAAGGGTGCGGATGCTATACTTAATTCGCACTAGCACGGTTGACTTGCGACGGTTGACCGCCATCGCTACTCTCCTCTCTCAACGTCTCTTCCACCAACCTCGTCCATTAAGCCTGGGATCATTGGGTCGTTCCTTATTCGAGATTTCCACTCAGCTCGGTGGCCATGTAAGCGGCCGCAGCGGTCTCGGAAGTAACACGAGCGGCCCCGCGTCATGCGGCCGTTCATCAGCTGCGCTATACTTCCAGCCCTGTCAGATTAAGCTTAACTTCGCTGTAGGTGCAATAGAGTACAGTAAGACTGCATGCTGTTCGGATACTACCGACGCAGACGTCACCGCCATTGCGCGGGGAGTTTTGCTGCAGTGTTGGAGGCTGAAGAGTGCCAAGTGATGGGTAAAAGCACAACGAAGAAATTCGAATTCCTTGCGAAAGACAGAAGCTTTTCTCCCTTCACATCTTTAGTCTACGATCGATTGATCAATTCTAGACATTTGTGCCAATAACCCATCATCGGTCACAGGCTCCTGTATTGTGTTGTGAGGCTTTCTTTATTGGCGACCGGGGTCGACCTCTCTATAGGATAGCCGTTACAAGGCTCAATAGAAGCTACAGCTCGCCAAGATAAGTGGCTTCTAGAGTAAAGCTGAGAATATTAGAGCCTCATTCCGCAGGCCACATTGGATGTTACATCAGCCCTTACTATGCTCTATGCACATCTCCGTGCTCGGCGAGGTGTTTCATGCAAGGCATAGTCGCCGCACACTCCAGCTTCACCTCTTACGACTAGGAGCAGACCTATGGATGATCTAGGCCTCGACAGCTGGAGTGGGCGTGGCTGTGGTGTACAGCGCTGAAAGAGCTGTGAAGGAGAGGTACCTTAGGTAGCATCGCGTACTGTGTGGAGGAGCGAAGAGATTTCAATTGCCAAAGTGTAAGTATAAAGGGCAAAAGTATAGACAGGATCAATCACAGCAACTTCAATCTTCAAAGCATAGTAGAGCAATCAACTTTCATACTTAGTCCGCTTTCATTCAACTTTACACGCACATCTACATTCAATTATCCTTATCAACAGCCATCCAAGATGAAGTTCACCACCTCCACCGCTCTCATCGCATCCGGCCTCGTTGCCAACGCCGCCGCGACCGCTCCCTCCCCAAACACAATCTACAAGCTCAAAGTCAACTCCACGACCACCGGTCTCAGTGGCGCCATCGTAACAGTCAAAGACGAATCCGCAGGCACTTCCGCCACTCCTCTCGGCGTCTGGAGTTCCGGCGAACCAAGGAACCCCTACACCTTCACGCTCACCAAATCAACCCTGAGCGACAAACTCTACGAGCTCAACGGCAGCCTCAAGAAGACGCATGCAATTCTCCACGGCAACACCATCGCCCTGGGTTTCTTCGATGTCGCTATCGGCGCCGATCCCAAGGCGACCGATAAAGACGCCCTTTTCACTAACCAATGGTTAGCCACGGAAGACACTGGTTCTCTGAGGCTTCTCCACGCTGAGAGATTCAAAGCTGGTGCTGAGGAAAACACTTTTGTCGGCGCAGGGACGTGGCGGGCGTGCAAAGGCGACTCCCAAGCCGCTTTCCCCGATTACCAAATTGTTTGGTTCGATGGTACGACAACTTCCGCATCATTTCGTTTCCAAGAAGACACATACTGACGTATAATCATTAGGCCACCACAATATCACTGCTCTCTTTGGACAATGTGTTACCGTCGATCTCAACATCGTCGAGCACCAGAAGGCTTCCAGTACGAGTGGATGGATCACCGGCGTTACTGCGCCGACTGCGGGTGGGAAGTCTATTACTGGTGTTCCTGCTCCGTCTACAACGGATGCGAATGGGAACTGGATCACCGGTGTGCCTGCGCCTTCGGGAAATTCTACGAGCTTCGCTACGCCGAAGCCGAAGCCTTTTGAGGGTGCCGCTTCTCATCTTGGGTTTGCCGGGATGTTCGTGAGTGGTATGATGGGCACTTTGGCTTTGTTCCTTTGAGTGTGTTTTGTCGGTCGTACGATGAGTTTGTGTGATATTAGGTTGTAGCTGTGCGGTGGTGGATGTAATCGTTTGATGTGGGGGGTTTTCACCTTCTTCCTCTTTTTTGGTCATTGGCGTAGTTACTCAATTAAGAGTTCCCCATATAGAACTGCATATAGAAAGAAGAATGCATTTGTCTTTGCCGAAAATTTTAGTGGAACAGTGCTAGGCTCAACCTTACCTACAGTTGTGGCTTTGAGCTCGAAGGACGATGGGCTCTCAAACCTCCGAATATGGTAGCTAGAGATGAGTATAGAGTTGTGAGGATTGTGTTGGATTGTGTGTTTTTGTTAAAAGTAAAGGCCAGCATTCAGTTGGCCTGATGCAATCTTACCCTTGCTCATGTTGAATTTCCTACCATACTCTCTCGGTGATTGAACCGGTTGAGTGACTGGCGCTTGACACTGATCCAAAGTACTTGGCTCTATGCCGTGCGGCGGAGCTGATCGCCAGAGCCGAAACCTGGAGCGCATGAGCTGAAGCATGAATGGAAATAGAATACAAAGGTCAGCATCAAAATGCAGACTTGTGCATGACTCCCTGCTCCATTAGAGGTGAATTCCTCTACTTTAGAGATGGGTCAGGAGAGGGTCGACGCGAAAGATCTATGACTTCAGACTCACGTCAAGAATGCCCAACCGGCGCAATGTTCGTCCGCCGACCACGGAAAGAACCAGTTCCGTTGAGAGCGATTTAGAGCAGCAAATCATGAATTCACATTGATCAGGGATCGGATTCAACACCAGCATGGTGGGCCAATTATTTTTGTTGGGAGCCATCAATCTACTCGCCAAAGCATATGATTGGTTATTCCGTATGCAGCCAAGTCTTCTGCCTTGCTTGTGCTACAGTACAAGAGGTGTCTGCTTTGAGTATCAGTATTGTCTCTCATGCGCACCCCGCTTCCTAACCATATCCGGTTAGCCTTCTTATTGAATATACACTGGCCAATGATACAGCTTAGCGATTAATCGCTCTGGAAAAGTATAAATAGCCCTGCTGTTGCTCTTTCTCTTGAAGTTCCTTTTCCTCTTGATCGCCACCCTAAAATTTCTTCTTCCACAGTCACATGACATAAAAGCTGGACATAGTATAACATATGCGCAACATATATTCGAGGTTTGTTCAGCTTCCGCATTTATAATTGGTCAATGCGTGTAAGCTGATTGATTACAGTGAAGTGTTCAGCTTGCTACTCGTTGGTCAACGAGGCACCGTCGCGTGTAAGCTTGCGACCTTGACTCATCACTTCACCAAACCTTGATTTGGTCAATATATCCACATCCACGCCTCTGAAAAACGTTGCGCAAGCGCACGTACTTCAGGTCAAAGGCATGTACATGGACATCGAAGTAGATAGCAGGGTGGCGGCAGTAGAGCCGGTCGATGCGCCGCGATCGATGCCGAACCATCCACAATTACAACCAAAATTATCAAATGTTCATAGACTGCGCACCTGTGCATCGACGACAGAACCACTGCCGTGCACACAAAATACGAAGCGCAAGCGCGACGATAGGCCTCGCAAGGGGACAAAGCGTAGCAAAGCGAGCAAAGTGAATGGGCAACCTCGCACTGGGTATAAAGATGGGCCTACGAAGGACGAAAGTCCTCGAGTAGGGTGTCCTTTTTACATTCAGAACCCCACGCAATATCATGGGACATTGTCTTGTCGAGGCGCTGGTTTTAAGGAAGTTGCAAAGCTCAAGTATGAATATATTTCTTACTACATTAGAAACGTTTACTCTCCTCTACATAAAACTTAAAACTAATCACGCTTAGGGACCATCTCAAAGATGTCCATCGTGTTCCCCAAGAAGTTCTCAAGAGGGACCTCAACTTCAAGACAACTGAGTTCCTCCGGCTCGAGTCCATAGATGGGAAATGGAAGCTGGTCTATCGGAAACTGTTTCCCACAACTCCCGTGGATGAAATCCCGTCTCCCAGAAATCCAGGTCCGTCGCCTTCTACTTTACCACATATTCCAAAAGCTAATACCTTCCATA
The DNA here is from genome assembly GCA_010015675.1 of Byssothecium circinans. Taxonomy (NCBI): domain Eukaryota; kingdom Fungi; phylum Ascomycota; class Dothideomycetes; order Pleosporales; family Massarinaceae; genus Byssothecium; species Byssothecium circinans. The sequence continues at coordinate 1,281,474 of ML976980.1, read as the reverse complement.
AAGTCTGCCAAGACACGCAGTCGTATGTTCACATAGATGAAGTCCGGCTCAAGCTCTACGGCGAGCTCTGCACGCTCTTCAAGAAGAGCAACACTATCCACATCAATGACCTGATGAAGGCTTTCGGTTCTATTCTAGACGCGACTGTGGCAGACCCAAACAGTCTGGACTTCGCTATCAAAAACGGCACTGTCGTGGAGAAAACCGACTGGAAGAACCAAAACCTCGTTGTCAAAGATGACATCGTCATGGAGGACGTCGATACCAAGCCGTTCATTCCAGCCAGTGATTGCAAGCAGGATGTCAACGCACCCTTGCCTACTGCTCTCATTCCACCTCCAACCTCACCGGACCTCGACAAAGGCACCCAAACCAAGATGAAAATGCCGCTAGACGAGCCCACCGAAGATGTCAAGTTCAATCACGTGTCACCATCAGCTAGCGCTGGCGCTAGTGAACCGGGAACAAGTGAGAACACAACTGGTCTTCCTTTGGATTCTTCCAATATCCCTACCTCTGTGGGCCCAGGTCATTTCGCAACGCAATCTGAAACTAAGCCCGACAACACATCTAGCGTGTACCACGATGCCTCTTGCGACAACGCTCTTGAGAGAGCGCAGAGCCCTATGGACGTCGGGCCTTACACTCAGGAACTCGGTTCCAACGACAGTGTTATGACCGACACTGGAGACTTCTCCCTCTTTTCAGATGACTGGAAACATGACCCCATGTTATCAGGCAATACGCCTGAGGCGCTCTCTGAATTCAGCCCTTCACCTCTCATGGGCGATGGTAACTACGGGTATACGGATAATGGTTTTACCAATTACAACGCGTTTGGGAATTTCGATTCTAGTGATATAGAGGCTTGGTGGCAGAAGTTGGACAATAATGCACCCCAGGATGATGGGTTCAATATGGAGCCATATATTCACTCAGATTTTCTTTGATTATAGTCGCTGGCTTTCCTTTGGCTCTTCCTATTATCAAGGCAAGGGATGCTGGCGCTAGGGCAATATTTTTTTTAAAACTTTTTTACAATATTCTTATATTTAAGGGAAACTTACGAGTCTTATTATTAAACACAACCTAAAGGAGATATTTTAAATTGGCAGGCAAAGATATTCTTTCAACAAGATATCTAGTTATTTGAACAAAGAGAAAATGACGCCTAGGGATATAGGCTTTCATCCAACATCAAAGTTACAGTAGATAGTTTACGTAGTTATAGTTTACCGTATTTTAAGTTACATAATAGTGATGTCAACCATCTTCCACGTGATTCCCTCACACACCAACCTCTCCAGTCTTCCTGCAACGGGGCCGTCCGCGCTCCAGAGTGTTTGCATCGCATGTCAATTCAGCATCAGCAACGCATGTCAACTGCGCTCCGCCTGAGAAGCCGAATTAGAATCTTTCTGGAGTGAGTCATTCCCAATTTGAATAGACTAACAGTTGGCAGATCCGGATGGCACACAACGACCTGACGCGCCATTGAGTGTGCAAACATCCTGCTTCAAGCTCGTGTTGGCAACACAGCAAGCGCCATCGGGAACAGGACGGCCCGCATTTTGGGGCATTGGAGTCGCGACCACGAAGGCGGCAAGGGAGAGGATGATGGTGAACTTCATGATGGTGGGGCTGCTGATATAATCGATAGAGCGGGATATCGTAAGAAACGAAAAGAAAGTTTTTAAATTCAGCGTGTAATAAAAGACCGAGCCGGCGGTATTGAATGTAATGCAAATTGAAGAACAATGGGAGAGAACGTTGCAAGGATATGTCGTGATCTGGTGCTCTGAGGCAACAGCAACTCTCCGTCTTATACTTGTGAAGCTCACACGTTTACAGGCGCTGAGAGCCTGAGATTCTATTTTGGAACTTTAAGCGCACTGTTACCGCGCACATGTAGACAAGCCTCAGACATGTAGGCTTGGCGAAGCAACTCCGGCCTTTTTGTTGGTCGGTAATTTAAGCAATGGGAGCGGGTCGCTGATGCTTTTCGGGTAACGGCAGTCGGTGGTAGGCGAAGACTTCACGATGCGTAGATCATACGCATATCGAGACGGACCCCTGTGACCTTTAGTGGCGCATGTCGAAAGTCTCCAGCCTCTCGTGTGAACACTTTAGAGTGGCTTGCCGCCCGAACTCCAAGCGCGCGGTTCCTGTTGAAAAAAGTCCGTAAGCAGACTAAGCCGAGCGATGTTGGAGGATCAAAACATCAGCAAGACACAATTACATCTGCATCTTTGCCATGATATGATGAAGGAAGTCCTGATGGCAAACTGAAGCGACATCTGAGAGGGACGATGAAACGGCACATCAGCCGTGCAGCCGCACCAAACAGAGCTCGAAACATTAGCGCAAAAGCGGAGCCCAAGAGAGGATAGAGGCACGTGACAGCTCAAAGGAAATGAAAGGTCCCTATGTCTGCGACACTGCAAAGCACACCCTTTTTGATAAGTTTCGTTGATGAGGTTAGATATTTAAGGACCTAATAAAGAGCATGACAATAAATGGTAGCGGATGACTAAGAGAGATCCGTATCGTTCGGGACGGAACGGAACGGGATAAAGATGAGTCAGCTACGGCGAACTATTGCTAGCTATTCCGCAGTTTCCCACCAAAAGTGGAGATGCTTTCAGAGCTGAAATTTCCTTTCCAACACCGACCTCCAAGCCACGAACGCCTCTTCCCAGAACATTATCGCACACGTCTAGGACTTCTGCTCTCAGCCACTACATCGTCTTGAGTATCTCTTCCAGTACCGCCTCCCTGTTATTGAAGAAAATGCTCGCGTGAGTGTCGTCCAGCACTCTGCAATCCGCTCTCCCATCCAGTCGCGCGGATATCTGGTCAGCGTGCAAGCGCGGAACGAACACATCCTGCTTCCCATACCATAACTTCATCGGTAGATCTTTCCGAATATCTTGAACTCGGAAGCCAAAGTCTTTGCACATGATTCTGGCATCCTGTAGCACGTGATCGTATCCTTGCGCAAAAGCCTCACGACTCCCTCTCAGCATCACCTGGAGAATATCTTCGTCTTTGAAGATAGGAACATCCTTCTCAGGCATGCCTTTGAATCTCGAAGGCTTCAGCATGAGCGCCATGCGCTCCTCATCGGACAAATCGACGCGCCCTGTTGGTTCGAGTCGCCAGAACCAGCGGTTGAGCCAGTAAGGTGTGTAATGCCATCCATGAGGGAAAGCAGACCGATGTGCTAGAGTTGCGCCTTTCATGCCGATATCTGGCGGGCCGAGTCCGCAGACGAGAGTCGCGCTTTTGAGCTTCTCGGGAGGAGATCCATATGCGCATGCAAGTGCGTACGGTCCACCGCCAGATACTCCCTGTGCAGCAATTTAGTAGACGTTTAGAGCGCTCGAGAATCGAGCAATTTGATTCTGTACTTACCACGACTGAGTATTCCTCGATCCCCAAATGCTGCGCAAGACAATCCAAATCCTTCGGATAGTCAAGAAGCTTTCGATCAGGATGCGGAGAGCTCCAACCATAGCCAGGTCTATCGGTCGATATGATCCGCGCATTCAACTTCAGCCCTAGATCGTGGAACCAGGTCCCTTCCATACGAGATCCAGGCAGACCGTGGATGTAGAAGACGGCCTTTGCCGTTTCCGAAAGCGAGCCATATTGCGCGTAGCCGAATTTCCGACCGTCTGGCAGCGTGATGGTGTCGGAACTGTCGTTGTCGAGGCGGAAACGACACTTTCTATTTTGAAGGTGCCATTGAATGGGTGTTGTGGTTGGCTTGAAGCCGGGTATCAAATGGAGAAGGTAGAGGGCCGCTTTGAACGGTAGAGCGAGGGCATCTCTGAGAAGTCGTAGTAGATACCGCATGAGTTCTGCGGCATGCAACATTGTAGAAAGCTAGGGCGGATGAGACTTGTGACAACGAAAAGGTTCCATCTTACGCATGCTTTATAGAATGGACAGGTGGAGGCCTAAAAGATCAAGTACTGAGTAGAGTCGGAGAAAGTCGGTGGGGGCCGGTGAACGGGTTGTAAGAGCACCTGAAAGACCCGTCGGGATCGGGGGTCGTCTCACCCCTTTCGTTAATCTACCGACGCTATATTTAGACGCTGACATATGGGTTATCCTCCCACTTCACATACCGCAGAGTGGCATCACACATTTCTGGATTACATCTACCTCCTTCTGAATTATCTAAATCCCATATTGTGGTAGAAAGTAGCTGTCGCATTCTGATACACCGTTTCATACCCAACGCTCACAAGCAATGTCTACATCTTGGTAAAAACGGTCCATCAAGTATGTGTGAGCGTCATACTAAACTAATAAATGTCGCCCTAACAAGTGTGGTCATGTCAAATCGTAGTGCGGCAGCCTCATTGACATTTCCCCTCTCAAAACCTTCACGATCCACAAGCGCCTTCAGGTAAAGTTGATGCCTGGGTCGATGGAATATATCATGCTGAAGAAGAGGAAATCTGAGTTACACCCGCCGGTGGCGTGCATCAAACTCCGGCGCTGACAGCGATGATGGTGGGCATCTTCATGATCAAGCTTCCATTCGCACATTCATCTTCGTGTGGATAGCTTGCCTGCACATCCTCATGTGCAGCGGAAGGCTAATATTTTGCCCCAGTTGTGTTTTGGTCTTGTTTCCAATTTACACCAAGGGGTAGCTGATCCGCACGCAAGCGCAAGTGCTTCGGTGACAGGCACATGCAATACTTGTTAACACATATGTAGTTATTTCAATTGAAACAAAGTGCAGCTAGAGCGCAAACGATGGTATGAAGCTACATTCTAAATGATATCTGCCAGCAGTTCGCTAAGCTAGCATGATATGTGGTTGGGTTCTCAGAACCAAAGTGGTGACACTGGCCTGCGGAATGAGAGTGGGTCGTTCTAACAATACAAGACACGCACAGAAGCTTTCAAGCTCTCAGGTCTCCTACTGGGCTTTTTCTGCATTTCTGTAGACTGTGCCAATGTATAGGTTGCCAGATGGTTGTTTTCCTCGTCCCGCTCATATCGATTTCAACCCCCTCGCAAACACCGCTCCTTTCCACATATATCTTTGTTGGACAGTCTTTCGAATATCCAAATCTTATATATCCAAACTCACCATGTCAGTAAGTGGTCTTTCTCCAAGTCAGTGATGATAATCGTCACTGCATTTTCCTGTTTTGGAAATGATAGAGAAAGTCGCCGAACTGTGGGCTGAAAATTATGTATCATGAACTGGGCGAAGTCATTTCCAACAGTGACATACTTCACGGCACAATCCTCCGACTATCGATTATAGATAATATAAATTCCCCCTCACGATCTCACAATTCCTCTCCACCCGCAATGTTTTGTCTACAGTCCCCTCGGAAGCTTTCAGGTCTTAACCTACGTGCCAGTATCTCTTGTCGCAGCACTGTCATGACTGCAAAGTCCAACTTATGTGAAGCTCAAACGCGTCGACAACTCGAAGAATTTTCTACTAGTTTTATGAAGAGACTGGATCTACCAAGGCCTTAACACTCTGAGCTCCTCCTGCAAAGAATTTTCAATTTCGAAATCTAAACTGCGGATACCGATGAGCTCCTAAGTTACATGACCCTCTACATGCATACGTCTCTTTTACAAAATCTCTATCCTAAAGTAGCATGGATTCACCGTCGCAATTTGTCTGTATCTAAAGTAGACTCCGATGCATGGTATGAGTCCTGAAGTTTGGGAAAACGTCGTCAGAGTTCCTGGAAACATGACTGTGAATAAAGACATGGCGAAACTTATGGGCGAGTTCTCCTATCAAAAGTCGTTTGAGGACTTTAGTGAACTTTCGGATCCCGACAAGATCAGAATATCAGTACGAGACTTTAATTTTGCAAGCTTCTACAATCACCTACCTTAAAACCAATTATAAAAAGTGTACTGGTCCTTCCAATGTGTTGGAACTACACGCCGTGACGCCGAACTAGCCACGCCGTGAATAAGGAATGCCACAACAACATAAAAATGAATTTCCCTCTTAAGGGGTATCGCAATCCTCTTCGTTACTATCATGGTCCTCTAGGTCGTACAAGCCGTTGTTAATGCTATCTAACACTATTTCCATCCGCTGTGGAAGTTATCACGAGGACAATCAGGAGAATGCGCAGTCACTACGACATCGAGATTCGTGACCTGCACCTGAAGTACGGAGAAGTGGTACTGGTTGGTGAAAACGAGTTTTCTTTCATTCACCCAGACGCCTTGAAGGATATTTATGGTTATGGCCATGCCCAGCTGCCAAAGAACTTTCCTCCCTGCAATATGGACCAAAAGCTGAATATCTACCTAGGTATTCAGACCTGCCTTAGGCCTAGTTCTAAGACAGAACCATACCCTCTTTGAGTTACAAGGCGAAGCTCTCGTGACAAGCTAAACAATTGTGTACAGCTATCGAAGCGTCCCTGTCATGGACGACGATTGAAGCTGGTATAACAAGTCCCTATTCCGCGCCCTCATCTATGTTCTGTTGTCTTCGGTGCGTTGGCGTACAACACAAACATTCGGACTAAGATAGTGTTTCACGCTTTCGGCTTTACTGCGTACCGTTCTTACTAAAAGTGATGCCCCTTTAGGTAGCATTGTTTATGGCCACATTTCCTACCAATGAAAGCGTCGCCTTGAAAGCAAAGTAATAAAACATGGTTGGCGCAGGTATGAAACTTTCTGTCGGTCCGTCGGTGATACTTTATGCCGGAGATCTCGTTTTTAATCGCATATATGTTCTTGGCTCATGCGATGAACATCATCAAGGAGAAACGAACTGTACAAAACCAAGAAGAGAAGTAGTCCTTTTGAGGCAGTTCAAACAAACACACTAAACTGGTTAGTGGAGCCATAAACAATCCTCGTTGAATAACACCCAATCAGGAAAATAACCCAAGGGCTTCTTCATGCTTAGACTATGCATGTTTTGGAAACGGCTGGGGCTTTAATTTTATAAACAAGACTCGTGAACCTTGGTCTATGCGTAAGTGATTGTTGCGCGAGAATCTACTTACTATCTCCAGTTTAGCGAACTCATTGAGCAAGCTCAGAGCCAGGTAGCCGGACCGAAGATGTCTTGTTGGCATAATGCCGACCGATCCGACCCAGCTTGATTTCCAACTTCTATGCTCTAGTGTTAAAGTTTGCATCATAGTGGAGCAATCGTCTCCAAGTACAACTCGAATACTGTATACAAGGTCTCTCTTTCCCATTGTATCGCTTATACTTCGTTCAGCAGACTCCTCGTTCATACCTCATTCACACGATTCTTTCCCAAGAAATTCTCCATTTTGATACATCACAATCCTCAAAAATGGTGTCATTCAAGATCTTTCTTCCTACTGCCATGCTGGCCTGTGTCATGTCCATATTCGCCCAACAAATTATCCAACAAAAAGTTGTTGGCCGGAACTCTCAAACTCAACGAAGCGGCGGCATATGCCTTAATAGCTGATCCCGCGCAAAACGCATTCCGGCCTGTCGATTTGATCGCGATGTTTGGAGTCAATGAAACCACCGTGAAGAAATGGGAAGAGCTCAACTTCAACAAAGCTGTCATTGGCAGAGCCCAAAGTACGATAGATCGTTACCTAGATCTCCCCGTAGCTTCAGCAAAGCGCGAATCGAATGAATTCGAATGGACACGGGACATACTTGCAGTTCGCCAGGATTTAAAAGACGCCTTGCACGAAGCCCAGTCTATTCTTGGCCAAAACCAGACTGCAAACCTGGACGAAGCTTCCACTAAACACTCGACCGTGTGTGCGGGTAAGACGGCTGCGTGCGAGCTCTGTTTTGTCGGCACCTCGATGATTTATCTGGGAGCAAGCACTGGCTGCGCAATTGGCGCTGTAGCAACGACTGGAGCTAGCGCCGGGGCACCTACACCACCGGCGCTTGGTACATACGCTACCTACATGACCACCACAACTAGTACCTTCTCACGACTATTACAAAATGCGGAGATGCGTAGTTCTGTCAACACTTACACTTCATTGGCTGATCCGATTTCCGTTGACGACGGCATGCTAGCCATGCTTTATTTTGGGATGGCTGTGGGGACAATCTCAAGATGCTAGATATCCTAGAGTGACAGCTCGCGCGTCGAGCTTCTCTAAGTGTTAGTAAAGTGATATTCTAGCGAGGCAGACATGGCGGAGGCAGTGTCAATAATACATTGACAGGATGGACGAAACAAGACCGCATGGGGCGATGCAGGAGCCAGGTAATAGAAATTGAGGTTACATGGTTTGGAGTTGGCACTTTGAGTGCAAGTAACTCCAAAAGCGGCGATAGAATGCCTCCAAAAACGGAGTCAAGAGCCCCAGGGCATAGAGTTACTGTCGTAAACAACATTACTCTACTTGCAGGAAGTTTGTATGCTGCCCCTTGTATGAGCGAAAAAGCGGAAATCTCCTGGGCTTTGCTACCTAGGTATCCACTAAAGAGCAATTCGAAGAGGCATCACGTCTGGGAAGTTTTCCCAACGCCTTCACTAATTCCACGAAAAACGGGATGGGTTTTCATTATGCTTCGTGAGTGCGATATAATCTTGGTTATTATAGAAGCTAAAACCGGATGGGGGCCTACGGCATGGGTAGCGAGGGAAAGGAGACCGAACATCCAAGGCCAACTTCCACTATGAGCCTACACTTTCCTCAATCTCCAACGCCCGAAGCGACTATTTCCATGTATGGAAATGCTGGCTACTTAAGGAGACGAATAAATAGACTGATGTGTATCCTAAGGCACAGATATCGTCAACCTATAGACGATCCTGCGCTCTTCTCTCCACCTTAACCCACAATTCTTAAATTCTGGGCCAAAAGGGCGAACCAATCGCGTCATGTCGCGGCCCCCGCCTCCAGTTGACCAATACTGTAGAGTTACAAAAGTCTTAGTTTACAGCCCTAATGAACTCTCCGGCACTTCCTCTTTCCCGACCCTGATATCAAAACGGCATCTTAAACTCCAAATGTCCGCGCAAGGCCCAGCCTCTTCATGAAATTTCAACTCCCACCACACTACCAGCTACTTCAAATCCTCTTTTCCGATGTCGGCTCAAAAATCGCGTATTTCCCGTTTGATGTCTCTGCTTCCTTTTGCTGGGCTCCTCAAATTTCCCAAAAAGACACATACAAGTTCCTCGGTCGAAGTGTCCTGCACCACAATCTCTAAAATCCTACCAGTAACAAAAGTGGTCAACACCTTCAAAAATGTCCGTTCTTCCAAGCAGCTCCTTGCTCAGAATGAAAAGACACGACTCATATAGCTAATACCGGTGTGACGCCTTCTATGAGCTTTAAATCGAAGCGAATCCTAAAATAGAAAGATAAACACAACAATGTCTCTGAATCCTAGGAGGACCTCGACTTAATCAAAATCGCTTTCTTACTTGGCGATGTGTTGGCATCTTCCCCCCTCCTTCTGTGTCTTTCGCTATAACAACGCAAGGTGTCTGCAAGATGTGCGCGCTCTCGGTACCCTTTCAATAAGAAAAAACGAAAACAACCTTGCGAGGCTTATGATGTCGGAGTCTCCTACGCTTCCTTTCGCAAATATCTTGCTTCCAAAGACAACTGGACGAAGTCGTGATGTTCACCCGACTTCCTCGGCTCCTCCGATACCAAAACGGAGAATCCGTTTGAGTAATGTCGGGCTCGACTTCGCCCCTCTCACACTGCTAAGGTTTAAAAATTAAACACAAAGTTCACATGTCCGCATATCCTACCGCCCACTCCTCTACTTAAAAAGGAGAAGAGCAACCGCCTTATGTTGGACGTCCGTTCCTCCCTCCCCCATTTCGAGATTAAAAAAATGATGACCTCCACGACATGTTGTTGTCTCTTCGCACTCTCAAGTACTTCCGAAAGATGTCATGAGTGTCTTGTTCGCCTCCGCACCCTATTGAAATTCCAAACGGGTTTATATCCGGAATCGAATTCGTGTACACCAACATGAATGTGTGCAGAATTTAGAGCGCCTTGCCTAGGACATTTACAAAAGAACCATTCCCACCGAAGCATTTGCTCGCCGAAGAGTCCCAACGGATAGCGTTTAGTTTGGAAACAAAGACACTCCAACCGTTATGTGTCGCTTGTGAAACAAAACCCAACCCGAGGCGTGCAATGTGGTTGGAGACCTGAACAAAGGCGAATACCGAAGACAAAACATCCAACGATCAATGACATGTGCCGGGGACTTTGTTCCGGTAATAAAAAGGTTTAGCAGCAAGCGACCATATGCCAGCTTAGAAGGAAGTCGACACTACCATCGTTCTTGTACTGTTCAATACGCCATTAGATTGACCCATCGAACCATTGTATGTCTCGGTGGGAGGAAGGAGACTTCAAAGCTCCAAACACGAAGTAAAAATAGTAACGATGATAGTCATCGCCAATCACTAATACTCTCTGCCATCGCTGTCACCGCGCACAAGAGCCAGTGAAGTCTCGGAATGCAGTCCGTTGGTGCGAGCTTGTGCAGCTCACTGAGTGATTCGAAGTCATCTAGATCCTAGCCTATGGTATATAACTATTAGAAAAGATATCATCGGAAAATATAAAACGCCCATGCCATATATACGCCCCGAACTTTTTGAGGCCTTGGATGAGACCTCCCTAATGTTGTCTCATATGCATGCATGCTACGTCCTGCATAGCTGTCCTCGATACTCCTGAACCATTCCGTCCCTATCATGAAGATACCCTTCCATCTTCCAATCAAAGCCTGAAGTCTATAAAAAGTGAAATTGAAGAGAAGGGAAGAGAAGACACAACTCAAGATCCTGCATCCTATCTTCACCCTGCTTTCGTCGCCAATAACCGCCCCAAACTCCCGTTGGCCATTCCAACCTCCGGAACAGGACTCTTCTCATACATTATCTCCCCCTCAATCGCCCGCTTCGTCCTCTCACAGGTAGGCGCTGCCTTGAAAGGATATTTCGGCGGACTCAGTGGTGCCATCGTCCACGGCGTTACCAAATCAATACTTCGCGCACCATATGACGAGCCATTGCGCGGCGGAAGGGGTCTAGTAGATGCAGGTGTGTACGGAAGCGAGTAAGAGACTGAGCTAGCTGGTGTGTGCGAAAGGGAGGGTGGCGCCGCGAAGGTGGCTTGCGAGGTGGATGCACGGTTACATCGAGGGCGGCGTGGTCGTACGGTGCATTCGCCCGAGTAGGTTGATACTTGGAATTGGCGGAGATAGCGAGATGCTTCCGATTCGTGCCTAAGGGTATCTGCCTCAAGTTTAGAGGTTGAGGTTGGAGTATTGTCGTCTAATGACATGTCGGAGGAGGTGAGGGAGTTGCGCTTGGAGGAGATTTGGGTTGGAGAGCGGGGTGGGACGATGTCGTGGAAGTGGTCGTCGAAGGTGGGCGTTGGTGGTGGCGAGAAGTCGAAGGGATATGAGAGTTGTTTCTCAGTGTCCTTGCGACGGCAGCTGTGGTGGATTAGATTGTGTGAAGGCATGGTGGGACGGTGGTAGTCATACCTCTCCGAGCAGTAGAGGACGGAATTGTTTGGAATGATGATTTGTTTCTCGCAGGTTGTACTGGATAAATGTTAGGCTAATCAGATATAAGCCACCATGAAAGAGTAAGACTCACCAAAAGTTCAAGAAGCTCGTTGCCATTGATCCCTCGTCCTCGATATCCTCCTCCTTGGGGACGACCTTCTTGGCGGGGCAGTGAGAAGAAGACGAACGTTTTGACAATTGAGCAGGCTTGGTAGGCCGTGCGTGGGCGGGAAGTGACCTTTTAGAGTGTGCTGACGGATGACGGGAATGGACTGTTGCCATTGCAGGCTTGGAAAGACGGTGAGTTTTAAAGACTCAATTGATGGAAGCAGGGCACGGTGCGCCGTGAGATAGACGAGTCACGGATTACAAGCCGGCGTCTGTGAATGCCACTACCCAGACCTAGCACGGAGGAATGAAGAGGCGGTGACACAGCCGCAATGTTGCTTTGAGGGCTGGAAGCTGATATGGCGACGTAGTGGGCTTTGCTTTGAGTATCTCTTATCGTGATCCCCTGCACCCGATCGAGTTAGCGCCAGGAACGACGTGGACAGCGGCGCCATTGATCTATATCGAGCCATGGAGATCATTGTTGCGACCAGCAACCCGACGGGACAATATCTGTCGGCAGGCCATCACACAACAAAGGCTAGGTTGGGTCAACAATGGAGTGAATGAACTTACAATTGATAAGCGTGCGACGGCGCGAGGGTACAGCAATAATCTTTTTTGATGAAGCGACGTCGAACACCGCAGTAGGCCCGCGCGCTGATCGGAGCCAGGGATGGCGGGAGCGATAAGAGCTGAGGTGCCGAATGTCAATAAAAAGGAAAAGCCGAGTATTTCCTGTGCACCTGCGGCTCGCTGCGGCTGTCTGCCTGTATCAGCGAACTGTTCGAGATGAAGGCACAACAACCGCTGCGCAGCGGATTTGACGACATACCCTGGGGCAATAGGTGTAGATGATGCTGATCGAGGTGGAGAAGCCGTGGGGAATCGACCAAGAGTGGCTGCTGGATGGCTGAGGGTCGAGAATATAGGAGTCGTCTGGGGCTGAGAAGGTTTCGCTGTGGTGAATTCGGTTCAGAATTGCGAGCGATAGAGCGATAGCTGTTACTGATCACACCATCGATGTCGAGTAGATGCTGATCTCTTTGACTCTTATACACAGAACCCAAATGCACCCCACTCGCACCCTCGCAAAGGCCTAGAGCTCTCGGTTTAGCAGGCAATTCGTGGGTACTCTCGACGCAGCAACTGGCACCACGTTATGCCGAAACCGTCAGTCCACTCGAGCGCTTGTTTCGCCACAGTCTCAAAACTGGCGAATAAGCATCGCGCTGCCAACACGGCCATTCTTACGAGTGAGCAAGGTCCCACGTTGGAGGAGTTGCGGGGTATTGTATCTCACAAAGAACACCATCACCTTTGCGGGAGCAGAGCACGCAAGACGCAACACGGCTGAGGAAAGCGTCACCGCAGCTTGACACATACTTGTAATGACCCACAAAATCTTCGTCATGGAAGAGTCGATGGGTACAGTATTGCGTGAGAGCTGTACTCCTTTTTGTGCATCAGGTGCCGAAAGATGCTCATGGTCTAGCTAACGTAAAAGCCGCCAAAGCAACTAAGAAAAGTGCCTCAGTTGTTGCATATTCCGCCAGTGTACTAGCACAATTGAGCTCTGTGACGATGATGCGGTTCGAGCACGGCTGGTGCCTGAGCAATCTCGATCTAAAGTAGTAAATGAAGCCGGAGCTCCAGTTTTCTATCTAGTAGACCAGGTAGGGAAACCTGGCCAATCGGAGCCTCTGTCGGGAGCCGGTATTCTCTAGCATTCGACAGAATATTTTATTCCTGCATGAACATGGAACTTATTATTGCAAGTTCTCCATGGTGACGATCAACCATGATACGTGTCGATCGAGCACCGGCCTGAAGTGCCTCCATCGTGAGGCGCCTAAAAAAGGGCGAATGGATCCTCGGCCCGCTGCGGACGAGTTATTTCCCAGATACTGATCGGAATCGATGTCGGATAGAAAGGACCATCCTGGTGCTGCCCAGGACCCGGTGGAAATTCCACCAGGTCTAAACTGAAACGGTTTCGCCCTACCCCACAAAAATCAGCAACAGCTCAACGGATGTCGCGCATCCTAAAATATAGCATGGTGTGGGATACCCACTGCAGGCGTTGAGAAAGGTCTCGAACGTTTGTTCGTTGCGAATCGTAGCGGCGATGAACACATGCAGACATGAGTTCAGCTCGAATAATTCCCTCAGTGAGGAGACGAGAGCAGGAATGACGTTTCTGTCGTATGTCTCCAGCAGTGTTAGTCAAGTGGCTTTTGCCATGTGGGGATAGCTTACGACGTCTGCACCCAACGCAACATCTGGAACCTGCATTCCATAGTCCTCTGCAAAAGTTGTTGCATAGAGCGGCCAGCCCCATCGCAAGGCAGCAGTACGAACGACTGAACGGGATGAGTTGTTATAGTCAACTCTGTTAAGAAAGGCATTAGTCTTGATCGCATCCACAACTGCTTCATCACCATCTGTGCTAACGACGCCGGAAGCCTCCAGATGTTTCGCACAAAGTATTGAGAGCATGCCCGTTCCAGCCCCGAGTTCAAAAACACGCTTTCCGCGAATCAGGTCCTGACCACTTTTCGAGCATAGGAAAGCTCCAAGATGTAAAGCAGCCTCCCATGTTCGTAGTCCAGTCGTGCCGGATGATGAAATAACCGCACGAGATTCAAGAAGAGTGACAGTTTTCTCTTCCGGATAATTTTGAATAGTCGAAGATGCAAAAAAGGCGTACGTCACGTATGCTTTCTGCTGGGCAGAATCAGACTCCGAGGGTACGCCTGAGGCTAGCAGTGACGAAAGCGCAGTCATGAGATCATCGGACAGCTCCTGTATTCAAGAAAGAAGAACTGTTAGTCAAGTGTGAAACAAAAGAGTGGACGCAAAGTCATGTGAGGACGACATGATGCAGGCGCCTTCCGAACGAAGCCGCAAAATGGACAATAGGTAAACGGAGGAGAAGGAAAGCGTACATCCTCCTCAGGGTCATCAATGGCCCGCTCCAATTTCGAGGTGAGAAGCTTCAGTACTCTCAGACGGTAACGTTCCGGTGGTAGAGTGGGCACGTTGTCCACATCGAACAAATGACGATACAGCCACAATTGTACATGAGGTTTCTTGAGGATAGAATCCTCCGGCCACCTAAGTTGTGGCACATCCACAAGCTGGAAGTACTGGCGGCGTAGCAAGAGGAGACCACTTTGGAGGACCGGATCCATGGAGACTATTCCTAATAGCGAAGAGAGGTTTGGAGAATCCGAGTCGAGTAAGGGGACAAGCGGCTTCGACGTCCAAAATTGGGCCAATATCAGTCTGCCTCCAAATGGTGGTATTGAATGGGTGTAAATGCAAAAGTTCTTGGAGAAGTGCCTTCCACACGCATCCAAGGTAAGTCACGCTGGGCCTGATATGTTCGACTTGGCAGTAGCTATGCTAAGTATGTGATGACTATTAGTGTCTCGAGGCTCTGCATGCAGCTAAAAGAATTCGGTTGAAGGAGAGGATCCGACACGCAAATAATGTTTGGTTGGGACGAGCAATGGTGTTGAAAGCTCTTGGTGGGCTTACCTAATTAGGTCCCTCCGCCAAGGCCCTTAGCGAGCACAATCGAAAATTACCACGATCGCTAACATCAACGTCGACGATATCCTGCGCCAACAACACAACACCACACCCGACACCACGAGCAGGATCGACTGATTTCGGTACGTCATACACACTATCCGAATCTACCGCTGTCGAATTGTGGTTCTAACGGCGCGCAGGTTACCACAGCTCGTTCTCCAATATGGCTGATTCCCAGGTTACTCTGCGCACGCGCAAGTTCATCCGCAACCCCCTCCTCGGTCGTCGCCAGATGGTCGTGTAAGTGCAGACACACAATGGTACTGGAAATAGAGAAGGATTTGAGTCTGACGGGAAACCAGCGACATCCTCCACCCGAACCGCGCCAACGTCTCCAAGGATGAACTCCGCGGAAAGCTCGGCGAGCTCTACAAGGCAAAGAAGGATGAGATCTCTGTCTTCGGCCTCAAGACACACTACGGTGGCGGCAAGACGACTGGTTTCGCTCTCATCTACGACAGCGCTGAGGCCATGAAGAAGTTCGAGCCCCATTACAGGCTCGTACGGTACGGCCAGGCCAGCAAGATCGAGAAGGCGAGCAGGCAACAGCGTACGTCATCCACGGACATCACATCGGCATACAAGCACAAGATGGCGGAAGATAGTAACGGAGGAGGCATGCTGACAATGACGCAGGCAAGCAACGCAAGAACAGGGCGAAGACGTTCCGGGGTACGGCCAAGACCAAGGGCGCCGCAAAGAAAGACAAGAAATAAGCGGGTGCGCAGTAAAGGCGGCGGTCGGGGCGGATTCGGTTCTCTGGTTCATGTGGTTCATGTTCACCATGGACTTGGAGTTGCAGCGGGCATTACCATCGTGTACATTTACGAGGAATGCCTAACAACTCTTGCACTGGTCGGGCAAGATGGATGGGCGTTTGAAATTCCTAAGTCGGTCAGCTAACCATCAATGCATATCACGGACCTTTCCATTTTGCAGTCTTGCCTTCGATTCGCCACCCACTTGCAACGCACAAACGTCGATGGCACATCATAAACACAACAATGGTCAAAGCCAAGGGAGGAAGTAAATGGCTCTGGGTGATGAATATATGGCAAGCTGCGGATCTGATTTTGTGTTGCTTTACTACGTGAACGACCGCGTGCGTAATGACAGTCACAAATACGGTCAGCCAACGATTCTACCAATGTCGCTTTTACGGTCTGTACCCAAACTACTACCCACACAGCCGTCAAATATCATACCCCGAGCACAGAGCGTCCCGCCTGAATTCCATTTCCTTTCCGCTATCCTTCCCCACCACCTACTCATCCAAACCCCCATCGCAATCTCAGCATTGCCATCACCACAACCCCATTCCCCTGCTCCTCGCAACCATCTCGAGTCCCGGACATCGAGCCCCAAACATCAAAAACCCTCCTTCCCTTGTGTACATGCCCATGATACCCATGACATGATTACGTTTCAAGGCCTCCATCGTGCATTGAGTCCTTTTCCTGAGGTGAGTGCTGAATGAATGGATGGCGCGGGGGCTTCCCGGGAATTTATGCTGATGCTGGTGTACTGTATGTACGAGTGATCGGAGAATTTATGTTGGACTGAGGTGGGGTATGTATGTTTTTAGTGTACTGTGTGTATAGTACATAATGCGGTCAGCCTCAGGTAGTTAAATAACGAGAGAGGGGTGGTAACCATGACCGTAGGTGCGTGAATTCATCGCATGCAGAAATTTGATAGTAGGTTGAAAGTTTTAAATTGTTTATTGCTATGATTATGTTTATTGAGTGTGGTGAGGTGTACACCGTCTCATCACGCAGGAGGAGCACTTCCTTCCACCTTGACAGACCGCACAGCCCCACCATCTCCACCCGCAGACGCAGGCACAGGTACAGGCGTAGGCGCATGATTAGCGACCGAAGTTACCTCTGCCCTCGCACCTGGGCCCTGTGTGTCCGGTTGCTGCGACTGTGGCTGTGATGCCGCGCGCTTCGGCACATCCCTCTGCATCTCCAAGAACCTCTTCGGGACCCCCCGCACAGGAGGCATACCTGAGAACCCCTTCCCCATACCCTCCATCGGCTTCGCTCGTCCCCCAACATAGCACCCCGCTTCACCACACCAAACGAAACCGCCGCCCACAACACCTCTCAGAACGCCGAAGGCCCTGCTGTCCCGATATGCTATACCAGTCTCCGGGTCTCTGTACCTCGCCTCCTGGTTGCTGACCGCGCACAGCTCCTTCCGAGGCTTGGCGAGGGCTTCCTTCTCTTTTTTAGTCTTGGGCGCGTTGACCATTGCGTTCACGAAGGTGGTGGCGTCGGCTTGGGACCAAGTGAAGAGGGCAGCAGATAGTTGGATGAGGGCTGTTCGGTCTTTGTCTTTGAGGAGGGAAGCGGGGGTTTTGAGGCGGGAGGATGTTGATGGGATGGCGTCGAGGTTGGAGAAGGAGGATAGAGTGATGAGGTTTCGTAGAGCGCGTTGGATTACCTTTCGCTTAGGCGGTGCTGGGGGAGGTGGGGGTTTCTGGAACTGGGAGAGGAGGTTGGAAGGGGGGAAGATGCCGTCTGTGGAGAGGAGTGGATCGTTTAAGGACGGGTGGGGCTGTGTGAATTGGGAGTTGAAGATGAAGGGATTAGGTGGGAGTTCTGGCTGTGATGTTTGGAATGGAGCGGGCTGTTGGATGGAGCGTTCTTGGTGGGGTTGTGCGTATTGCTCCATGCCGAAGAGGAAGGTATCAGTCTTCTCATGTGGCGCAAAATTTACATACGCCGTCGAGTGTGAACTTGGAGTTGGATATTGTGCTGGGTCTTGTGACGTTGGAACAGCCTCTGCATTTATCGGCGGCAGATTTTGCGGCTCGGCGGATGTCGTTGGCAGAGCTGATGAGGTTTGACTTTGATCCAGGACATTATAGTGCTGGGGAGGGTTGACTGTCACCTGATCCCCTGCACTAGATTGAATGGGGTTCGAACTTGGACTCGGAGCCTCTTTGTTTAGCTTTTCCTCCAAGCTCTCAATGCTCGGGGCATCTTTGCCCGTGTACTTGATCTTGTCATCCACCCAAATAGCAGGCCCGCTATAGAAGCGAATAAATGGCCCTTCGATCTGGCGGTTTTTGAACGCGTCGATCTTGGCCTGCCTCTCGGCCGCTCGTACCTCCTCCTCTGCCTCCCATCGATGGAGGCTCTTGCTGTTCTGTCTCTCCACTCGGGCGGCTTCAGCCAGACGCTCTGCCTGGGTCAAAGGCTTCGGCTGGTCCTTCAGTTTACGCGCCTCTGCAGCCTTCATCATGCTAAGCGTGTCGTCTCGCCGCTTGTCCTTCTCCTGAAGTTTTGCCAGTGTGCTCTGCTTGTTGGCCACAGTCTGCCGGCGCGACGAGGTTCGGACGGGACCATCTTCCTCGGTGGGTATCCAGGATGCTCTCTCTGACTTCTTCTTTGGTCGAGGTGCGGGTGCAGGCGACCCTGTAGTGGAGGGGACGTCAAGCTTGACCCTCTTGCGCGCCGCGGCGGCGAAGCGGGCGGCGAAGGGATTGGTTGCAGGTTTGCGTTTCTTGATGCGTTCCTGCCGCTCTGCTTTGCGCAGCTCCTTCTCCCCTGCATCTTCATCATCGCCGCCGTCCTCCTCTTCTGACGAAGACGAGTCCAGGTTGAAGTCTTCCTGGTCGTTTGGCTCGTCACCCACAAAATCCTCTTCGTTGGGGGCTTCTTCCCACTCCTCCCCCCACTCTTCTGCCTCTTCTTCTGCCGCTTTGGCAATCAGCGTGGACATGCGATTGCCTGCGTTTGATCTGCGCGGCCGCGAAACGACCATCAAGTCCGTCGGCGCCTCGGGCTCGCTGTCGCCCTCTGACGCCGACTGCTGGCCATCGTGCTGGCCGTCGCGGGCTGACGGCGGGTCGTCGACGTCCATCATGTCTGGGCGGTCCGACATGGCGGGCTGTGGTGCCTTTGAACGGTGGTGGTGGACAAGGCAGGAACGAACGGCAGGTGCTGTCGAGGGACCGGGGAAGGTGCACGCGGCGACGAAGCTCGCTTCGTCGCAGGGTAGAAGAACGACGGCCAAAAGCTACAGCGTCAAGGGGTGCGGCCGGTCTTCCAGAAGGCTTCCATAAAAGGGGTGTTTCATGCCACGGCCAAACGGCGGGCAGGACGTGAAGCGATTGCGATATATTATTTTGGACGTAGTCAGACGCATCATATCATCCCTTGTTCAGGCACAGTGACCACATAGCGCACACACTGCGTCGCAGCTGACGAAGACGCGCGCTGTCGATCTGCCAAACCGCGCTAGGTAAAAAACATAAGACTTACTTAAGTCCTTTCACCACCTGAAACGTCGCGCCTGTGTCCGATAGAAAGCCTGCGGACGTCAACCGCGAAACTAATCCACATCGTCCCTTCTTCGGCTCGACAAGGCATAAAAGTCTTGCGCATGATGCTCCCATTCTTGAATATCCCATGGCGTCGGCCCACGCTTCTAGAAGGCAGGGCTCGACAGGCATTTGCTTGTGAGGGCGTGAGGGCGTGAGGCTGCTAGATAAAACACCGCAACAGCCGGCCGTCGTTGGAGAAAGATGACATTTGGTCTCTTGCATGAGCGAGGGTGTCATCGCCTTGTCAATGCTCGAGGCCGCTCGACAGAGTCTGGCCAGATACACATGCAAAGTCAATGTTGCCCTGCCCTGCCCTACCGCACGCAGCACCACATGTACGGTACATAGGTAGCGTATGATGCTAAAATCACCGCAAAGCCATCCAGCCAGACTGCCCATTAATGCCACAGTGTATGCAGACGTCTCCAAGTTTAGTGAGACGCAGCCAATGGCGCCCCAGGACCACGTCGGACGAGCAGACAGGCCCCTTCAGGCTTCGGCGCGCCTCCTCCAGAGTTTCAGAAGCGTGATTGCGGGAGCCAAGAACTGCCCCCAGGCCCTCCTGTCTGGCCAGTAGCACGCACCTGGGCCCCTATTGCGAGGGTTGCAAGGTTGCAAAGCTGCGGTGCGATGAGCGTCTCTGAACAGTTATCAGCTGTCGCCCCTGCTGCCACGAATTGCGCCGTTCCTCACTGCCTCCCGCCCCATCAGTGACCCCTCTCATTCCTCGTTTGTCGAATTGGCTTGCGTGGTGGTCGACAGTGGACAGTGAACGGTGGAATCAACTGTCGCGAACGTTTTGCCTGTCCGATTTGGCGCTAGCGATCGATCCGCCGACCTCCCAGGGCCCTCTAGGAGTCCAAACCACCAGACACCTCGCATCTGCACCCGCACCTGCACTCCCTCTCCTCTCCCGTTCTCACGCCTCTACTTCCCTTCCATCTCTTCCCCTCTGCCCGCTATCTTCAGCCGCCTCCGCCCGAGCGAAGGTGTCTAATTGCGCATTTGTTAATCCTATTTCCCTTCTCCACGCCGCTGCTGTACCTAGGCGGCCTGTCTATTCACCAGCCTGAAGTGCGTGTATCGTAATCAGCACATCCTCCCCCCACCGCAAGGCCCCGAGCGAGCTTTCGCACTTCTGCACTTTGAACTGCGCCAGTTCACGTCATTCCTTGACCGGCACGAACGCCTGCGTTGAACGCCCTGCCCGCTGTCAAACGCCGCGTCCGAGCCTCGCACTCCCTCCCTCGAGCATCCGCCGGCGCAAGCTTCCACCTATCTTGACATTGCACACGCACGCGCACACAGCCGGGCCCTGGCAATAATCCCCTGCCTCACACTCCTTTGGCCGGTACCGATTCACCTTTCTGCCGTTACCCTGGTTTTGGTACACAAGAGTCTGCACGACCATTCCCTCGCCGCCGACCCGGACATATCATCGCCAGCTCGACAGGGTCTGTAATTCCTAATGGCTCCCGCTTCACGTCCGGAGCACCATATCAATCTCAACTACATCCCGCAGCTCACCTCGCAGGCGCCCCCGTCCGCCTCCTCCACCACGTCCACCTCGCCCGCCGAGCCGCCCACATCTGGAGGCTCACTCCGCTTCCCGATGCCGACTGCCAACACCTCCAACGCGCTGGGCAGCGCGGCCGCGAGCACGAGGCTCGGTGCAGGCTCTCCATCGCATGAATATGGTGGGAGGTTGTATTCCAAACGGTTTGTCGCACTCTGAAACAGGCACCTTAGAAATTGGCTAACTTTCGAATGCAGGGCACGCGAGATCCAAGCTCAAGAAGGCCTGGCTCCACAAATGTGGGGGCCCCCTACGAGCGGCAATTCTACGCCTCTTCGCGAGACCATCCCAGAGTCTCCCAGCGGGGATAACTTCCCAGACTTCAACCAAGCTATGCCAGAGACCGCGTCAGCTGGGCAGACATCTACCCGTCGTGCCCGCGCTGGCACCCTGCCCTCGCGCTTCTCACCATCAGCAGCACCACCGGGTCTCTTGTCTGCCTCGTCCCTTCTGCCCAAGAGCTCTCGTCCCACCCCGTCGACGAGCCCTTTCAAACCGGGCCCAGCTACACCCACCGATAGCCGTGGCTTCATTGACCCGGGCTCTGCCGCCGCGAAGTCTGCCCTCCTCTCCCGTCTGAGAGCCGGCTCCATGCCTCAACGTCCTGGCTTCCTTCCACCGGCCACCTCTCCCTTCGGTAACTCCATCTTCGCCTCGGGCTGGACAAGCAATCGTGACCGGAGCAGCACCCTCCAGAGCATTGCCTCACAACCCTCCAATGGCCCTGGCTCGCCCGTGTCGTCCTTTTCTCGCGACTCCCTTGCCGATACGGATGTGAGAACACTCGACTACCTTGGCCTCGTCGATACCCCTCAGCCTGCCAGAGCTACCCTTGCCCCTTCTGACATCGAGGTTCTGCTTGAGGGCCAGAGGAACGCCTTTCCCCAGAACTCGGCTGCTGCTGCTAATCGTTTCCGTTCTTACTCTGTTAACGCTAAAGAGAAATATGCCGACGATGAAGATGAGCTCGACCAAGGGTATGGCAGCTACAGCGGTACCATGACTCCAGCCGAGGCTGCTAGTGCATATGCCATTCATGAGGCCGTTCGACAGCACAACCTCGAGGTCCAGGCTTTTGCCAATCTTGCGAGCGCCACTCGCCCCCGTGCCCGTACTGCTGGCGTGCTTGACTCGCCGTCCCAACGCATGATGCGCAACTACCTGCCCACCTCCTCGCGTCTTGATAACAGCCTCAATGCTGCCGATCTTACTGAAGATGCTGAGTATAACCTCACCGAGGCCGTCAAGAACCTTCAGCTAGGAGGTAAACCGAGCTCAAATCTCGGTGATGATACTCTTGAGGGACCTACTCGTGCTCTGTGGCTCGGCAACATTCCTTCCTCCACTACGGTTTCGTCGTTGAACGTCATCTTCAACCATTTCGGCACGATTGAGTCCACCCGTGTGTTGACCCATAAGAACTGCGGTTTTGTCAACTTCGAGAACCTCGAGAGCGCAACCCAAGCTAAGTCACAGCTCAACGGCAAGGAGATCTTCCCCGGTGCAGGTCCGGTGCGCATCGGATTCGCCAAGGTTCCATCTGCGGCCGCTACCCCTGGTCACAATGGCCTCTTCCCTTCGCCAAGTCCAGATCCACATGCCAAAGCCCAGGCTGAAGGCACGAATGCATCACCAGGCAATTCGAAGGCGAACGGCACCCGGACTGAGAGTGCAAGCGCTCCTCTTACTACCCCCGAGCTCACAGACATTCGCGGCGACATTGTCCAGATTGTGAAAGATTTGGGCGCAACGGATGAAGAGCAACGGAGGATCTCTAGCCAAGTTGACGAGGCCATCCAGTTCAGCGCCTACCTGGCTGACATCCCCCCTGTTGAGGAGCCCAGCCATACTCGCGTACATGACGCTCCACGTCTGCGTGAGATCCGCAAGCGCATTGACAACAACTCGTGCACCCAGCCTGAGATCGAGGAGATTGCCATGAACATGCTGCCCGAGATTGCCGAACTGTCATCCGACTATCTCGGCAACACCGTTGTGCAGAAACTCTTTGAGTACTGCTCCGAGCCAATCAAGGAGGCCATGTTGCGAGAAATTGCACCTCACCTGGCCAAGATTGGTATTCACAAGAACGGAACCTGGGCTGCACAGAAGATCATCGACGTGGCCCGGACTCAGACGCTGCAGAAGATGATCGTCGATGCTCTTCGACCTTATGCCGTAACGCTGTTCCTTGACCAGTTCGGTAACTACGTTATGCAAGGATGCCTACGGTACTCGTCGCCTCTTAACAATTTTATCTTCGATGCTATGCTTAGCCGTCTCTGGGATCTTGCGCAAGGTCGATTCGGTGCTCGAGCAATGCGAGCTTGCTTGGAGAGCCATTACGCTACCAAAGATCAGCAGCGTATGGTCGCAGCTACGATTGCCCTGCACAGCGTCCAGCTCGCGACCAACGCCAATGGTGCGCTGCTTCTGACTTGGTTCCTGGACACGTGCACCTTCCCTAGGAGGCGTACCGTGTTGGCTCCTCGACTTGTTCCCCATATCGTCCACCTGTGCACTCACAAAGTTGCATACCTCACAGTGCTTAAGATCATCAACCAGCGGAACGAACCCGAGGCTCGCGATACCATTCTTCAGGCGCTCTTCTTCTCGCCCAATGATAAGGTCTTGGAGGACATCCTTGTTGATCAGAACTGCGGCGCCACCTTGATCTTCAAGGTGCTCACAACTCCGTTCTTCGACGAGAAGATCCGTGCCGATGTTGTGCAAAATGTACGCAACGTTCTGCTTCGCATCAAAGCACAACCTGCCCAAGGTTACAAGCGACTTATGGACGAGGTCAACCTTTCGACTCGCGGTGGAACTGGTCACCGTGATCATTCCCAAACTCGACCTGCGTCTTCTAGGGACAGCCCCGCCGGCTCTCACGCCGAGCCCAGGCCATTCTATCCTGGCATTGCACCTGGTGGCTTTGATCCCGTTGCTCTTCAGCGTACGGCG
This sequence comes from Byssothecium circinans, assembly GCA_010015675.1. Lineage (NCBI taxonomy): Eukaryota > Fungi > Ascomycota > Dothideomycetes > Pleosporales > Massarinaceae > Byssothecium > Byssothecium circinans. The sequence goes on along the minus strand of ML976980.1, from coordinate 1,257,358 downwards.
AGTATGGACTCCAATGGTTTTGAGCAGTACGGTATGGGAATCAGCGCGCCCATGTATATGCCCAACATGCCGGCAATGACGGGTCCCCAGCAACTCCAATACCAGCAGCTTCTCGCCGCCTCGAGATCAGGCCCATACTACCCTCAAATGAACGGTTTCCAGCCGCCTGTGTCCGGTGTTGACGCCTTCCGCAACATGGCCCCTGTTCCAGCTCCTGGGTTTAACGGCTCGCCGATGCTCCAGCCTGCTACCCTGCCTCAAGGCATGAGCCCTGTTATGAATGGGCAGATGTACCCTTATGGGATGTATGTCCCACAACAACAGCAACAAGTCGCCGGAGGCAATCAGCGACGTGGAAGGGTAAGCACTCATCTCCAAATGCAATGATTGGAGCGCTAATATATGAGTAGAGGTAAACACTTCATCCACCAACGTGGTTTGTTGAGCGGAATGGATCGATTAGATCGATGGTGTTTATGTTGTCGGGAAGGAGTAAGACACTATTTTCTGTATATGATTGCCCAGGTATTCGGATCACCTGGTCATTACACTTTGCAACTATGGGGTTCATGCGGCGGTATACAAAAACCCATGTTACATCATATCCGACTCTTCTCCTTGTCTTTCCTATTCTCGGTGTGACGGCACCAGAGAGAAGGGCGCCGGATTGCTTTGTATCTCTTACGTTTACGACTTGCATGTTTCTTCCCTTATCGTCTTATTTACCAACCATAGCCACCAAAGGCACGCTCGCTACAGCTTGGACTGTGGCACGGAGGTCTCCTACGTGCTACTCAAACCATCCTTTCTTGTATCTTACTTCGGCCCTTCGTGGGCTCTTACATCTCGACACTACCGTCTACGCATAGCTTGCTGATGAGAAGCAAGCGATATGCATACGCACTTGGCTCTCATCTATCAAACGGGTGTCCTGGGATCATTCTTTGTGGCCTTCTTTTCCATTCAAGAGCAGGGAAGGATGCATGGGGCAAAGAAACACATGTGGTTGTCTGTGCCGACATGGTGCAAAATTCGAACACGGCATGGGCTGATTTTTTTTGCTGGCATTTTGGAGTCTTTAACGTGCGGGCGATACACTTTTTTTGTGCGAAGATGTTTCTCTTTCTTTTTAAGTCGGCATAGAATGGCAATCTCACAGAGTCTGTCCCCGAGGGTCGGAATCGTTTACATGATCTCACTTGCACTTGACCTCTCTTGAATGTCATGATGAAAGCATTTACTTGGTCTTACCTTGCGAGTATGTGTCCAAATTGTGCGCAATCTTCTGATGCATGCCATACAATGGATTGATGAAATGATGGTGAAGGAGCTTGGACGGAAATTCATTGCGCTAAGCCCGGTCACGTGGCTCAACAAATGCAGGCGGCGGATCTTTCAATGTTGAGCTGTGTCGGAGGTCCCAACCAAAGTTTCGCTGACGCCCACCTCTCACCTCGACACCCCTCCACCACCCTCTCATCTCGCACCCTTCTCCTTTTCTTCCGGTCAATTGACAATGTTTTCGAGGACCATTAGGAGGAGCATTGGCTCGCCGCTGCGGCGCCAGACTCTTGCTCCCGTTGCCGCGCGCAATGCGAGGAGGGTCACCACCGATGCCGCTTCCTCTCACGCTGACAAGGAGGCCGTGCCCAAGGAGGACGACGCTCCCTTTGAGGTCCGCCTCTCCGATGAGAGCTTCGAGGTAGGTACACTCTGACGTATAATACCGAGCTGGGGCTGATTGTGGATATGCTAGACCTACGAACTGGACCCGCCGTCCTACACGCTCGACACCACCAAGGCCGAGCTGAAGCAAATGTACTATGACATGGTCGCTACACGGTACGGATAGCCCCTCCTCCGTTCACTTTTAACCGATTGGAGGCACAAATTCTCATCAATTGAACAGACGCATGGAAATGGCCGCCGACAGACTCTACAAGGAGAAGAAGATCCGTGGTTTCTGCCATCTGTCTACGGGTCAGGAAGCCGTTGCCACGGGTATCGAACATGCACTCGAGCGATCCGACCACCTCATCACTGCCTACCGATGCCACGGCTACGCCATGATGCGCGGAGGATCCGTCAAGTCGATTATCGGCGAGCTGCTCGGAAGGAGAGAGGGTATCGCGTACGGCAAGGGTGGATCTATGCACATGTTCGCCCCGGGTTTCTACGGCGGTAACGGTATCGTTGGTGCACAGGTTCCCGTGGGCGCCGGTATTGCATTTGCACAACAGTACGAGAACAAGAAGAACGTTACTGTTGCGCTCTATGGAGACGGTGCTTCGAACCAGGGCCAAGTCTTCGAGGCTTACAACATGGCTAAACTATGGAACCTGCCTGTCATCTTTGGCTGCGAGAGTAAGTTGCCCACAATACTCGGCTTCAAGGTGGGATTCGAGCTAACTGGATGTCAGACAACAAGTACGGAATGGGTACCGCTGCCAACCGCTCCTCCGCTCTCACCGACTACTACAAGCGTGGCCAGTACATTCCCGGTCTGAAGATCAACGGCATGGATGTCCTCGCCGTCAAGGCCGCCACTCAATTCGGAAAGGAATGGGCTGCTGCCGGAAAGGGACCCCTCGTCTATGAATTCGTCACCTACCGATACGGAGGACACTCCATGTCCGACCCGGGAACCACATACCGAGTAAGCCACTTTCCCCCTATATTTCACCTTACAACAGCAACTAACATATATCACAGACCCGTGAGGAAATCCAGCGCATGCGCAGCACCAACGACCCCATCGCCGGACTCAAGCAAAAGCTCCTCGACTGGGGCGTCACCTCTGAAGAAGAGCTCAAGACCATCGACAAGGACGCACGTTCCAAGGTCGACGCGGAGGTCGCCGAGGCCGAGCAGATGGCCGTCCCCGACGCAACACCCCAGGTCTTGTTCGAGGATATCTATGTGAGGGGCAGTGAGCCCGAGTTCTTGAGGGGAAGGATTCCGGAAGAGAACTTTTATTACAGTGAGGTGGACATGGGCAAGCAGAAACCTGCCGTTGCGCGGACGTAGATTGTTTGAGGATGGGCAATGAGATATGGGGGGAAGGGAAGGGGAGATTGTAATACTATCTGTGGTTTTACTCTAGACTCTAGGGATGCAGGAAGTGTAAGCGGTCTTGGTCTCTGGCCGGTATGGTTGTGGCACTGTATCAACTTGATGCTCCTCCTTTCTTGCAAGTTTTATAGGGGCGAAATAGATTATATTCTTTTATCCTGTGTATGATACCTACTGCTAGGCCACACACTGCTTGGGAATTGATGAATGTGCTACTGGACTTTTGACACAGGCCGATGTTTATAGTTCCAATGTTCTTGGTACCCATGGACGTGTTGGGAGCTAGTGAAATATAATCTCAATTAAGAGCCTTTATGTGCTTGATACGACATTTGACGCACTGAACCTCTTCGCTGACTAGATGTAGGAGCTTTCATGTTGTAACTTGTAAGTGAAGGGTTGTCTCATGTTCGATCTGGTGGGTACGTGTAGCGGTGAACTGAACGATTCTTCACAACTTCCAGTCATGTTTCACAGCGTGTTCACGTGCGAGGAGGTGAATGCTAGTTCACGTAGGCAGCCCTTCACCTTTACAATTCACTGAGAGGCTTCGAGATTAGAACGCTCCGGGAAGGATCAGATGACTTGATGTAGATTTCGCATTTATTGTTTCTTGAAGCCTTCTTCTACCGTTTCAGGCCTGTTTCTCTCGCAACACTCGAACTGATTGCGACGACGACGACAACTATGGATTTTCAAAGTTGGATTCCGATAGTCCAATCCTACCTCAACCGGTACCACGCAAGGCTTTCCGCTGGACAATTGGACAATTGCCATGACGCCAACAACCTTCCATTCACGCAACCTTGATCGAATTCAATCTCAAATCCAACCCCGAAACCTAACTCAACCCAATGGTTTAGTCACGGATCCTCACCCTATTCACTATAATGCTCGTTAAATGACTCTATCAAGTCTATCCAAGCTAAGGTTCTAGGATACCAGCAACCACCGTGGTACGATCCTGCAAAGTACGTGCGTGGGGGTCCGTACATGTTTGCTGCAACTATCATTTTCACTCCTTGCTTCCTCTGCCGAGAGTTTTGGGTCCCGGTAAGGTGCCTCTGCTCAAATCTTTTTAATCTACTAAGTTCGCGCCTACTATTTGTGCGCTAGATCATATAGGACGAGGAGCTATTTGTGATGGATCTTGCCAGATTAACGGGTAGGAACACAAGAAAGGAGATGCTTGACATTGGAGCATAGATTATTTATCAGCAAGGAAACATATAAGATGCAGAATCTATCAAGTCCAAAACGTGTTTTTGCTATCGATTTGGTGCGGTGATGAGTGGAGTTGACCAGCGGCGTCGCGCATCAAAGTAATGAGATCATGAACTTAATACGGTAGCTCTTTTTCACCAACCGCGCAACTACTTTTCCTACACTTTCATCTCTCGCGACTCCACCTCAACACTATGCACAACATGACGTCCAACTACACTTGCAGAGCTTGTTCACGGGCATTAATACAACCCTCCTCTACATTTCTCCGAGTAAGCAAGCATTTCTTGACCAATTGTCCTTCCTAACCATCCTAGGCCTCGCCGCGCAAACCTCCCTCCTACACCCGCACCCTCTCCACCTCCCCCACAGCTCTATACCAAGCGACCTCCACCCTCCGCGCAACAACCTCCGCAAAACCCCCACCTCCAGCGCCGTCCAAAGCCCCCAAAGAGACCCGCGATGGCAGTAAAGGACTCAAATACCAAGCTAAGCTTCCCGCGATGGCCGGGCTAGCAGCCAAACTCCGCGAAAAAGCCCCGCTAGCGACGGAGACATATGTCGCATATGGCGCGACGCAAGAATTGATCAAGGAGTGCGTGAGACCAGGGGACTACACAATTCCGCAGAGTCAGGAGAAGGGTGCGGAGATTCCGAGGGATGAGACGGGTGCGCATTTGGGGGTTGGGACGGGGTGGTGGTATGAGAGTATGTGCAACGATCCCCTTCTATTTTTCATGTTATAGGGAAAGAGAGCGAGAGCGTGAGGATGCTAATATCATACAGCGCTCGGTCTCCAGCCAACATTCATCAACTGGGCCCAAATCACCTTCATACACATGTACCTCCTCCAAGTACGTCTCCGCATGTTCCCCTCGACCCACGCCCCAGTCTGGATCCAACATATAACGAACCACGCCTTCTACGCCGCCGAAGACCGCCTCGTGGTCTGGCACCAGCTGAATTCCAACTCGCTGCGGCAGAAGTACCTCAAAGACATGTTTTCGCAGTGGCGCGCTGTGCTGCTCTCGTACGACGAGGGGTTAGTCAAGGGCGATGCGGTGCTTGCTGCAGCGCTGTGGAGGAATCTGTTTGGGGGAAGGGAGGATGTGGATTTTGAGAAGTTGGCGCAGGTTGTGGGATACATGAGGAGGGAGATGGCGAGGCTGGATAGGGCGAGTGATGATGAAGTTGCGAATGGGAAGTGGAAGTTTAAGGGGGATCCGGGGAGTGAGGAGGGTGTTGTTAAAGTGGCGAGTCAGATGGCTCGGGAGGTATCGAGGGTATGAGTGTTCGAGTCTTTGGGCGAGTTGCGGATTTGGGATGTGTACATCTACCGTGTACAAAATGTTTAGTAACTCGATGTATAACGATACTATTGTCTGACGTATTTCCTATACTGTGCGTATCTAAGGAGCATATAATATATTATCACTCATCTAGTGCTTTCACATGTTCGTACCTGTGTGTATTGTCTTGGCGTTCCTGAAGCCGTGAACCGCATCAGGCAACTCCACCTCGAAGTTCACTATTGTTCCCTGCAACTTCTCCTCGAAAACCCCAACAATGGCCGCGCAACACGTTGGTGGATCCTCGGCGCCGCCCTCGATACCAGGCGTTCTCATCACCCAAGAAGACGGCGTGGACTCACTGAAGCAAGATGTCGCGAATCTACTTCAGCGCGACAACCTGCGCTTCCCAGGCGCACAACCCGTCAGCTTCGCGCGCAACCACCTCGAAGAGCTCCAAACCCGCGAATATTTCATGTGCGAAAAGACAGACGGCATAAGATGTCTTCTCTACCTCACGTTCCGCGACACGGGCATCTTCGAGCCCGCCACCATCCTCATCGACCGCAAGAACAACTACTACAACGTCATGCCCGCAATCCGATTCCCATACCACGCCGATTACAGGAACGCAGACCAATTCCTCTTCGGCACGATCCTAGACGGCGAACTCGTAATAGACACGAATCCCGACGGAAGCCGCCAGCTCATCTTCTACATCTTCGACTGTCTAGCCGTTGACAACGTCAACATGTGCCCGAAGCCGTTGGACAAACGTCTAGGCAAAATGAAACAGCAGCTCATCGACCCTTGGATACAATACATGCAATGGTCAAAGACGAACCCGCCAACGGAGCCCTTCCGGGTCAAGGAAAAACAACAATACTCTCCCTACCACATCGCTAACATGTTCGACAACGTGCTCCCAAACCTCAAGCACGGCAACGACGGGCTGATCTTCACCTGCAAGGGCACACGCTACGTCCACGGCACCGACAATGCGATCCTGAAATGGAAACCTCCGCACGAGAATACAATTGATTTCCGCCTCCGACTGGGCGACTTCCCGCTCTTCGACCCAGAAGACGGCGAAGAGGGTCTAATCCCCGACTACGACGCCATGCCCACGTCCTTCAAACTCCTCGTCAACCACTCGAAAAACGACTACCGTCCGTTCCAGCACGACCTCACCGTCACCCCCGAAGAATGGACCATGTTGAAATCGCTAAATCAGCGTCTCGACGGCCGCATCATCGAGTGCTACCGCAACGCCGAGGGACAGTGGAAGTTTAAGAAGGATGACGATGGGACGCCGCGCTGGCGCGACGATAAGTCGGACGCTAATCACATCTCGACGGTCAATAGCGTGCTCGACAGTATCGAGGACCCGGTTACAGAGCAGGATTTGAGGGGTAGCGAGGCGAGGATTAAAGATGCTGTGTCGAAGATGCGGAAGGGGGAGCAGCAGGCTCAGGAGTTTGCGGGGAGGGAGGCGAAGAAACGCAAGTTTAGTGAGGCTAATGGGGCATAGGCGCTTCATAGACGAAGAGGGAAGGTGGGGTAAAAGGTGGGATGGTACGGGGGTGTCAAACGTCTGGGTGGACTTTGTGGAGTTCCGACTCGCTATGTTGGAGCTAGGAAGCGGTCTTGCCTGGTATTATAGCTCTGGGCTTTGGTCTCGTTTGGATATTATTCATCGGCCTTGTTTTGCTCGCTCGCTTGCTTTCTTGCTTTTGGAGTTTGGGGATATTATTATGATACCCACCGCACAAAGAACACGGTAGAAAAGGGAAACATTCAGAACCGGTTTCAATATCGCAATCAATGACACGCTTTTCCCTTTCATTCTAGGGCTGGCTATATTCATACAGGAAGTGTCCAGTCCGTCTACAAAGGTAGAGAAAACAAATGTTCCATCTACACCGTCGCAGGTTCAAGAAGTTTCGTCTGCCCAGCGAAGAACTCCTTCTGCGCCAAACACCTCTCACTCACGCACCCCGGACACCTCAGCGTCATCTGCGCACTACACGCCACGCCGCTCTGCAGATGCTTCTTCGCAATATCCGCCAGCGCCTCGATGAAAACCGGATTCCCATTCAGACTCTCGACGCGCTTTACGCCCTCATGCCCTTCTGCATCTTCCCCAATGACTTCCTTGTCCAATTCATACAGCGTCTCGATATGATCGCTCGTGAAGGCAATAGGTATGAGAACCATATCCGTCGTCCCCTTCTTCATGAAATTCTTCACGGTATCCGACGTCTGTGCTCCAAGCCACGGCTGCGGACCGACCTGCGACTGCCAGACAAGTCGATACCTGTACTTCATCCCCAGGCGCTGGTTCACAGCGTGCACGGTAGCGGCGACCTCAGCAGGATACGGATCCCCGCGATTCACCACGCTCATGGGCAGACTGTGCGCAGAGTACAAGAGCACGACATCGGCTCTCCGCTCAGCCGGGTATTCCAGCAACGTCTTCTCGATGTTCTGTGCAAAGGCCTCCACGAGACCCGCGTGCGTCGGCCATCGATCTATCACACTCCATTTGATCGACCCCTCGGCCTCGACTTCCCCCGTCGCTCGCTGCCCTTCTAATCGCTGCCGCCACTTCCACAGCTCGTTCAGCGACGACCCCGTCGTCGAGCACGAGTACTGCGGATACTGCGTGAATGCCACCGCCCTCCCGCCCTTGCCCCCGCCGAAGCCGTCGGCTAGTAATTGGGTGTACATTTCTTCAGTCATTGGGTTCGCGTACCGGAACGCTACGTAGGGTTTGTGCGGCGCGGTTTCGGGCGATGTTGCGTCGAGGATCTTGCACATTTCGCCGGCCTGGTACTCGGACCATTTGCGGATCGGCGAGCCGCCGCCTATGTCGGCGTATTGTTTTTGGATCTTGGGCGTGCGGCGGCGCGCGATGTAGGGGCCGATGTAGTTTTGCAGACGGCCGAGGGGGATGAGGTCGCTGTCGGCCTGGGATTGTCAGTCTGAAGCTTTCATCGAGGTGTAATTGTGGTATTGGATGGGATGTGGGATGGTTGGCAAAAGGAAGCGGTGGAAACGTACGAATAGATTGCTGAGGAAATCATGGACTTCGTCGGTCGTTGACGGACCGCCCATGTTCATGAATACCATCGCGGTAGGACCTTTGGAGCCGGCGGCGTTCTGCGTCACGGGAGGGGCGACGGTCGCGTTGCTTCTCCTCCATCGCGAGGTACGTGGTGTTAGGACGGATGTGGCGGGGGAGGTGCATGTTGCACGTTTTACGGCGTGTGCGATTGGTGTGCGCATTGCCATTGTGACTATGGCGGTGGAGGTAGAGTAAGGGTGAAAAAGACAGTCAGTCGGGCATGGCGGGAAGAAGTTGGGGTTTGAGTACGTATGAGTTGAAGTGAATGACGCTGGCCAATGACGATGAGCGTGAATCGTAACGGCGATCGGAGTCGCGGATCGAGCTCTCTCAAGTGCTTTGGTGGAGGCGACGTCATGTGAGCACGCGCTGAGCTAGGCATGCTTCAAACGTGCTGTTGCCTGACGCCCCGCGCGCAAACACGACGTCTTCATCTTGTCGCCTTTGATGCGCGCTCTTCTTTCTCTTTCCTGATGTGACGAACGAACTCAATTGAGAAGATTTTATCCAAAGCCGTCACATTCGATCTCGAATAGCGTGCACCTTCATCATGGCCGCCGAATGGCAGAATCGCAATGGAGAAGAGGAGGAAGACGAGGAGGAGGAGATTGACGACACCGTACGCATTGCAGCGGCTTCTTTCTGACTTCTCTCTGCATCTCTAACAGCCTCTAGAGCTACAAGACCATCAAAGACGCTGTCCTCTTCGCAATCGACATCAGCTCCTCGATGCTAACACGACCACCAAAATCAGAAGACAAGAAAGCCGAGCGCGACTCTGCAGCGTCTGCAGCCCTGAAATGCGCTTACCAATTGATGCAGCAGCGCATCATCTCGAATCCAAAGGACATGATGGGCATACTGTTGTTTGGAACCGAACAGACGGACATGAAGGATGGCGACAACACATTCCAGCACTGCTACTTGCTCTCTGATCTCGACGTTCCTTCCGCACAGGACGTCAAGCAGCTGCGAGATCTGCTAGAGGACGAAGAGGAGGCAGCCAAGATTCTCAAGCCTTCCAAAGAGCCACCAACTATGGCAACAGTGCTCTTCTGCGCAAATCAGATATTCACTACCAAAGCGCCGAACTTCTCTTCGAGACGGTTGTTCCTTGTGACGGACAACGACAATCCTATCCAGGTCAAGCAGGATAAAGAGACCGCTATTACTCGCGCGCGAGACTTGTATGATCTAGGCTGTACGATCGACCTGTTTCCCATCTCACGACCTGACCATTCTTTCGATCGTGCGAAGTTCTACGATGATTTAGTCTATCCCACGTCCCCGTCAGATCCAGATGCTCCTGTAGCGATAGCGTCGACAACGAAAGTTGCGAAGAGCGGCGACGGCATCAGTCTCTTAAAGCAACTCCTATCCTCTATAAACTCCAAAGCAGCCCCACGGCGAGCACTATTCAGCCTTCCCATGGAGCTCGGTCCCGGACTCCGCATCAGCGTCAAAGGCTTCATCCTCATCAAGCGACAAGAGCACCCCAAGAACTGCAACGTCTGGGTCGGTGGAGAAAAACCCCAAATCGTCACCGCCTCAACCTCCCACATGGCCGACGACACCGCCCGTGTAGTTGAAAAGACCGAGCTCCGCAAAGCCTACAAGTTCGGCGGTGACACCATCACCTTCTCCCCCGAAGAATTCGTCCAGATCCGCCAATGCTTCGGCGAACCCATCATCCGCATCATCGGCTTCAAACCGCTCTCCTCGCTCCCCATCTGGGCCAACATAGGCAAAGCCACCTTCCTCTACCCCTCAGAAGCCGACTTCATAGGCTCCACGCGCGTCTTCTCCGCGCTCCAACAAAAACTGCTCAAATCGCGCAAGATGGGACTATCATGGTTCGTCGCGCGCAAGAACGCCGCCCCCGTCCTCGCCGCCATCATCCCCGGGGAGGAACGCTACGATGAAAACGGCGAGCAAACATCACCGCCGGGTCTCTGGCTCGTCCCCCTCCCCTTCGCAGACGACATCCGTCCCTGTCCCGAGCAACCACCGGAACCCGTCACCACGCCCGAGCTCACGGATAAAATGCGCGTCGTCATGGAGCAACTGCAGCTCCCCAAGGGCGTCTACGACCCGAGCAAGTACCCGAACCCGGATCTGCAGTGGTTCTACCGCATCCTGCAAGCCATGGCCCTCGAGGAGGAGATCCCAGAGAAGGCGGAAGATAAGACAATCCCAAGGTACCGACAGGTCGAGAAGCGTGCTGGGCAGTACATTGTAGAGTACGGCGAGCAGTTCGGCGTCGAGTACGCGAAGTTCAAACGGCCTGGTCTTCCGTCCCGCGCGAAGGCCGGGAAGAAGCGACCGAAGACTGAGGCGCAGGATGGCGGCGATGACGACGATGATGGAGCGAAGCCGACGAAGAGGGTTAAGAAGGAAGAGGACGGCGAGGGATTGACGGATGAGGATATGGCGGAGATTAGTAATAAGGGCGCGATTAGCAAGCAGACTGTTGCTGTGTTCAAGGCGTTTTTGGGCGCGAGGGGGTTGAGTGTGGCGGGGAAGAAGGCGGAGCTTTTGGAGAGGGTGCAGGAGTATCTTGTGGAGAAGGGGTTGTAGATCAATACCCCTAGGACGTTGGTGGTTTTTTCCCCTCTCGTGGTTTAGCGATGGCATGGCGTTAGGGAGTAGATAGGATGATGTGTTAGTATATGTGTGGCGTTGAGGGGATGCTATACCGACAAGTTTATGAGGCACGATAACTTCTCAGATCTAAATTAATTTGTAACTTCAGTTACAATGGAACGTACATGATCAACCTATCCTACTCATCCCCTCACAACTTCTCCTCCCCGCCCCCCAAAACACCGTCCCTCTCACTCCCACTCTCCACCACTACCACCTCTCCATCCACCACGCCCCTCCATCCCTCAAACCCCCTAGCCGCAACACCCAACTCAAACATCCGATCCACCTCCGCCACACTCCGTCCCTTCATCTCGGGCACCACCGCCCAACTAACACCCACACCGACCAAGCACGTCGCCGCAAACACGAACGCGACCTTGCCTCTCAGATTCCCTGCATCGGGATTGTACATGTAAGGTAGCACTATACCCGAGACAGCCATGGAGAAGGCGTTGACGGTCCAGCCGAGACCCTGGGTGCGGGCGCGGAGGCGCAGGGACGAGGTTTCGGAGGCGATGGCGTAGCCGGCGGGCCAGACGCCCAGGCCGCAGATGGTTACTGTGGCCATCATTGCGGCGGCGGAGAACCTGATGATGGGGGTCAGCTGGTGTGAATGGGGACGGGAAGGAGAGAGAGTGAGTGGGAACATACCAAACAACAGCCTTTGCAGTAAAACAATTCGCAATCCCCATACTCAACCACAAGCCCGCAGCAACCGACAACGTCGACAAGACAAGTTTCCGTCTGCCGATCCTCGCAACCATCCATATGCCCACGCCGTTCCCAAGGAGCCCCAGCACGATGCCCATGATAAGAAAGATGATGCTCTTATCCGCAGACATGCCCACCACCTGGAGGAAATAACTCGCTTTGGACAGCAGAGGGAGGCCCCAGATAGCCTGGAAGGATTGCACCCATAGCACGATGAGTGTGCGGCGGAGGTTCTGCTTGTTGAAGCATTGGGCGAGGGAGGTCGTGGCGGCGGTTTCTTCCTCGTGTTTGATGTCCGCGGTGAGTTTCTCGATCGTGGCTTTTGTGTCTGTGGCTAGGGGTTCGAGTCGCGCCTGCGCTGCGAAGGCTTGGTCATGGCGGCCTTTGCGGATATACCACGCCGGAGACTCTGGGATGAGGAACGCTACGATGATGGGAAGGAAGCTGAAAGGCCACTGGCTGCCAAACGCCGTAACGTATCCCCTCTTCTTGTCCAAACTGCCGTAAATGACCAGGGCGCCTGTCAACTGTCCCAAGCACGTGAAGACGGGGAAGAAGGCCATGCCGCTTGCTCGCAAAACAGGCGGAAGGATCTCGGAGAGATAGGTTTGCGCTGCGGTGATGTTGGTGCCGATGGCGATTCCTTGGAGGAGTTTGCCGACGAGGAAGAGGGCACGGCGAGAGGTGGGGGAGGTGGGGATGTAGGAGACAAACATTACGGCGACGCCGATGGCGGAGAGGAAAGATGACGAGGCGAGGGAGAGTCGGCGGCCGATGCGGTCTTGCACCCAGCCACCAAGCATGGCTCCGAGCATGGCTCCGAGAGGAGAGGCGGCAAGCCAGACTGCGAGCCAGGTTGCGGGGAGGATCCATTTGCCTTTGACTTTATAGCCGAAGTCTCGTCTAGGGGATCTCCGTTAGCATTCTGGACGATTCGTTTAAAGAGAAGGTGGAGTGAGAGGAGAGTGTGGGTATACGCACTGAAACTCAGGCATACCCGCCACCGTCGCAACGATAACATTATCATATCCGTAGAGTAGAATAGCGCTCGTCAAACTAAATGTAACATAGACGATCTTGCGGTACTTTTTGGCGTTTTCCCAGAGCGTTCGATTGTCGTCGCTAGCCTGGCTCGACGTGTCGTCGGTCGATGCGCCGCTTACACCATCTCGTTCCTTCTCATTGACTTCATAGACCAGCTTCTCCGACTTGATTGATACCGCCATTGCTCCGAGTATCTTTCGATCGCGCGACCAAGTTCTTTTCAGAATTAAGGATGAGGTCGAGGGGAATCCGAGTAGACAAGAAACGAGGGTCCAGGCAGGGACTGTGCTTATTGATAGGTTAGAGTGGCAACCAAACAAATCGCCGCGAAACTGGAAGGAGCGATGTGTCGAGCGAAATCCCAAGAACGTGCCCTTCTCTTCTCTTTTCAACCGGCATTCGCCAATTGAAGTCCTTCAAAGACCCTGCCTAGCTCTTGCGAAAGAATCGAAGTGCGAAAGCAAGGTCGCTGATGGCTCTAGGCGCTACGAGGGAAGGTATTTGGGCCAAGAGCCACCAACCACGAGGGAGTTGATTAAAGCATAATGGTTACCAAGACCGGTCGGTTGCACAAGGATTTAGATTGTTGGGTAGGGGTATTGGCCAACCAAGTTGATCCATCCCCGCGAATCTATCGGGCAAAGCCGTCCCCCAAGATGTCCTAAGATCTGACAATCCACACAATGTCCGATGCTTCAGCTTTAGGGGTTTTGCGTTGTTGAACAATACGTTGGAAGCGATTGTCCTGGTCTCTCTCTCTCGAATAGGCTGATTAACGGCGTGGCAGATATGCTGGACGGCTTGAGAGCTTCAGAAAGTGCATAGAAACCTTATTCCAGGGAATGCTGGGATGGGGATCGAATCTTCATGCGGGGGCCGCTTGGTATAGTAAGATTAGAGCTGCACACTCACACGGAATACGAGCCAACCCCTACAGAAGTGGCAAACAGTCCCAAGCAAGAAACGCCGAGCAATGCAGGTCGCTAAATACACGTGAAAGATGATGTATAGAAGAAAAGTGACGTGCCGAACATGCAATGCAGCTGATAGCGTCATCAATGTATGACCACGCCGCACCAGCTTAACCCAAAAATGATTTAACGGCTCCACCAACATTCTCCAGGTCAAGAAGGAACGTGTCGTGACCGAACAGACTCTTATCTTTACCAAGCTCGATATGCGTCACATTCTTGTTGCCTGTCCTCTTGAGCGTATGTGCGATTTCTTCTTGCTGCCATGCTGGGAACAGACTATCGCTCGCAACACCCAGCACAAGTGCCGGTATGTTGGCGAGCGGCTTGAGGCCGGCAACCAAGTCCTCGGGAGCCTCGTCCGGCCTCGTTTCAGTGTTCACAGATGCTTCATCTGTGGGCTGTTCCCTTTCCTCGTAAGGTTGATCGGGAAGCGTTAAACTGCAGGCATCGGGACTGTCCCCATTCTCGGGAGCGCGGCCTTCCAGGAAAGCTTGTAGTTTGCCTTGGTTTTGGTGTCGCACTTTGTTGATCATACTACGATGCTCGTGGCCAAGGTCGAACAAGTCCATTGCTTTAGAGACGTATAGCAGACTGTTGGCGTCGTACTGGAGACACCACTTCTCACCCGCATGGTCAAGATATGTCTCGATGAGGAAGTCGGGGCACAAAGCCGGAGGACGTGAAGGGTCAGCGCGTCGACGTCCGAATCGCTGCTCCCATTCGGGTCCACTTCGATAAGTGACTGTTGCAAGTTCGCGAGCCATTTTCATGCCGGCGTGTGGAGGTACGTTGTCGTAGTAGAATCCTCGATTCCAGTTCGGATCCGTCATTAATACTATTAGAACTATTAGTACCAAAGCTCAAAAACCCCGAGGCTGTGGTGCTTACCCTGGCGTTGTATATGCCTCATAGCAATCGTCTGCGGATGGCTTCGCGCACAACCACTGATACTAACAATCCGTCCCACACGACCTGGGAATAGCACTCCAGATGCCAGACTCTGCATGCCGCCCATACTAGAGCCCACACTCGCGTACAGTTTCTCAATTCCCAAATTGTCTAGCAATCGGAACTGTGCGCGCACCATATCCTCCATTGTTAATATCGGGAACCTCGTCGCATACCGTTGGCCATTTGCAGGGTCTCGTGAAGATGGCCCGGTTGAGCCATAGCAGCCTCCGATCACATTCGTGCAAATAACGAAGTATTTGTTCGTATCGACCGGCTTCCCGGGCCCAATGAACTTTTCCCACCACCCAGGCTGTGGATTCGATTCCGTACTATGCGCATGGCTAGACGCCGACAGCCCAGTATATAGCAAAATCGCATTGCTCTTATTCTTATTCAGGCTTCCCCACGTCTCGTACGCAATGTTGAACTCTGGCAATATACCGCCCCAATCCAGGAGTATAGGTTGCTTTGAGTGGAAGTTCAAGTGCTTTCCGGACGTATATGAAGGCTCGGGGCCAGAGAGCGAGCGCCGGGAGAGGGTTGCGGATCGAGATTCTACGGCGTCAAGGCAAGGGAAGGATAATGCGGGATTCGTGGATTCAAAGGTGGCTTCTTGCTCAGCGGAAGCAGCTTGAGCGCGCCGTGGCACCTGCTGATGTATTCTTCGAGCTGCTACATTTGATTGCTGTCGCGTAAAGGCGAGAGGTTGCGGGGTGGCTCGTCTTATGCAGGCCGAGGTTTGTGGTGTTCGTAGGAAGGAAGATCGAACAACCAAGAAGAGTTCACGCGGCGCACTCATTCTTGGGGTCGGCAAAATGCGCTCTGCTTTGCACAGCAACAAGTTGAGAGTAGATAGATACAAGCATGATGACGATATTCGCAATCATAAGCGCGGCTTGGAAAAGTTGAAGAATGTCGAAACTTCATCCAATCAAACCGTGTACAAACGTTTAGCTCTATTGCGCCATAGCACGTGATCTGTGTGTTAGGTAAGCTCGAGGAGTCGACTCAGAACACATCAACCGAGCACGACCAGGTATCACCATATATCTACCTTCTCATAGAGAAGATACACGCTTCAGCATGACTTTAGTCAGGACAGACTCGACATGGCTTCCCCGCCCTACTCGACAATGCTATCTCGAAATCCCAGCAGCCTTGAAAGCCGTACAATATAACCACCGGTGACGACTGCAATCCAGTCTTCACTCCGCTGAAATGACCACAAAACTCACCCGCCAAGTAGAAAAAATCTGATACTCGGCAAGGCTCAAGCGGTAGTCTGTACTACGGACCGGGATCCCGATATATTAATCAATCTATCCCCAAACCCCAAGACACCTTTGCATATTACCCACTAGCCGGCGCGTGGATACGAGCCCCGCATTTTAAGACAGGAGTGGCGCTGTGTGTTCAAGCTTCGTGGAGCCATGCAGCCCTCCAATCTCATGTGGTCGACATGCTTCAGATCCTGGGGTCGGCTCTTTCTCGCTTGGGTTTGTACGATCCTTGGGTTGCAAAGTTTTACATGAAGGCAGAATTCAACACACGTTTATACACCAGCAAACGTATGAGATGCTATCTCTATCGACTATCTTACAAGTCTCTATCCATAAACCTTACAAAAAGCGAAGCCTCGCCAACCACGCCTGTCGGTCCTCGACTCCAGCTCTCGCACGGCAACAACCGCCGCGGATGATCTATCACAGCTAATATACAAGAGCTTGATCGCCATCTATCCCGCCAGCCTGCTACCAAATTTTGAACACTCGATTGGAGCAAATACTTCCGCAGTCCTTTAATACCCGCCTTATTATACAAGAGCCTCGTCCTCATGTCGTCGTAGTGTGGGTCAGCAGACGGCAAACCCGGGTTGCGAATGGCTCTTGACCCCAGTAATCCATTTCCAGGGCGTTCAGGAGTGGGGCGTATTGACAGCTTTGAGTGTGGTGCGACTACGGACTCGCCTGGGGACTCGGAGAAGGGTGGACGGATGGAGGAATTCTACCTGTGGGTAATAACGAGGGGTTGAGTTGGGCGTCTGTGATGGTCTGAGTATAGGGGTGTGAAGTGGTGAGTATAAGAAGGGAGAATGGTAGGCCATTCAACGATCGACATCCGATTTTGCTGATCGCCGAGAGTTTATTCGTTTCGATTCAAGTTTGCAAACATGAAGTCATTCTTCTCTACCGTTGCTCTTGCGAGCGCTCTCTTCCTTGAGGCCGCTAATGGTCACTGTATGTCGTCCCGTGTCTCGTTGAAAGACCCCCTTCTATGATACCGTCAAATTCTCCAAGTTCAGGACTAACAGAGCTACAGACATCTTTCAGAAGCTTACTGCCAACGGCGTTCAAGGCGGCGTCTACCAAAACGTCCGCACAAATACGAATTACAACTCTCCCGTCACCGATCTCGCGGATAAAGACCTCCGATGTAACGTCGGTGGAGGAACCGGCGGCTCCACGACCACAGTATCTGTTGCGGCCGGTTCCTCTTTAACTTTCACGGCAGATATCGCCGTCTATCACCAAGGGCCGGTCGCTATGTATTACGCCGTCTTTTCCCTCCCCCATCCCATACTCTCGCAGTGACTGGAAAGTGGGAAATAAGCGCACGGTCCACTTCGCCAAAACCGAGGGTGATGTTGCCCGTGCGCTTGTTTCTGCCACCGCGAGAGCCACAGTCAAGAACACCATCACTAACCAACCATTCCATAGCTACATGACCAAAGTCGCCTCAGCTGCCACAGCAGATGGCTCCACTCCCTGGTTCAAGATCAAGGAGATCGGACCCGCCTTCCCCGGCGGCACATGGAACCTCGCGCAATCCTACTCCGTCAACATCCCGTCCTGCGTGCCCGCCGGAGAGTACCTCGTTCGTATCGAGCAGCTTGCGATCCACAACCCAGGCGGAGTTCCTCAGTTCTACGTCGCCTGTGCACAGGTCAAGGTCACCGGCGGTGGCTCCAAGTCGTTCTCTGGTGTATCGATTCCTGGACACGTCAAGGCGACGGACCCCGGATACACTGCCAACATTTACAACAACTTCAACAGCTACACTGTCCCTGGCCCCGCTGTTAGTACTTGCTAGATGGTGTGAGGTATGGTGTAAGGGGTGAAGGACGAGTTCACTGTATATATTTCAGGCTTGATTATCTTCATGATGAATAGATTGTTGTCGAAATTGCAACCCGTCTTTTATTGGTCGTTGAGACTACTTGACCAAGGACTATGAATGGAAAAGCTCATGCAGCCTTTTTCCGTCTTGCTGCTGAAAGAAAGGCTGAAATTACAACTTATGATGAAAGTCGGCCTTTTTCACCGCCTTTAACCTCTGCTCACCAACACGCAGCACGTCTCATTCGGAATCAAACCCACCTACCTACATACCCACGCGATTCATGTCCACTCTTCTTCACCGGGGAGAAACATCGGATTCAGACGTGCATGCTCCGCTGCCCATCGGACATTAAGGCTTCGCTTTCGGGTGTACTAAATTAATCCTTGAAACTTGCCGGCCGTGCTGCGCTGCCCCTCTTCATCCATGCCCACATCCTCCACTTTCACCACGGCTGGCCGCTCGGCGCCATGATACATAATCAATATGTATCGGATCGTATGCGATGACGTGATCTCTTTTTTTCAGCAACACGTGCGCCCAGAGTCACATCACAATCGGGCGCTCACGCGGTATTGCGCAAACGCTGGCTGACCGCTCCAATCAAGAATGGAACGAAAGGGGAAAGAACGGTGCGTCGATTCGCGCTGAGACGCATGCACGCGTTTGCGACAGGGCGGCGGCTGTTTGGAAAGCGAATCGAATCTTGAACGACTCCCAGTCCTCTTGTTTGCATGCTTGCTGGCTTCTGCGCTGTGGTGACTGCAAAGAAGAGGAGCGGCAACGACAGGGCGGAACCGTCAGACTTTTCAGGTCTCAAACGGCCTTCAGGGCTCTTCGTTGCAAGTTGGCACGTTGGCACGATGTCGAGGTGCGTCAGGCCTCCGCGGGAGCATGCAGGGGATGGCGTTCTTGTGGTAGGGAGGTTTTGTAAGAGGTGGAGGTGTGACTAAGCCGCTGTGTGGGCGAAGGTGGTGGTGAGTTTTGATTGTGGTGATGAATTCTGTGAGTATGATATCAATCTTTGTGTGGTCAGCTAAGCAAGTGGAATGGTTGTCATTAAGTTGAAGCCGTTTGGTGGATGTCTTGTTCGAGTCTTGCTGTGGTGTGGCCAAAATTTGCTCCCATCCCAACATCATTGAATCGGTCCCAAAACTAATACTGCAATATGCCACCGCAAGAACGGATTGTGACGACGACTTTCTCGCGGACTTGGAAGAGACACGGCTATTAGAGATTCGTGTTTTCAAATATGTATCCATCGTCTTGCCCTGCTTCTCCATACTCCATAGCCGATACGCTAATTACACCCCTTTAGCGAGCAACCCGAGATCATAATGACCCAAGCATCTCACTCTCCTCCTCGTCACCCGCCAGAGGCCAGACCTACAAGAGAGCCGTCGATGCGCGAATCCAGATAGCCTTTCGCTTTCCCCCCATACAGTTCCACTCTGGTCTCCGCTCTTGCCTCAAGCCCAACGTCGCCAAAGCTGGCTGTTCCGCCCTGCGACCATCTCTCGAAACACTAGTCCCCCTCTCCGCCAGGCCCATTGCACCTCGACCCGACTCCTGTGCACCGTGATAGACCTTATTCCGTGGAACCTCTTGCGCTCCTGGGCTCTTTGTGGACGCAGGCGGTAAGGCTGTCACCATATTTCTTCCCACGGCTATCGTTCCCGCGCACCACATTTGGATCCTGTTTCCACAATCGTCGTGTTACCACGAGTCCGCGCTTCGCCAGCGTCACAAAGCATGGCCGACGACGATTATTTCAACCCTCACGAAGGGAACCGGGACCAGCAAGCCGACTCCGACACCGACATGGCTGCCTCCGCATCGTCGACGGTTCGTCCGTCCTTGTTCTCCTCGCCAACGGCCGCGCGCAGCAAACGCACTACGCTTCGGCCTATCATTGTCGAGGATAGGGGCATAGCTCACGATTTGTCTACTGCGCCGGCATCGCCACCGACGCCTGCGCCCTCACCGACACCAACGCAACGAGCGCTCGACTGGAGTACAGCTGCCGAACATGAAGACTCGCATATTAAGGACATACGAGCTCTCTTTGGGGACATGAGCGGACCAGAGCGGCTGCGATTGCTTGGAGAACTGCTCAATCAGTGCGGAAGCCATGAACTCAGCTTCGTTGCCGAGTTTGTCAGCCCGAGGCTGAAGAAGGACCCGTTCATGGTGCTGCCGACCGAACTATGTTTACGGGTGAGCAGGGTTGGCTGGAAGAAATATGCAACGATTACTAATGGAGATCATAGATTTTGGAATGCGTAGACGATCCGACAACCCTCGTTCGATCCTCACTCGTCTCCAAGAGGTGGCACGATATGGTCAATGACGATGGCGCATGGAGGGAATTGTGTCGCAAGTTCTCCTACCGCGGTCTGCCGAGACTGGAGCAAAACGAAGAGGATGATCCAGGGGCGGAGTGGGACGCGTCAGGATCGCAGTGGCTGCATCCGGAACGCGCATCACGCACAGGAGATACACCAATGCGAGAGTTGACAGATGGGACGACATCGAGCGCCGGAAGCGAAGCTTTGCGAACACGGAGTCTTGACCGCGCCGCCAAACGCCAATTATCACAACGGAGGCCCAAGACCACTACCTACCGCTCGCATTTCAAGGCACGATACATGGTGGAGACCGCATGGCGCCAGGGAGGACTCTGCGATTCTCGCCAGATCACTCCTGACCAAGGAGTTGTTACAAGCCTACATCTCACTAAAAAGTACATTGTTGTGGCCCTAGACAACGCAAAGATTCACGTCTTTGACACACTCGGCAACCACCAGCGGACACTGCAGGGCCATGTCATGGGCGTTTGGGCAATGGTACCTTGGGGCGACCTCTTGGTGAGCGGTGGGTGTGATCGGGATGTGCGAGTGTGGAACCTCGAGAATGGGTCAGTATCCCCGTCTCTCATATTTTCTCGGATTCTAATTCCGTGAACAGCTCTGCCGTACATACGCTCCGCGGCCACACCTCGACTGTGCGTTGCCTGAAGATGTCGGATGCGAAAACAGCAATTTCAGGTTCGCGAGACACGACACTCCGGGTGTGGGACCTTGAAAGGGGTGCTTGCAAGCACGTCCTCGTCGGTCACCAAGCCAGTGTAAGGTGCCTTGAGATTCACGGCGATATCTGTGTGTCTGGCTCCTACGACACTACAGCCAAGATATGGAGCATTTCGACTGGCAAATGCTTGCGAACTCTCACGGGCCACTTCAGTCAAATCTACGCCATCGCTTTTGATGGGAAGAAGATTGCAACCGGAAGCTTGGATACCAGTGTGAGGATATGGGATCCCAACGACGGGTGAGTCTATTTGTGGCACCCCCTTCATCCGTTGCTATGCGTTCGTGTGAACTAACCGATGTCGGCGCGCAGGAAATGCTTGGCCGTGCTACAAGGTCACACCTCACTCGTTGGCCAACTCCAGATGCGTGACGATATTCTCGTCACGGGAGGATCTGACGGATCTGTGCGAGTATGGAGTCTGGCGGATTATCAGGCCATCCATCGATTGGCGGCCCACGATAATAGCGTTACCAGCCTGCAGTTCGACAACACCAGAATCGTCAGTGGTGGGTCGGATGGCCGAGTCAAGGTCTGGGATCTGAAGAAGGGCACGCTCGTTCGTGAGCTTTCGCAGCCTGCGGAGGCTGTCTGGCGTGTTGTTTTCGAAGAAGAGAAGGCAGTCATCATGGCGTCGCGGGCATCGAGGACGATCATGGAGGTCAGTTGAGTGACACATCGACCAATATGTCTTGCTAACTTTTCAAAGGTGTGGAACTTCTCACCCCCCGACGAGGATCTCGAAGACCTCCGATCTGCCAGTCCAATGAGCATGCCCGACAACGCCGACTTCGACTACAGTCGGCCGCAATCCGCCGCCCTTCCGATCACAGCCTCGGAATCCGTGCTGCCAACAGACACCGACGATGTCACTATGGCTGATGCTCTCGAGACGTAGTATGCTCGACAGCACCCAGGCATAGTAGCCCTGAGTCAAGCCCTCCGCGCCCTCGCGGTCTAGCGCCCGCTGATTTACTTACCGTGCTCCCAGGGCACCCACCCTTCAGCGAGGGAGCGCGCTCGACGGTTGGTGAGGCATGTTGTGTTGAAGTATATTGCATAGAAGGGAGAAGAAGATGGAGCGAGCTGGGGGTTTTATTGCTATGATGACGAAGTCTGTTGTACCACGAGGGAGAGAAGTATGGAAAGATGACATGATGTTCCACGCCGAAGGAGAACATGGGCTTGTCGTCGGTTCCCACGCTTGGTTGCGTGAGATAGAGATACCCCCGCTGAATCCGGTCCCAAGGGAGGAATATCCGGCTCTTCCGCTGCATTTTCTCCTCTGCCCGAACCTTTTTTCTTTTTTGTGGCTGTTGTTGTTTGTGGCGTTTACGTTTGGCTTGCATGGCTTGCGTGGCTTGCGGGGACGCATTTTGCTGTTTTTTGTCGTTTTCTTTTCCATGTGTTGATGTTTAATGGTTCTGGATGGATATAAAGTACGATATTTTGGACTTTACTTGGACATGGGATGGGATGGGATGGGCGGGGCTGGGATAAGGTTGCGGCAGATTGGGTTTTCTCGGCACGGTGGGAGGCATGGATGAAGGAATGAAAGAAGGAAAGAAGATTTAAGGAGTTTTGGAATAAATATAGATATCGGAGTCGGAGTCTCTCTTTCTTTTGTGTCCTTGGATTGGGGAACCGAACCATTCATCCAGTCCCACGTCACCCTCACTCCTCCCTGCAAGCCCAGGTATCTTACCACCCCCCTTCCCCTATACCTCCCTATATATCCCTCTCAAATCAGGTTCAGGTCATACATACGTGCTCACTTCACTTCACAACAACACCCTTCCACTCCGCTCGCATCGCTTCGTCGATCCACGTGCACCTTGTCAAACCCACGTTCTCCCTGACGTATTTCACCAGCGCGTCTGCGCCTGGCGCGCCGTCCATGATGGCTAGGGCGCCGACGTGTGGGATGTGTAGGGCGGTGGAGAGGCGGGGTTCTGTGGCGGTGGGGAGGACGAGGAGGCGGGTTTTGGGGGAGAGGGAGGAGGGGGCGAAGGGGTTGGGGTTGGGGTTTTTGGAGCTGGGAAGGAAGGGGTTGGATGAGGGGATTTCGGTCGTGGAGGTGATGTTGAGGTTGGCGAGGTGGATTAGAGTGGGGATGTGCGCGTGTGCGAGGGAGGAGGGGGGGTAGGGGAGGGGGAGGATGACTATGGAGAGGGGTCTGGGTTTTGGTTTTAGGTTCCCTTCAGTATCAACATCCTCCTCCCCATCATTAGAACCTTTCCGCACTGCGCCTGGGAGATGCGAAGGCGTGGTCTGCGCGGCTAGCGCTTCCAGATGACGCGTTACGCTGTTCAGGCCGATCAAAACGTGAGAGCCGATTTCTGGGGGCGGGGGCGGAGGTACGGGATCTGGAACTTCCGGGGAGGAGATGTCGGGTTGTTGGTGTTTTTGCTGGATCTGTTTTCGTTTTGAGCTTCGTTTGCGCTTTTTGCCCTTGGAGGGCGTGATGTGTGTTCTTCGGTAGTCGCCTAGGGGTTGGAGGAGGCTGGATGGTGTTTAGCGTCCTGTCCTCTTCCAGGATAGCACGTACGGGAGGAGTGAAGTCTGTGGGTAGACGGGGGGATTCGGGGAATTGTACCTGCAGAGTAGATCGAGTATGTTGTCTTTCTCGACGCGAGTGAGTTTGGGCCTGAATTGGGCGCAGTCAGCGCCGTTATGCGAAGCGGTGCAAGGTGTGGAATATGAGGTCGAATACCAGACTGTTTCTGAGAAGGGACTTGACGTCTTGAAGATGTGTTTTCCTGGTTTTGGCGGCATGGTCTCCTGGATATTCTGTGGGACCGGCGAGGTGGTCTATTGATATGATGTCTTGGTGTGGCGTGGAGAGCCTTCCACAGAGCTTGGATCCCTGCACGAAAGGTCTCTCTTGAATTCCTTTACACAGAAAGAGACACCAACTACCGTATGCTAGCATCTAAGCAAAATGATGGCTTTTGTATTTGCTGTCTTGTGCTGTTGCTCTATGAAATAGTCGACGGTTCTTCAAGCAATCGTCCACCTAGTGCTGCAGGGCATGTGAATGGCGCCAACCCGATCCAGCTAGCCCCAAATGACGTTTCTTGGCAACACGGCCCCGCTATACACTGCTCTCACACCTCACGGGCGCGTCTTTCACAGCTGCTCAACCGTCCCGCACAGGTGATCCTGATTCAATTGCCCATTGCTATTTCTTGCATCTGCTGCACCGCACGCTCAAACCCATGGTGCCTCCAGCCGTCGCGTTTTCACCGCCACCGAGTACGGACAACCAGTAAGGCTCCGCGAAGGGTGCTGCTGCCTATAGAGAGCCCAGCTTCTTCCTGCCGACAGCTTCCACCACCACCACCACCGCCGCGTGCCTCCCCGAGTGCCTTCGCCAAGCACTCATACTCCGAGCATCTCCCTTGTAGCTCGAGCTCCTCCACAGCGTCGCATCATGAGCCAGCGAGACCATGGACTGAGTGAGTCTGTCGCTGTAGTCCCGGTCCCCACGTCGCCCCGAAAACGACAGAAGACTGGCAAAGAAGAAGACAGCGACAGCAAACAAAGCAGCCCCAACAAACAGAGCCCCGCTATGTCCACCGATGCGGCCTCCCCCAGCGGTCCTCTAGCTACATCTACCACCCCGCCGCCCGACAACAAGGTGGAAATGACGATAAGATCGCAGCCACAGGTCGAAATTAAGCCGGCTTCGCCCCGCTCTGTGCAACAAGGTGCCGACGATGCCAATGAGGACGCCGAGTCCAGCATGGAGATCGAGGACGACATTGCGACTCAAGACGTCCCTGTTGGCGGGGCTGACGGTTCTGCTGACAGCCCACCTGTCATCGCCATTGACGACGAAGACGATGATGACGACCTCACGACGCGTGCCATGCAGTTCGAATACACCGCCGAGACATACTTCCGCCAATTCCCATTCAGTGGCCATGTCGACCATGTTGGCGCTGCCCACAACATCGCGCAGCATTTCCAAGGCGGTACGTCGCCACTCTGCTATGAACATGTACGATGCTAACGATGTTGTAGGAGGACCCATTGACGGCACTGTCCTACCCCAGGTTGCCGTTTGGCTAGACAACCTTCCCGACCAACCTGAACAGCGCGTGTCCTATTTCACGGGGAAAGTGACCTTCTGGGACGAGATGTACACGATAGTCAACCGGGTGCTGTCCCGGAGGACCCATTTTGGCGCAAACTTCTGCGATGAAAGCCAGACGGAGGAAGAGATACTCGCATCGTTTCTCGGTGCTTATCTTCGGACCTGCGCCCGACTCCTCCAGGCCGACGCCGAATCGCTCCAACAATCCTGCTCCTCCGAGTCTTATGTATGGCCTATCGTTTCCTACAGGCATATTCGGCTATTGGTGAATATCCTTCGCCAGGAGAGGACTCCCGTCTTCCACTTGCTGAACAAGGAGTATGGGGCGGACACAGCAGGAATGGGACTACAGCTCTTACACACCTTCCTAGAGGCCGAGGGGCTCAGGCACTTGTTCAGCTTCGCGGACCATGCATGCGACAAGGCCCCGCCTGCCATGCACAATTACATTGCTATCTGGGTACCCCAGCTCCTGGATGCTACCGGTTGGCAGCTCTTCGCCACGTCAAATGCCGTTTCGGTTATTAGTATGTCACAATTCTATCGAGATATACTGCATTTCTTCCGTCGTTACAACACCAGTCTCCAAAATCCCAGCAAAGTGGCAGATACCGGTCAAACAAAGGACATCATCAACAACTTCTCACAATTGCTTCACGACTTGTGCGCATGGGACCCGGAGATAGCTGACGAGCTCGTCCAGGAGATGTTGGATTTCGGAGACCCCGAGTCTCCAACAAAGAGCTCGCCAGTTGACCAGGTCCAGATCAATCGCGACACGTACTATAGCGAGCCCAAGATATTCCCTGCACTTGTCAAGCACGGTTGGAAGTTCAGGCTTTTGCGCAAATATGTCGTCAAGGGTCGAATGGAGTTGCGCGTCTCCAGTATAGGTACAATGGATACCGCATTGGTCGATATATGGAGGGAGTTCAACGAGAAACCACTCTCTGTCAAGCACCCAGTCATGCAATACCTCGCCGATTTCCTGCTCCACGAACGGGTCGTCGATTACATCATTAGCGTCGATTCGCACCCTCAGCTCATTTCCCGCAGTGGCAACATTGTCGGATTCCTCGTCGTCACGGGTCGGTATTCCGAGAGTCAGACTGATGCTATCTGGAACACAGTATCCAATAGTTCCGATCCGCGCGTTGTCTCTGCGACCATGACTATGCTTCGCAGCATCGTTAATCTGATGCCTTATTCCGACCTGCTCTATTTCCTCAGGAAGCTTTATGATCTTCCGATCGAGAGCTACACTTTGGATATTGTCCAATTTATCCAAGAGCTTGCTTCTAAGATTTCCAATGACACTTGGAAGGACACAGACGTCAGGGCCCGTCCATGGAATGTGTGTATTCGGGTGATGCAAGATGTGCCTCTATATCAGGATACGCCTAAGCTCTCCATGTCTTTACATCACAAGGCTTCGGATCAGCTGCGTGTCTCATCGAACCTCTTAGGACCGGATGAACGCTGTGAGATTTATCGCCAATGCGCCGCTCACATCGCAAGTCGATCGACCAAGGCGACTGGCAGTGTGCATGCTATATTGGCTATTATCACCGCGACAAACTTCAGAGACGCCCCATTCTTCGAAGAGAACCCAACAGTTGCACGTCAGATCCTCGAGGAAATATGTGCGTTCATCGATAGTCTGGACTCATTTGTTTTGGAGTCGCCCCAAGGCTTCGCAATGCAATACCGGCTTGAAGTTCTTTCCTTGATGATCAATGGCGCCCAAAAGGCGGTCCCTACCGATCTCTATCAAAAACTGTGGGATCATCTTGTGGGCAAATATGCGCGAACGACGCAGTTGCGGGATTTGGCCTGGACCAGGATCCGAGCAGCAATGAAGGAAAACCCGAACAGCGACTTTTGCGAGCAACTCGTTTCCATCTACATACCGGAACTAGAACCTCAGTACTATACTTATGGCTTGTATGAGTTCGTTGGTGCATACAAGTTCCCAACTACTAGACGGGTCATTGAGACGCCGGAAGGGAAGGAAGAGTTGCTGCAAATTCGTGGCGCCGACCTCCTGTGGTCTATCATTCACTCAGCTCCTCCTGGGACCATCGAAGACAACACAGCGAAACTTCTGGCGGATCGATATCTCGAGCTTGATGAAACAAACGGGATTACTCTCCACGAGGTCGAACAAGCGCACGTTGCTCTTGTCGAACAGTGTATGCATGAATTGCTGTCTACTTACAAAGTCTTGCGTAACAAGGTTCCCGCAGACGAAGGTCAGATGGATGTTGTCCTTGCAGATTCGGTAAAGGAGCAGAAAGAGCGGCAATTCACGCGCACTGTGTTATTTCTAAAACTGCTCTTGGTCTCAGTACGTACTAGGCCTCAGTTCAACCGCTCCCGGAGAACAGATTCCAAAGTCGGACCATTGGACGATGTAATGCTTCCGGAGGGAGATGTGGTTGAGATCAGATACCAGACGCCTTCCGCCATGAACTCGATAGTCGTGGGCTCCAACAATACTCTCCAGGATGTGTACAGGCGGATTTGCCTTACGACTGGCTTTTCAAAATTCAACATGTTTTTTCAAGGACAAAGGTTGGATGTTGCTGAGCGTGGCTCCGAGAAGGTCGGTGATATGGATCTATCCAAGCAACCTATACTAGTTCAAAAAGTTCTTGGAAGCGAAGAAAGCCTGCATGTACCAGACACTAGTGGGCCCTGTTCTGTGTTCGAGACAGCTCTCTTAAACCGGTTCGAGGAACTGTTTGCCTGCATGGATGGTGATGATTCCATGAGCGCAACCGTCAGTAGCCTTACCCCACCTGGTGATAATTTCTAATAGAATTGCAGCTCTACGACCTTTTGCTCTGCTTTCCGGTTCCATGGCGGATAGCAGAATCCGTTACGACTGGGGCAATCTCCGCCGACGAATTGTTCCCACCCGCCAGCCATTACCAGGCCAACTATGCAGCCAACATACTCCAACGCAGGCTAGACCAACAGCTACACGAGGTACGTGTAGCTGCTAATGCATCATCGGATATTTGCTGACTTATCGCAGAACACTGTCGATGACAAGTTCTTGGCTAATGCCGTGCGACTCTTGGATCAAGCACTGGTGAACCCATCGCTAGACATCGACTCTTCATCGACTCATAGATCACTTGCGGGTACTTTGGTACAGGTATTCGTCAGGTTTCTCAAAGGTATGAACGCCCTTCTAATGGCTAAATATAATAACCAACGCCTAATGTGAAGTGCCAGAACGTCCATCCACAGAAGTCTCTTCTTCGTACTTTTCCAACGAGGTGGAGCTAGTCTCGCGGCTTATAGAATTGCTATCGAAAATGCTTCAAACCGAGTCTATGCAAGTCGCCCTGGCAGCATTTGCTGCTATTCTCGAAGCGTCTTTGCATTCTCGCCCTGTCTGGGCTGCATTCATGGAACACCCCAAAGTTCCATATTTGCACAAACTACTCCTCCTGGATTTTCCCAACCCGGAGTGGCGAGAAGAGACGGCCAAAATCATATCATCGGTCTGCGGAGGCGGCCTTTCTGAATCATCGGCGCTGACTGAGGCCGATACGGCCATTGGTTTCTGGAACCAGATCTCTCATGTTCTACCTCACGCAGCCAAGCTTCCCAATCAGTCTGAGCAGCTGTTGAAAATTGCGGATCAAGTGTTCCGCAAGAAAGATGAGCATGACAGAGATGAATCCACTCTACGGTCCTACTTGACGGCGTGGAGCGATATTCTTCTCAGTCATCACCATGCAGAAGTTGTTGGACGGGGCGAGATAGACTTTGTTGTTCTCGGCTTTTCAAAACTTCTCCTTAGCTGCATTTCTTCCCTCAAGTCACTCAAAAAGCCTTTGAATGCCGGTCAGCTCATTGAGAAGATATGGAACAGGTTCTTGTTCGTCCCTAAAGTTATAGACCTGGAAGACCCAGCTACCGACATGCAACTTCCCGTCTTAGATAGCCAGACACGGAAAGAGCTCTTTGATCTTGTTCTCGCCTTGGCCGAAGACCGGCCCAGCTACAAGCGCCTTCTTGAGCTCGGTTCGGAGCTGGAAATCAATGAGACGGATTCGACACCGCGACCATTCGAATTTGACCGGCAAGAGGCCATACGCTCACCCACGGGATACCTTGGTCTGAACAATCCCCGGGCCATCTGCTACATGAACTCACTGCTTGCGCAGTTGTTCATGAACGTCAACTTCCGGAAATTCATGCTCGGGATCAATGTGGCCGATTCTGCGGCACCTCAGCGCCTGTTGCGAGAGACACAAAAGCTATTCGCAAACATGCAGAACAGTTATCGCAAATGGGCAGATCCGGAACCATTTGCGGCATGCGTTCGAGTCCCCGACGGAGGTTCCATTGACATCAATATTCAGATGGACGCTGATGAATTTTACAACCTATTGTTTGACCAATGGGAGGCCCAGATGATCTCGCCACGAGTCAAAGAGCAATTCAGATCTTTCTACGGCGGGCAGACCGTCAATCAGATCAAATCGAAGGAATGCGAGCATGTTTCAGAGCGGCTCGAAAGCTTTTTCGTTGTTCAATGCGACGTCCAGGGCAAGAGCAGTTTGATCGAGAGCCTGCAAGCCTTTGTTGAGGGCGATGTCATGGAAGGCGAAAATAAGTACAAATGCGAGTCGTGCGGTGGAAAGCTAGTGGATGCAGTCAAGCGGTAAGCGCTTCATATCTTGGGAAGTTGCAGTATACTGATCATACCTCACCACAGGACCTGTTTGAAGGATGTTCCTGACAATCTCATCTTTCACCTGAAGCGCTTCGACTTCGACCTCGTGACATTGAGCAGAGCCAAAATCAACGAATACTTCGACTTTCCGATGGCCATCGATGTCAGCCCTTTCAAAGTCGACCATCTAAGCGATCCTTTAAAGCCACGTCAAGAAGATTGGTTCGATCTTGTTGGGATACTTATTCACCAGGGCAGCTCTGAAGCTGGCCACTACTATTCCTACATTCGCTCGCGACCGTGCCCGCCTGACACTGGATCGGAATGGAACGAATTCAACGACAGGGACGTGGAAGCGTTTGATCCGCAATACATCATGCCGCGAGCTTTTGGTGGCTGGATCGACCAGTATCAACGACAACTGAAAAATTTCAGCGCATATATGCTCTTCTATCAGCGACGGTCTGCGATTGAGAAGGATAACAACGAATACAGTGACTCACTGCGATCGGGACCTGTCAAGGTCCCGGTTCCGCCGGATATGGATGAGAAGATCAGTGAGGACAACAAGAATTGCATTCGGGAATACACCATGTACGATCCGCATCACACGAAGTTCGTGCGACAGATTCTAGCGAATGTCCACAAGATCAACCACGGTACCTGTTCGGAAGATCATGAACAGGAGACACAAGCACTTTACGTCGTCCTTGAGCACCTCTTCCAGATTCTTATCCGCGTACGGAATCCCGAAAATTTCGAAGAGACTCTCCTTCAGCTGCGGAAATCGGCACTGTCGTGCTCCACGTGCTGCATCGCTTCACTTAAGTGGTTGGCCTATCACGAGACTCCTCTTCGCAATATGCTCATACTCTGCGACGACCCGAAGGTCCGCTCTCTGTCACGCACCTTCCTGATTGACTGTCTCCGATTTCTACGCGGCCATGATCAAGCAGCTTATGGTCTCGTCATAGACAGTGTGGATTCCGACAATGACACTGAACCAGTGGCTCACAGTCCAGGCATCCTTTCGGAAATCGTCTCCCAAATGCGACTGGTCGCTGAAAACTCGGTTCTATCCATCCGGAATTGGGATGAGCTCTACCTCACGCTAATTCAGATAATTGGACTGGGTAATGATGAGACTGCTCTCATCCTTGACGAAGGCCTCCTGCTTTTCTGCCTGCACGTCTTCTGCTTGCCAGTCTCGCGTCCTTTGCAACAGCGGTATCCCGAGATGTGGAGGGTTACCGAAAAGAAGAGGCGCGGATACAACAGGATGACTGAGTTTGTGTACATGCTGCTGTCTAGGATCGACCCGGGAGCAGGGCCAGTCACGAACACCTCCAATCGGGTGGACCTGTTTGATCGCGACACGGGAAAATTTACCATATCTCAAGAAGAAAAGCGGTGGCTGTTCTTTTGGTTTGACGACAACAGAGCTTTCGCTGCGCTCGACAAGATGCTGGAGACATTTGACCAACACAAAACCGAAGTCTTCTACCCCGGCGAGATTCTGAAGTTGATGATGCAATGGGATGATATGAGCTACCATCAACGTCTCTTCATCACCGTTTATGAGGGTATCGTTCATCTTGGGCCGCCCACTTCTGACCCATATGTGCGAGCGGCATTGGCATTCTGCGAGAGCTCTATCCATACTAATTACGTGGAGTCTGTCGCCGAGGCTGTTGCCAAGGCAACAGCTAAGAGTGAGAAAGATGGCGGTGATGCCGCCATTTACGTCTTCATGGGTCTATTGTTCGCCAAGAATGAAGGCATACCTGTGGGTTCGGTCGACGTGTTTTTCTATCGACTGTGTCTATACTGGGCAAGGAGGATTGCGAATTCTCTCCTCATCTTCGATGAAGAGCGGGTGCGCCGGAAAACGGCTAAGTACTTCGAAGAGCTCTTAGCCAAGTTCAAAGACGAGGAAATCGACGAAGATACCTTACAGATGAAGTACAAAACGATCCGGAGTCTAGTGAATGAGTTGCTCATAAGGATCGAAGACGAACAGCGGAACGGCACCTCACGATCGTACATGCAGCCCATGATTCAAACCTGCAGCCTACTCGCGGCAGCGCTTCGCAAACTTCATGAAGACGAAAACTCCGACCTCAAGCAATTCAAGCACGACGGCGATCCGGGTCTGTTTCAGTATTACGATGCACTGGAGAGTCAACTTAGCAATTGGCCGTTTGAGGAAGGAACACCGCAGTCAGGGGTCGACTTTGATCAGTCAGACTATGGCAGTGAGTCCGACGCTGACGATTTTCATGGCATGTGAACTTTTTTCTCCAAGGCCGTTTGCTAACGGGCTCCAAGTCAAGAGGACAAACCTAAAGATCATGAAGGACGATATCCTGAACTGGGTGATGGGGGAGGAGTTGGCCGCTTTGGAGCTTGAGTCGGGGAGTGAGGATGACGATCTGGACTTTTTGTGGACATGAGGGGAATGAAGTCACGTGCCGAAAGCTTGGTCAAAGCTTTGCACAGTTTTTGAGGCCGAGTGTGTGCCTCTGTATTTTTGCTCTGGGACTGCAGATCAACAGCCCCTCGGAAGATTTATAGATCTCAGCTCTGGCTTCGTCTTCCCCAGGAGCCAACCCTGGAACGCTCCTTGATACGATCTCCATGCATCAGGCGCATATCGATTTTCCCATTTTTTTTCCTTTCCTTATTCTTGATTTCATTGATGGCATAGCGAGGGGGTTCTTGGACTGACGGGTGGGGTTTCGGTTGGGTCGGGATCTCTTCTCCTTTTCTTGGGATGGGATGGGTTCGACGGATATATAGAAGGTGAAAAGCTTCGATGCTTAACGGGCGTTTTATTGACAATTCCATCTTGTTCTTTGCAAATTGAGTGTGTGTATTGTTGGACCGTGATCTTTTTTTGTGGTGTAAAGGGTTGTTGGAGTTGCACGTTGTCCTTTGAGCAGGAGAGCCGAGACTGGGCAGGCGTGATTCAGAAGTTTGGATATGCTTTCCACATCTTATGTCAGGGGAATCTGTGCGGGGTTCCTTGTTTTTCCTTACACTAGCATGGTCTAGAGACTATTCGAGTTGGAGCTTTCTGGCCTTGTGATGGGTAGTGGTGTTGGACGGCGACGAAGATGCGTGCTTTTTCCATTTATCAACCTACCCACACACGGAAATTCCACTCACTCCAATCTTCAACCTCGTAACTTAGGGTCTGAAAAGGCACATCTTAAGTATAAATGAAAATCTCACACAAACTAGCATGCTAGCTAGTGCTGTACACAGCAGGTCACCCATGTGTCAAAGAACCTCACGACCTAATACAAGACCAAGTCCCCACTATTTCCCCCGCAGAAAGAGAAATGAATTATTCGCGAGATATCTCTCTTACAGTATCTACTGCTGCGCGCTATGTATGTACATGGATGGATGGGGCTTTTGCATTGGGGGAGAGGTGGGTAGGAGGGCGTGTTGGTTTTCTTATCTTAAACCTCGACTCTTTTCTATTTCCTTGCCTTTCTTTTTCTTCCTTCTCCCCTCCCCGTGGAGGAAACAGAATACATGAAGATGAAGGTCCAAGAAAGACAAAAACAAAACAACGCTATTAATCTCGTTCTTGTCTCCTTGTTCGCGTAACGGGAAGCTGGGCTGGCTGCTGTCGCGTATCGTTCGACGCGTCCGTGTATTCTACGATGTTTGTGGAGGTGGGGGTGGGGGTTGAGACATGCGGTCGATTTATGTATGTATGCACGGTATATACTATATGTATAGCATCGAGAATCATGAGGTATATCGATCAACCCTCCAAATTCCATAATTTCCCTCTTCTCTTACCCCCCACCTCTCTCTCTCCTTCTCAGGTGCATATCCTTTGTCCAATTATCTCACCTAGTCATTACATTCCATGCATTTATCAGAAGAAGGGGAAAGGTAGCGCTTTTTGCAGTTTGCGCTGGCTAGGGATGGATCACGTATCTGAGGTTTTGGCGACGAGTACGCGTTGAATTACGTTGTACGCAAGAACGTTCTCTTTTCCTGCCTTGCTTGTCAATAACTTGTGTTTGCTTTCTTATCTAGCAAATATGGTGGGAAGGTGGGAAGGTGGGTGAGTTTGGTAGTGTCGTTACTGAGTAGAACCCCCACCGTTGGCTGGTTATGCAATACAATGCATGGTGCTGATATTGATACTAATATTGATGTTTGATGATAGTAGACTGATAAACTGGTTGACTGTGCTTTAGGTAAACCTTTGCCCTTTTTCTCACTCAGTCGCGGCCGTGAAAAGGGAATAACTGGCGCTTTTTGGCCGGGGAGATTAACGTGTCTACGATCCAACGGACTTTTATGTCGTTGGAGTGAATACTTTGGCCAAGGTATTGTTTGTGGAATAGAGTCCTTGGGCTTCAGCCTTCGCGTGGGTTTTTTTTTTGGTTGTGAGTATGCATGCTTGTGTACGGCAGCAAGTGGATTATTTACTTCGGGGAAGCTTCAATCCAGCGGTGATGAGCCTCTATCTTTTCTCGCATAACGAGATATTGACGGTATGTTTTCTTCAGCTTCGCGCGACAGAGCAATGACTTCGCCAGATGTCGAGCTTTGCATTGCACGGCATAAAGTACGGAGTGGAAGTTATGCAATGATATATTGATTTTTGGAGTCATCGTGTGACCTTGTCGCAGTATTGCTGTTATAGAATTAGGTGATAAGAGCTTTTTTCAATGATGGTGTAGCATCTGCTGTAAGTGATACCCGCCCTGTGCCGTTGTTGACTCTGTGTGCGATAGCCCCACCTTGTGATCACGCCCGTCATTCATCCGCGTCCATGACGCATGCTGTGCTGGGTCGAGATGACAAGTTACCCTTGAGACCCATCGAATCAACTGGCCACCGATGTATATGTGTGGCTGTAGCTTTGTCAGTCATCATATAGCGAGCCGTGGCACGTATGACTCCGTTGCCCATGCGTGCCCTTCCTTCTGTTCCATAATTTGATTACCAAATCTGCCAATTTGTTGTCTGTCCCTTCGTTCCGAACTATATTTCGCTTCTCTCTCTGTCATCGAGGGCCTTGTTCGTAGGCCCAGATCAAATTCACCGAGGCAGCCATTTACTCACACACCGATGATCGATGCAGCGGGGACAAAAAGGTAGCACCAAGTAATACGAACAACAAAACACAGTAGCGCAAAAGAGGCGTGCGTGCAAGCCTAATTCAGTTCGAGTCATCCGAGTTGTCGCTGAACGGGTTCACAACAGAGAACGCATGTGTCCCAGAATCGTACAAAATCCAGCGGTTGAACTACACCACGTTAAAGACGCACAAGAGGGATAGTACCACGAGAACAAACTCACTGTTGACAAGTGATACCCGAGATGCAACACTCTCTCAGTCCTGGCCTTGATCGTGCTAGCAAGTTCCAAATATCGGTCCTCCTCATCGTGCTCCCTTGCAAACCAGGTTTCGGGAAAGAACCATTGGCTCCAGATCTGACCGCGCATGAGATAGTCCTCGGGCAGAGGCAGGTCGTCGGCTTGGTTTGTAGGGAAGACATTGCCAGGCATAATCTGCTCGGGTCGTTCCGACTTGAGTAACGTATTGAGGAAAGAAACGAGCTCGGCCCATGGAGCGTGGTCGATGAAATGGGAAACGTAGGTGATGGAAGCAAAACTAGAAAGGAAACTAAGGAGGACGTGAACATGAGGAAGCACGTTCTTGTCGCCAACGCGGCGGAGGACAAGAGACAGTGTTGTCATTGTTAAAAGGTAGGCTCGGGAAAATGTGAATTCTCTAGAGAGAGTGTCGAGTTTAGCTGGAATTTCGGATTCGGTCAATGCTGATGCAGCATCTAGGTCTGCTTGAGAGGACGACGGGCTGTCCTCATCAGACTCGGAGGATGTACTTGCTGGGTGGCTCCTCTGTCTGCTATAGAAGTTAAGGACCTGTCTCAGGATGGATTCATCGCTCCCGTAGTCGAATAGCCCTGCAAGATTGGTGACAGCGACATATACGCCTTGCTCTTTCCATTTCGCAGTCACACGACCAATGTGGTTATCGAGCTGGCTTTGAAAGGCAAACCGCGCATCTTCGAACTTGTCTGCTGACAACTTTCCAAAGAGAATACCGTGAGCCTGTATAAAACTGGTGTCAACGGGGGAAGCATGGGAGTAGGATGTAGTTGAGCGACCAAGAATTGGATCCAAGAGGGTAAGAATTGAGTCGCGCGCGCTCGAGAATGGCCAGACGCAATTCAAAGATCTGGCGTAATAGTATAGCTGTTGAAGAGCATTTGGCCGCGCAAGGATGGCCAGATGATGGTACAAGCGTCCAATTGAAGGATTCTTATCAGCCGCCCGGCTATACCACGAGCGAGCAACTGCAGCCCAGGTCTCTCTGTCTCGAATATCTTCATCCTCGATGGCCATGCGATATCTACCTAGATCGCCCAGGCATTCGATCCACGTGTCTTCGAAAGCAGGTACAGTCTCGTAAAGAAGAGCCATCATCTGGTACGCGAGGTAGATGAAGGCTAGCATATAATCGATGCTCTCAGGGAGCCGACGACGGAGAAGTTCAAGAAACGAATGAATGCCATGCTTCCACATCCTCGCGGGCATTGAATATTTGGCTGCTAATCGCCGCAATGCCGGAGATGCTGAGGGATGCTGAGAGGCTAGGAAAAAGTCATGGTGCTCATGCAATAGAGTCCTATGAAGGGCGATGAGCGCTTGCCAATGATCGCTCGCGAGTTTAGAATTCGGATCCGAATCGTCTTGCAAAGCAGCCGCTTGCGCTCGGTCGACATGGATGCATTTGGTTTCCACCATGGTCAGACCGGCGTAGATGGACTTGACTTCTGATGCTAATTGTTCTTGGGATATTGGCCGAGAGTCTGGCTGTAGGAGAAGGCCTGGATAGCGCAAGTCATATTTCTGTATCTCGATTAGTCCTGGTTGCCGTGGCAGAGCAGGCGAAGCAGTTGGCTTGGGCTGATATGTCTGAGCAGCTGGTCCGCGGCGGGCTTGCGGTTGTATTGAGAAATTTTGACTGCGGTTAGCCTCGACCGACCACTCGCTGGGCTGTTCTGCGGTTGATGGTTGAGGGGATGACGTGCTTTTCGTCCCTCTATGGTCGAAAAGGCGGGAATCCCGAGGCTTGGATTTGTGTCGACGTTCTGGGGTGATGGTATGAGGAATGTCGCGAGAATAGTCGGGATCATATATTTCTGTATGACCTGGAGCCGCCTTGCCTGGACGAGCACTCAAGTCGGAGTCGGCAGGCCTCTTCTTTCCAGAAGGCGAGTACCGGCCTTGCTCCAGAGAAAGGGCGGTGATGTCGGGCGCAGAACCTCCTCCCGCGGTAGCCTCGGAGGATTGGACCGATACGCCTTTTCTGCGCATGGTCGTCAGCAGGTTGGACGGTGGGATTGTCACGTGACGAGCCGTCGTTCACTTACATGCGCAGAGCCGCATCTTGCAACTGGGCACGGGCCTGTTCCGGGGTCATGGACTCGAATCGAGAAGCGTGCTCTACTTGAGCATGGCTGTAAAGTTGGCCGATGTCCTGGAAGATGCGACCTTGGTGAGGGCAGTAGGGACAAGGAAGAGCGTCAGTGGGAGGTGCTTCAGCCGTTTTTGCCTGCGTGCGCAACGCGGTCACCCATTTTGAATGAATGTCCACATTGCCGGTCATGGTGCGGGCCGCAGCTTCTGCAGCAACAGATTGCAGAGGGATTCAGACGACGTATGCGGCAATGGACACTGACACTGGCTCCGCTGGCTCTGTGCCTTGGCATTGGTCGAGCTTGGCGCAAACAAGTGAAAGGAACGCTCTCGAAGCGGGCTAGTATCGGCTTGTCGCGAACAGTGTCGAAGCGGCTGGCATGGGTGGGGTGGGACTGCGGGCGCGGGAATGGGGGCGTAACGAAGAGGGTGAGTGAGGGTGGGGGAGAGGTGCGTGGGTGGCGACTATAACTCGACGTGGCTCGTTGGACAGCGGGTGGACGCGTGAGATGAGCGATGCGGGATTTCGCGGCAGATGGACGTGCAGATAGCGTGTGAGGGCGGCGCGACAGAGGGTGCGGTGAGCAAGAGATGAGGTTTAGTATGTCCCAACCGCTGGCACGATGAGGCTCCGGAATAGTTCGCAAAATGGCGGCGAGGCAGCAGCATAACAGGCAAACTTTCAGTGGCCCGTGCAGAGGCCGCCCATATGTGCATACCACCCGTGCATGCGTAATACATCATCGCCCCGCGCGCCCACCAAGGATCCATGGCGGCCCTCGAGCCAACAAGGGGATGCTGGCCTTGCGTGCTGTAGCCTGCGTCCTCTTCGAATCTCCGCCCACCATGCCATGGGAAGGCGACCGCCTGCTGCTGCTGACCCGCTAGGCGACGGCCCAACGCCTTCTCTTTATAACCAGCCATTTTGAGCCGCATCACCCAGCCCGCATGCATGACGAGAATCGCCAGGACAATGTGCTGGCGTCAAGCCCGTGGACCGCCACCGTCCGACTTTGCCCCGCTGAACCATCTCCCTCCCATGGCTCACAGAGCTCAGCTCACCGGTATCCTCTTCTACCACACTGGTTGATGACTTGTGTTTCCAATAGCGCCCAAATCCAATAATCTGAACGGACGGATGGTGTTGACGTGAGCCGCACCGCCAACCGCCTTGAAAAGTGGACGTGACCCTTCAGCTGCATTCACCTCCCAACGCCTACTTTGCCGCCAGACAATGGTGCCTCTCGCCTCAATGAGAATCAAAGCACGTAGCAACCATTATTATTGCAACAAACCGAGCAACGAACCGAACAACGAACGGCCTCTGAGAGATGCAGGAATCGGATGCCTGCGGCTATTTTCTAGGCAACAGTCGTTTCATCGTCATCAAGAACAGCCGGACCCGCAACTTCGTTCGTTGATATCGCGCCTCACTCAGAGTAGACAGAGAGGCCGCACGTCCAGAGGCGCAGACATTCCTACCCTATTCACGGGAAGCACCTACCGCAATCGAATTCCCATACTGCCTTCTTTGGGACCTAATGGCAGTCTTTATTAGCCAAAACCATACATTCAGTCGCACCACGGTCAGCCAATGTATCACATGTTGAACATGCATCTGGATGCCTTACTCCGGATGTATTGAGCTGTCTTGGAGCAAGTATCCTAACGCGGAAGCAACGGAGCATACGTTGTGACCAGGTTCACGTCAATTGTAACCCAAGCGGAACGTGCCCTATACGCTGAATATCTGCAAGAACAGAAACGTTCCTAATCGACAAACACCATGCTCCACATCAACAGCTGCCCAATCAATACGGAGCCATTGCGGATGCACGTTGCTTCTACGTGGCGCCTGAAAAAATAGGACAACTCAGAGGGCAAACAAAAGGCCCATCTGATACGACATTCGACCTATGTGATCGCGGCTTTGACGCAGAGCCCGCATTATCGGGACCGAAACGACATCTCAAGAAGAGGGCCGCAAATCAGAAACAGTACGAGTACGCTTCAGGATGACAGCCTCGAGGGAAGAACGAAATCCTCTGGAAGATACGAGACCGTACTCATGTTTCGTTCAGCCTCAAGCAATATCCGGTCAAGATGCAAACCTCAAGAACTTTCATGCATCTTCTGAAGGACCTATCCACGTATCAACGGATTTCCATCTCAGCCAAGGAAAATATACCAACACTTTGGACAATCGCCTCGTCTCGTCCGGGTTTCGAAAACTTTCCTACGTCACCCTCAATGTCTACGCTGACTTGTCAGCCAGTCCTTGCGACCGCTGTTGAACGATAGTTTCAGTTACAGTGCCTGGTCTCACAATAGCCACGCCGCAATGAGTCGGTCGCTCTCTCCTCCTTATTCGCTCTTCGAAGCTCATTATCCAGTCACAACAGAATGGCTGTACTGACTTGACCTATAAAAGCATAAATCACTCACTACCGTCTACGAATATTAAGCAGTCTCTTCACCAAGAGAACTCGGACCGATCCAGGTCATTCGCAAAACAGCACCATAATTCCGGCCAGGCGGACAGTCGGCTGGGTAAACACCATACACTTCAGTAAGGCATATGCATATGCTTGTCGTGTGGGGTAAGCAAAATAAGCTGTTCCACATCCATGTCGGCTTGGTCGCATACAAGGCAATATCTCACTCCTCAGTGTCAAGTTCAAGACTTTGCTATTTCGGCAAACGCGTAAATGATGACAGGAGCGTAAGGCGAGGTCGTCTAGGTTGTCCTTCAGGATACGATGTCCTTCAAACACCAGCACAAACGTCAAACAGCAAGCACGGAAAGTCATCAAACACTCCGACCAATCCTTCGGTCTCTTCTGCAAACGACAAAAACACGTACGCAGGCAATACGCTTTCGGAACTTGCCATCCGTGCTCTCCACATGGGAAGCAGTCGGGCACACACATCGTTCTTCGACCCCGCTTGTCTAACACCTCGAAGAACAAGTGATTCGTTCACTCGAAGCTCTTATCAACACATGTGCCTGACTGCGCCATGCAACGATTCCTTCATGTAGTCAGAAATTTTCCGACCAAACAGGACCGTTTCCCAAATTGCCTGGATGGTTTTCTCGGGAACATCGTCGCTAAGTGAACTTTGGAATGCTCCGGCCTTGTGTGCGGCCTCTCGTGAGTTGTGACAGGGTAAACATTCCCGACGGGCCGCAATGGTCCGTGCTTTTACTGACCTGCATATCTTGATTTGGAGAGTGCTCGGATCTTTGTCCACGTTGCTTACATGTGATGTGCGTCGGCGAGGTGAAAGTGCCACTCCGGGCATAAGCAATCAAACAGTTCCCCCATATGATGCGGCAACCATTTATGTTTGGGGGCGGAGAACGGGGGGGATAAACGCCATGTAGGCGTACGGCACAGTCTCCTGCACAGCGCGTCTTCCGTTTCTGCGGGTAAGACATAGCTTCCAGATTGCTAACGTATCAGTGCGGGGTCCAATCAGGCATCCTCATCTGGAGCATCCATCTATTGACAACAATCAACGAACACCATCACTAATAATCCATACAATATCGGACCCGCACACCCACTCTTCCGCAAGCTTTGCTATATGCGTCCCTTCCCCTTACGCATGCATATACGCCAATCATCGCGTTCCCGCGCCGCAGGACAGAAGGGACGAAATGGACTCAACTTTGAGTCCAGTTTGCCTCGTTGCCTTAAAACCTCGACACCTAAGCCTTGCCTCGTATTGGGAACTACATGAGAAACCTGGGCGTTCTTGCGTCAGCTAAATTCCGCAAGCCGCTGCGTGCCTTTCATTTCGTCATTCCGGAACCGGAGGTTCTTGCTGTTCCATCACCGTTATCGTGGTCATTAGACTTTTTGGGTCACCAGCACTCACTTTTTTGTGAGACTGCTGTTGAGATCCTCGGGGATGTTCGCCGAACGTGTCGTCTGACCTGTATATGTGGTCGACACCGCAGAGCATACACATGCAATCTGAGTTTGTGTCGCTATTGGTGAGTTCTGCAAGGCATACGAAGAACGCGGGGTAGATGCGATGCAAACACGAATGGAAGAAGCATGGGATGTCAGAAGACGGACCGCGGCAAGTTTCGCGGAAGGGCAATATGCGCAAGGCTGACGAATGAAGTGCCCAAAACACATGCTCATGGGGTGATTGAGGGTGAGTACAACGTGCTCAAAGCATGAGTGTCATTCGATATCCAATTTGCCTTTTTATTTGAAGGACAATATCCCGATATCGAGTCGATATAGCGATCAGGAGAATCAGGGCGTTGGGCTCGAGATCTGCGACTATACTACCATCGCAGAGTCGCAGACCGAGCTAGAGGTACAGCGCAACACATGTATTTCGAGCAAGTGCAACGGACAACTCCCATTGATCGAGTGTAGTGCAGTGTAACTCGGAGCCTTCTCGAACCGAACCTCAATCTCTCGAACGATGTTTGTACCACCTCACACAACCCGCCAACTCATTACCTCCGCCAGGAATCTTGCATATCACGTTAGCTAGCGACCTTTGGGACATCTTTGCGCAACAACAAGGGTCGGTGGATTACACAAGACTGCGCGCATCTCCCCAGCACATTCACCACAGGGCTACAGCTATATGGCAAACCATGTGCCACCGCGTGCGAACAACGCTCGCACCGATCTCACACGTGTCACCTCCATACCGATCGTTGCATCAATGAAGATAGCTCACATGAGCCTCCCATACGTGTAATACGGTGCGACTATACAAAAGACGTTCCATTATTGGAGCAGGAAAAGTGTGACACCATCCCCACCCATGCACTACTCCAATTGCGGGACTGGAAAAAAGCCCCCCTGTAAGAGAATTAAGCGAATGGAAGACTGGTTTCGGTAGTTTACCGGCAACGTCCTGATCTTAGCACGAGATTCCACATCATAATCTGTGGGAGCGGTTCATTCGCGATTATTGTTCGGTGCAACTACCTCAGCACTAACCTCAGCCCTGCAGTATGGCAGCCTAAACGTGTCGATCAGCCGGTGCCTGAATCAGCGCTACTGTCCCGTACTTTCTATCCAATTATCCAATGAAGCTAACTATCTATAACAGCAAGCTGATATCGATGCCTTGCCTCCCTAGAGCTGAGTTAGGCAAAAGAAAGGCTGTGGCTGCGCTGTGCGGAGTAAGTAGCGGAGTATCTTCGCTTCTGCCTGGGTATTATTTTTTTCGTCTTGGGGATTTGGTAGGCTGGAAACGGCTGGGAACTAATTTGATGGGGTAGACAAGGTGTTTGGGATTGAGCGCGCGCGTGTACGAAGCGGCGCGGTTGATGCCTGGGGGGCTGAAGTGTGAAGCGTGAGCGGGGCGGATGTGAGGTAAGGTGGAAAATTAGGCATTTGCATCTTCGCCAATCGCTTCACTTGTGGAACGAAACGAGGGATTGAGTGGGCATGTGACCTCTTTCCGGTGATACATAGAAGTATGTACACTTGGATGTGAAGGGAAGTCAATAGATGGAGATGGAGATCTGGAGGGTTGCCTTCTTGAGGCTGTGGGAATGGGAATCGGGATGGGGATGGTCCTCCATACTTCGTGTAGTACCGGTACTTGGCTCGTTCATC
The DNA here is from genome assembly GCA_010015675.1 of Byssothecium circinans. Lineage (NCBI taxonomy): Eukaryota > Fungi > Ascomycota > Dothideomycetes > Pleosporales > Massarinaceae > Byssothecium > Byssothecium circinans. The sequence continues at coordinate 1,214,236 of ML976980.1, read as the reverse complement.
CCATGAGGCACGTCGAAGAAGCGGGATGAAGAAGGCAAGTGCGAACGAGGAAAAGCAATAAAGTGCGTGGGAGAACCTCACTGCTGGTAAGTCCGTCGATGGGTCATGAGAAGCTGCTGATGAGTAGAAGGCAATCGATGAGCCAAATACCAGCCATGAGACTACCACTAGCACGGTCAGAGAAATTACCTCCACCATCTTCATTTCATCGTCGGATGTAATCCAGTTAACCGAGCCCGATCCCATCGCGTCTGACCATATCGTCTCCCCATCACCCGTATCTCACTTGCTTGACCGCCCTCGTGTGCTCTCGTTCTCCGTTCTCCGTTTCCCGCTCCTCTATACGCCAGTCAGACAAAAACTTTTTTTTTCCAAATCTCTCGTTACGCGCGGGACCTCTGCACTGCGACTCGTAAATCTCGCAGCTGATGATGCATTACCTTGATGACCTTCGCGATCATGACCGTTCGCCTAAGACTGGGACCAAGACCAAGACTAAGACTAAGACAACATGCAAAACAAGGCACCTCATGTGCGTAAGATCTAATCAGATGTAAAAGACCCGAGTCGAGCAACGAGCTCGCAAGCTTACCTCACCCCCTTAAAAACGGTCCTCAAACACCAGGCTCAATCATCCTCACCGTCTTTTTGCCATCGATTGAACCCCCAATTGCCTTCATCCCAACTGCAACTGGGACTGCAACGTCTATCCTCATCATGTATGCATGTCAAAGGTACGGCCCGGCCCCCCACCCGCTCTCCTACACGCAATAAGCACGCAAAACGCATAACGCATACGCAACCCTTCGGGACTCCCCGCTTGCCTAATGGGGTATTCTTCGCGCGGGAAAAAAAGGGAACAGGCGATATTAGATTACTGATATATGTCTCAGTCTCAGTCTGGATCTCTCACCATGAATCTATCCTCAAGTCGTATTGTGGATCACCCGCCTTAACCATGATCATATCATACCCGCAACCACCACCCACCATCAAGTCCTAGCGCACGCCACAGACAGACAGACAATAGATAGACGCACTAACTTTCGCTGCTAAGGTATGTTATGCATGCTACTTACCGTAATGAGTAAGACTCGCTTTTTTTTCCCGCTCACATCATGCTCACCGGAAGCGGTGACAGGGTGGTCCTTGTGATGATGAAAGCGGTCAACGCTCAACACGCTGGCAGTGGCTGGGTGGGTCTGGTGCATGGAACGGACATGTGTGCGAGGGATGGGAGGAATAATGTCGTTTCCGCGGTTGTCGCGGTCTTTGATTCTGCGTTGTACTGTGCGGTCGGAGTTGAAGTGTTGGGGGTTTTGGTTGTGCTCTTGGGCGGACTGACTCCGAGGCTACGTAGGTGTGAAAGGAGGGGAATGGGGGGGTTTCCGCAAGTTCGCTCGATGCATTTTCTAAGTTCATGATGCAAAGCTTGGTGATTTGTGTTCACTTGAGGGTTCTGCGATGGCTTGCTTGTGATAACTGATGGATACTAAGGAAACGACGAGATTTCTCTCTAACTCAACCCAATGGGATCTACTACATCTAACGGAATAAACAACGTCTCAACGTCTCAACCCAACTCCCATAGACGAAAAGAGAAAATAGCACCACTTTACTTCTTCCTCGCCCCTTCCCCACCCTCCCGTCCCTCCTCACTACGCTTCAACACCTCAATCATATCCCCCTTCAACTTCACCCCCCTCGGCACCTCCACGCCCCTCTCCTTCAGCGCATTCCAAATCTGCACCACCGTCATCTTCCAGTACTTCGCATCTTCTCCCTCCGCCACAGCACCTCTGCCTCTAAACCCACTTTTCGCTGCCGCAGAGGTCGTGGCAGTGGTGGTGGCTTTTGCGGGTCGTCCACGCGGTTTCTTGGTCGGGATTTGAGGGGATGTGCTCGTGCTCGGAGGCGGTGCGGTCTTGCGTTTTCGGGAACCGGCACGGGTTGCAGAGGGCTCTTCTGGGTTTGACGCAGTGCTGAGTTGTTGTTCTGGTGCTGGGGCTGGAGCTGCAGGGGAAGATAAGAGTTCGGCGGTTGTGGGTTTTACCAACTCGGTATCTGGTACAGTCGGGGTGGCCACAGTTTTTCGTCTAGACTGCCCCTTCTTCTGCTTTTCCTCCTCGTGACTTGGATCAGCCTTCTCACTGTCCGAGGAAGAGGAAGAGGAAGAGGAGTCGAAAGGGCGTTTCCTTTCAGGCTTTCTGGTCTCCGATGGCGGCGGTAGTGGAGATTTGGGCTGAGGAGGGGAAGAGAGTTGCTTGTCCGGTTGTTGTGGTTGCTGTGGTTGGAATGGAAAAACATATGGCGGAGACGTTGCTGTCGGACCAGGGGGTTGAGGACCCCCAGCAGCATCGACATCCGATGGTGGATCTCCGAGTGGCTTCGTAACGTCCTCAGAGCCGGTCGTGGGGATGATACCTACAGCATCAATCCCTTGAGCATACGTATTCCCAGTCCCAGTCCCAGTCCCGGTTCCGGCATCCAAATTCCCCTCCCCAAACCCCTCCCCATCTATCCCAAACAACTCGTCATCTGTGTCCGTCTCCTCAAGCCCCCCACCCCCTTCCCCCAACTCATCAGGAAACGGCGCAGCATCCAACTCCTTCAGTCTCTTTTCCTCTTCCACAAGATCCCACGTCCCACCACTCACAAGCATAATCCCATGTCGATACGGTTTCGGGCGCCGGTACCTATCGTCCATATCCTTTCTCTTCCCCTCCCTCTCTCTCCGGAAGATAGTCTCGTACGGCACTGGGCCCCCTGCACGTTCCAACAACCCACGCCGCGTCCCGTCGAGTAGCCGCTTCACATCCTCATGGCTGTGTTTACTGATCTCAGTCTCTAGTTCCTCGGCGAGAGCGCGCACCTCGCCGCGCCAGAATTCGCTGGCGATGGTGCGATGATAGCGACCGTGTTTGCTTTGGGCTAAGCCGAGGTCTTGGACGGATAGCGGTTCAATGGGCGGGAGATTGGACTGGCTTTCATTTTCCGTAGCGTTTTTGGCGCGGGCTGCTGCTTTAGCTAGTTCTTCGCGTTCTTTTTCAACCATTTCGGGGGACTCTTTGCTGAAGGTGCGGTTTCCATAGCTGGCGCGGCTGGAGAAGCAGCTTGGCGCTTTTGGTGAAAGAACGCCATTGCTAATGTGGTTTTTAAGTTGCTCGATGGAAGGGATTGGCGTGGAGCCGTTGCTCTCGTAACGTTGACATATCCATGTGCGCCGTATGAAGCGGCCTGCGGGCCAGGTTGGTGCCTCTCGTTTCCGTATGTAGGTGTCCCCTGCATCCGCAGAAGACATGACGTTGGTTAAGTCTTCCGCTGTCTGTATATGTTGTCTCTCGTCTGTATGCCTGGTCATTCGCCAGCCACCTTTCCCACCTAGTAACTTTGCGAGGTACCACGACCCGTTCTTATCGAAGACTCGTGGCATGCGGACATCCAGCGTAGTCATGCTTGTGAGCGATAGAGCGTATTTCTGCCAGAAACGTTGCCAACCGAGCGATTCGCGACTGAAGGCTGCTCTTCGAGCCAAATGGTGGAGAGGCGATCGCTCGCGCTGCTGCTTGTCGTCGGAGTCGGAGTCATCCGATGGGTGGTCTTCCGCATTCTCACCAGTCGGCGGTCTTCCTGAAAACTGGTGTGCGAGATTTTTGTAGTCTTCCGGACCGGTGCTCTTATTGAGTTCTTTCTCGTTGGCCATTTTCTGCGGTTCACCAGAAGCGGGCCTGTCTTCTAGGCGGCGGTGATACTTGTCGTCATGATCGGCGTAGAAAAGACAATCTTTGAAGTTCTCAAATGGACATACTCGTTCTGGGCACAACGCATGAGGTCTGTCTTGTGGATAGGCCGCCTCGATCTCCTCCAGACGATCACAGTCAAGTGGATTTCGGAGATCATAAAGAATGCTAAGCGTATCGATAAGTGGAGCGATAACCTCTAGGTTGGCAGAGAAGTCGTCCTTCACCCATTGTAGCCATTTTGTCTCGTCGTATGGCCATCCCCAGTAGCAGCTTGATTGCCCAAAGGTGCGACGACCGATGAGTATATGGAGGGGAATGCCTGATTTCCTCATTTTCTGGAAACAGAATCGTAAATCAGTCAAGGCACGATGAAGCCCGCTGGTCTCGGGCTGGCTAGGGTTCAGCCAATTCGCTTTCATGTTGTCGCTGAGTAAGGCTGGGTTGGCGTCGTCAACCATTCTCTCTGGGACCATGAACCTAACGAGTCAATAATCAGCATTTTCCTAACATGAGGGTCTTGGGTCCGCTTGCGACTTTTCAATGAGTAAGAAAGGAATGACTTACCAGTCCCAATCAAACACTGGATCCCACCCGAACGTCTTACTCAACCAAGGAAAAATCTCTGAAAAGTCACTGAAATCGAAACCCCCATAAGCATGCCCAACACCCTTGATGTCTTTATAAAATGATACACTCTCCCTCTGAATAAGCGTGAGAGGATGTATCGGATCGGTACTTCTCGCCCTGGGTTCGGGTTCGAGACCAAACAGCTTTATGCCTTCAATTCCCTGCTGCGCAATATAAAGCTTCTTGAACATTTTAGGAAGCGTGTCAACCTGCTCATCGTCGAGTATGTCGATTACCGCGTCGTGGTCGTCGGCGGCCCAACTGCATTCGGACATCGCTATGACTTTTGGGTCAACAGCATTAGGGTGGGGTCCATCATTGTATATCTTATTCTTTCCCTGTTCTTCTTCATCTTCTTCTTCGTCTTCGTCATCCTTCTCCTCCTCCTCTTCTCCTTCTTCCTCGTCGGAGCTATCAACAATATACTCCGGTGCCTGAAAAGGACGGAAATCCACAACCCCAGACCCACTTCTATCCCAGTAATAATCGAAGCTCGACTTATTCATGCGCTGCCTTTGATGTCTAGACATTGGAGAGTAACCATCGGCACTATTGGGCAAATACCATTTCGACTCCTTCGGAAGTACCTTGTTATGTTCCCTCTCATATATCTCATGCTGAAGCCGCAGCGCGCTGCCTCGAGCTCTGTCCGCTACGCCATATTGCATCGGTAGAGCTTCTTCATCTAGCGGATAAATCTGGACCCACGCTCCGAGATCGATGCCTACTTTCTTTACATGGGGCTTCCTCTCGCGTAACTGGTGTAGGAGATGTCCGATGAAACCGATTGAAAGCCGGAGCTCGAGGCAGGTGACGGTTTCTGGGATATGGTCGACAACGTTTGCCATGAATAGGCAAACATGGTTATGGAGTTGAAAGACGTGTCGTTGGGTTTCGTCAGGCTCATAAGGCCCTCTTATCGAAAGGGTCTCTAATTCGAGACAGTTCGCTACAACCCGGCGAAGTAGATTGTATGAACGGTCTGCTCTGAGGCCGTCTTCTTCACGAGGGTCAGGAATGCCGAGCCATTTCAGTGTTCGAAACATGGTCCTTATGGATGTCCACAAGTTGGCCTTCGTAATCTCGTCTTCATATTCTTGCAGCTCGGCGGAGAGCTTTTGTTGTGATTCAGCTCTATGCTTTCTTTCCACTTTGATGAGGACCGTCAGAGCACGGCTTAGTTTGGAATATTCTTTTTCCTCGTTGAGGACCGTGAGGTCGAGACGCATTTTCTGTTTCTGAGCCTCATTGAGATGTGTGAAGAGGTCGAGTTTGTCTACCAGCGGCATCATAGATGGAGCCTGTGACAGTTGATCGAGATGATGATAAAAACGGTGCTTCTTAGAGTCTTCGGGCTTTTCCTGAACACTCCCATCCCTGAAGATCGGTACATGGCTCATATCGAGAGCTTTCACATTTGGTAGACGTGTAGCAATCCTAGAAAATGTTAGTCGACACACACCCTTCATGCTGTTAAAGTAAAAGGAAACAAAAGAAGGCAGCTTACCAGCTCATATCTTCCACCCCCATCCATGTAGCGACAGCAATCTTGTTCACAAACCTCCCATCATAGATTCCACTTTCAACATGACGCTTGAAAGCTTCCCAGCTCTCCTTCGGTGTTGGAAATTTATGCCCGGCAAGTTTTGAGAACCCCTTCTCCCGTTCCCATAATAGCCTCCTCGAAGATAAATCCTCGTGATCTTGAGGCTTTCTATGCCAGTCCCAGTACGTGAAAGGCTCCGTGATCAACGCCGCTCTTGCAATTTGTCTCTCGGGGTGAGTTTCTCCTTCCTGTCCTTTCGGACAGGCGATGCAGAACGAGGCGGTAGCTTCTCGCCCTGCGAAGCAGAGAATCTTGAATTTCGTCTTGTCCTTGAGGTCGCAGTACTTTTGCCACAGAGTTGGGGGACTAGGTTTCGTAGCCATAGTGATCAGATACTAAAGCGGGCCTCGCTTTTCGTACAATTGGGATATCGCTTTTTCGCACTTGTCGTCTCTCGAAACTTCCGAAGCGAAATCTTCAAAAAATAAAAAGTCTCAGGTAGTTAGGATGAGACAATATTCCAAGGTCGCAAGCTCAGGTAGCTCGATTGATGTTGAGCTTGGAGACAAAGGAGCTTCACCTACGGCAGCTTCGTATGTTTGCGTGCATAAAGAAACTCCCCACCCGGATTGGGATGAAACACGTCAGTCGTCATTATTTAGATGCAAGCTGCGGCTTTCCGGAATGCATTGTTGTGGCCGGGTGTCCATGCCAGACACTGCAGACGACGCCATATTATCCCAGAAATTGGCGGAAAGTAATTGCTCGACGGTATCAAGATGGCACACAGCAAAATGCCTTTATGAAGAAGAGTGAAAGATGATCAAATCTGAAGGCTCCCAAGGTTCACTTAGTTCAGCACAACGCAGTGCCAAGCCGATAAATGGGAAGGCACATTCCAGTGTGGGTAACCGACAACATCAGCAACCCGCATTCGGAGGACAGGTTTGGACATACCAGATCAATAATAGTATTCTTCAATAATGCAGCCATGCACTGGAAGACAGCCGACGTGGGTTTTGGTTAGTCAAATGACCTGGAGAAAACGAGCATACATAGGCGCTGGATCCACTTCTGCAAAGCCACAGAACCATGGGACGTTTGCCAAGGAGACGAATCTTGGCCGTGTGCTTGTAGGTCCCTGCATACTGCAAGTCATTCTGAGAACAAAGTTATTAACTCAGGCGCCCATGGAGATGGAAGGTAAATTGCATGAAAAATGGCCAAGAGTATGAAGGCACAAGAATGGATTGAGGATATCGAGCTTGCTGTCCCCAAATTGAATGGACCAGACAAGCTGCAAAGGAGGCCTGCAAGTACACCGAACCGTGTCTCATTAAGGAGAGGGATTCGCTACCCGCAGCAAGAAATGCTCAGCCGTTTCACCCTGCCAAGTGCATAGTACACACCCAAAACCATCTGCCCATGCTTACTTCTGCATCATAAGCTGGACGAACTCGTTATCTGGGCGATGGGTCAGCGATTGAATGGTACGGGCAAGACGAAGACACTCACAGTCGATACGCCCGTCACCGTCCTGGTCAGCCTCTCTGATCATCTCGTCAACCTCGTCGTCGGTCAGCTTCTCGCCGATCGAGGTCATGACGTGGCGCAGTTCAGCGGCGGAAATGAAGCCGTTGTTGTCGCGGTCGAAAACCTTGAAGGCTTCCCGGATCTCCTCCTCGGAGTCGGTGTCCTTCATCTTGCGGGCCATCATGGTAAGGAACTCTGCGGCTAATCAGCTGCCATACCTCGTTGCGATGTGCAGTGTCTGTACCGGGGAAGTCAATGGTGCCGTTGTTGTCGGCATCGACCTCGTTGATCATGTCCTGCAGCTCCGACTCGCTGGGGTTCTGGCCGAGCGAGCGCATCACTGTGCCCAACTCCTTGGTTGTGATTTGACCTGTGACGCAGCATCGTCAGTGCATGTGCGTGATTGGAGGTAACGTGTGACGGCGAGCGATGACGCGGGGTTGGGGAATGTGCAGCCCGACGGCGAACAAGTTGTCGTGCGTGGTAATCAGGGTGGCGCAGAAGTTGGGAATTCAGTCGTGAGATGTCGCAAAAGCGCTCGTGGGGGAATTGTACTGACCATCGCCGTCCTTGTCCTAGAAGTGAAGCCTGTCAGCAAGCTGTCCAGCCCCAAGCGCCTCACTGCGCCGCCAGGCAGCAGCAGAAAGTGGAATGGACAGGAATACGTACAAACAGAGAGAATGCCTCCTTGAACTCGGAAACCTGCTCCTCGGTGAGAGAGTCGGCCTGCGATGGTGGTCAGTACGCGTGGATGGAGGGGGCTAGGCTATCGTAATGTTTTGGCAGCGCGGGGTATGCGAATAGCGACGGCATGGGGTATACGCACCATGATTGCTGGTATATAGAATTCTAGGTGAGGTCTGGGTGCACGTTCTGGGGCGTCTGCCTGCAGGACCGTAGGAGAAGTAAAGAGGATTGTATGGAGAGTGGAAGTGGAAGTGGAAGTTGAAGTGGAAGTCGAAGTGTTTGCGGCTGGAGAGTGGGCAGGAAATGCATGAGGGCTGAAGCGGGCTGCCCGTGCCACTCACCGAGTCTCACACTGTCCGCGCTTGCCTCTTGCCTGATAATCGCCTAGCGTCGCCTGTCGCCAGTCTAATTAGCGGCAGCGGCAGAACCCCAGCTGTCCAGACCTGACGTGCGATCGCTGGCTCGAAAAACGCCGAGCCATCATTCTCATTCACCCGCAACTAACATTATTGAAACAACACGACAAACGCTCTCCCCTCTGTCCCCTTATCATGATATAGCCCCGTCTGAAGCCACCTGCCGACCATGTGGCGGGACCGCACCAACCTGTACGCTGCTCCAGCCCTCCCCGAGCTATGCCTGCGCTGACGTAGCCCGAACTGAACAGCTTCATCTCCTACCGCCAGTCGTACGCGCACCACCCGCCCAAGAAATCGACGCGCTATGCCGGCTCTTCCTCCAATGGCTTCGGCGACAGCCGGCGCATGTCGGATGAGCGCCAGGGCCTCATGTCGTCGGGCGCCTACGAAGACGACGGCGACGCCATCATCGAGATGGACCTGCTGCCGCCGCGGTGGCTCGACATCCAGGACGAAATCACAGAGCACCTAGCCAACATTGCGAAGCAGACGCGGAAGCTCGACCACCTACACCAGAAACACGTGCTCCCTGGATTCGACGACGAAGACGTCAAGAAGCGGGAAGAGCGGGAAATCGAGCAAATCACCCAGGAAATCACACGGTCCTTCCAACAGTGCCAGCGGGCCATCAAGCGCATAGAGATGATGGTGCGCGAGGCCAAACAGCAAGGCACCATCAGCAATGGCGAAGAAACAATGGCCAAGAACCTCAAGATCTCGCTGGCGACGAGAGTCGGCGAAGTCAGCACCATGTTCCGCAAGAAGCAGGCCGCCTACCTAAAAAGTAAACTCCTACCCTCCTTGTCCCTAAACATATAATTAACGACTGCAGAACTCCGCGACCTCGGCGGCTTCGACTCCCCCTTCCGCTCCAACACCCCCATCCAAAACCCCTACAACGACCCTGCGCTCCTCGACTCGGAAACCGACCGCTCCTTCTCGCAATCCACCCTCCTCCAAACAAAACAGCACCAACAGCGCCTCCTCCAGAACCCCAACGAAGCCCTCATCGCCCACCGCGAGCGCGAAATCGAAGACATAGCCCAGGGCATCATCGAACTCGCAAACATCTTCCAGGAACTACAGACCATGGTCATCGACCAGGGCAGCATGCTCGACCGCATCGACTACAACGTCGAGCGCATGGCCACAGATGTGAAGGAGGCGGATAAGGAGCTCAAGGTCGCGAGTGGGTATCAGAGGAGAAGCGTGAAGAGGAAGGCTATGTTACTGTTGGCTATTTTGATTGCGGGAGTGTTTATTTTGTTATCGCTGAAGTTGAGTAGGAAAGGGAGTAGCCCGGCACCCGAGGCTGCCGCCCTCGCTGCACCGGATGAGCCGCTTGAAGCTGCTGTTCCGGCGATGGGGAGATGGCAGGCCGTGGCCTTGCGCCAGAATAGACATATTTGGCATCGGCGGAAGAGGCGGATATGGCAGTGGCAGGAGGCTGAAGGAGATCTTCTAATATCTTAACCTATAGAACCCTTTTGTAAGATATTAATGAAGTACTTTCGACACCTAATCGGAATAGTCACCGCAAAAGTAGGCTGTACTAATAACGCAAAGCACATCCAAAGTGATGCCAGCACGCTTCGTCTTGGAGTGGGAAGTTGATGCATGAAAAAGTCCACATGGAATTATCGTACTCTACTATTACATATGAATGCCCAAAGCAAACTTTAGAATAACCGAGCACGCCAGCTCTACAAATACTAGATCAGCAGTTGGAACACCCTTCCGGCCTCACAAACTGTGCAAAACGTATCCAGACTTTTGGCACATGGCTGTACTCCATATCCTGGATGACGCTGGCGATGTGCAGTAGCAAGGATCACTGTTCATCGGGATCCTGACCAGTCCCATCTGGCCGTGAGAACTGCCTAGCATCGTAAGGTTCGTGATTTGAAGGCTGGACGCCCGAAAGATTGGCGGGCCTGGATGGAATAGTGGCAGCCCTAGCAGCGAGTATGTGCAATGGAGTGATGCCGATAGATTGAATCAGTGCCGGGGCAGGTATATAGGAATGGCCATAAGGCAGGGGTTGGACAATCACGTGCTTTAACTTTTCCCTCTCATCGCGGTCTTGTCGATTCTAGCGAGGGTTGACCGTCGTGAAACCCGAAACGTCCGTCATTTCGGTATCGCCATTTTGCGCTTCTCGAGCCTCGGGCGGCGGGGGTACAGCGCCGGAGTGTGCCCGTGGGCGACCTGACTGCTCAGTGTCGTTCTCTGCGTCTGCGGGCGGCTGCTCGGACGGCTGTGTCGGGTCGAAGTAGGCACCACGTGAGGGTTCCCGCTGCGGTTGGAGAGGCTGAAGCGCCTGTAGAGGGGGCAGAGTCTGCGGTGCATTCCCATTGACGGCATGCGGAGAGGCCGCGCTACCCCCCATGGCGCTGAAGAAAGGAGCAGCACGACTAGGGTCAGGCGTGCTCTGCGCTGACGACATGGGATTCATCGACTGGAGTATCTGCTGATGATGATGTGTGCTTCCGGGGCTCGCATGCGGCATGCTCGACGGTCCACCACCCAGTTGTCCGCCAGGCGGAGGTGTGGCCTTGCGATGGCTCCGCTTGCTCCTCAACGGCTTGTCGGTGGGGGTCGGTGGCGGACTACTACTCCGATCCGAGTCGTCGACGTTGTATTCCATATGTTTAGACAGTTGGTCGAGGAGAAAGGCGCGCTCCAGGCGCATCTTCTGGACGCCGCGGTGCAGACGAGATATCCGAAGGCGGGTGCCGTCGTTGCTCTCTTCGACGTCTTTAATGCGCCGGCGGAGGTCGATGCACTTTCGGTAGTAAGCCATTTCGACGGATGGAGGGAGGTCTTTTTGGGCATATGCCCGCGCTGGCGGCGCCGGTGCCGGTGCTGCTTGTGCCTGTTAGCTCGAGTACATGATGTCGAACAGTTAATCACAGCTCGGGTGACATTGGAGCTCTTCAGCAAAATATGCTGATCCATAGGGTTGTTTTCAGAGAATCGCACGCGCTGCAACGCCGCCATCCTGTGCTTCGGCTTGGGCACGCTATGCACGCATCCATCTGTTTGCCGGGAAAGTAGTACGTACCTGGTTGAGGCATGTTGCGCGCTATGAAAAATGCTCCCCCGGGTCCTGGGGTGTATGCGGCGTACACAGGGTATGCGGGTGGTGGGTATACGGGATGCTGAATGAGGTTCGGATAAGGAGGTCGGCGGGCAAGTTGAGGGTAAGGGTGTGGTGTAGGGAACATCTTGGACGCGACTGCCCAGCTGGAGCTCGTCTGGTGAGATCTGCGCTAAGCCGTAAGGGTGTTGGTGTTGGTGTTGCGGTTGAGGTGATCCGAGCCGAACGAGTTCCAGGATGTCGAAAGTGGATGTTGTGGTTGAAGCTGTGAACTACACGCAGTGCGCGAGTTTTCTCTTTGAACAGCCGTTTGTTCTGCTTATATAACCTAGCTTTGGATCGAGATTGCCGTTTGTAAAGAGGAAGCTGCCGTCGTTGAGTATGGAAGTAGCACAAGAAGCCAGTTTCCCCGACCGTGCCTGCCTTTTACTATGCCATTCACCTCGTATGATTAGCTAGAGAGCTTTAGAGCTTTCAACATTGAACGCAAACCAGCCTGCTCTCCTCCACCATGGCAACCATGTCTACACTTCCCGGCACGAAAGGTGAAACAGCAATTGCGGAGGCCAATACAGACCCGCCTTTTCGATTCCTCCATCCACCTAAGGAAATACGCTTGGAAGTGTACGACCGCCTGCCGCTCTCAATAAGCCACAAGACCATATTCATCCCCGACACTTCAAGAACTATGCTAGTCCTGCAATGCACGATGAAGCAGATAAAATTGTGCAAAAGCGTGCGAAGGCGTTGATTCTAGACACAGCTCCGAAAATCATATACACGGATGGTCTTACCCCCAGCTCACGGAACTCACTCATGCAATCAAACAGGCTGCACTGAAATTCCAGCAGGACCAAATCAACTACGCCCCCCAGGTCGAAGTTATACTCGAAGACCGGAAAGGCTGCAGCAACCCTGCTCGATATAAAATACTACGCTGCCTCCATCGCGTGAGCCGTAGGGTATCCAATATATTCGACCACATACGCTTTACAATTAAGTGTATTGGTATATTGAAAGAAAGTCTCCACAAGCCGCCGGTGTTGATTCACTACCGCATAACTGGAAAAGTGCCAAAAGTGCTTGGAACCAGAGACCAAATGGATGAACAAACATGGACGGAGGAGTGGCTGGAGACATCATAAGACCTAAGAGCTCGTGTTTTAATTACCAGCTGATCCAAATGATGGATAGGGGGGAATTTCGTCCTCAAGTAATCCTCACATTTCCTAACATCCTTCCATCGCACTCACCCTTCTCACCCTCCCTCGGACACATCCTCCCATCACTACCTCCCCAAGACCCTCAACTCCCTCCCTCCCAAACACACCTCTCCACCCAAAACTTCCCCTCTATCTCCCTCCTCCCATCGCTAAACCCATGCATCCTCTCCCCCCAAACCCAATACCCCGGCAGGTTGTCCCCTGGCGCCTGCTCAAAGTACGTAAAGTCGCGATTCGGCGAGTCGGGATCGTAGCGCAGCTCGTTAACGAGGTGGTTGAGACGCGTCACGGCGGCGCCGAGCGTGGGGAGGGCGTAGAGGAAGTGCGTGCGTTCGTAGTGTTGCGCGGGTTGCGGTTGTGTTGACTGCGGTGGGGTCGATAGAGAGGGGAGTGTGTGCGGAGAGATGGAGGAGGGGGATGTTGGGGTGGGTGCATTGGGGATGGAGATGAGTTCTTGTCGGAGGATTATGTATATGTGGGGGTCTGGTTTTGGGCTTTGGGTTGGTTTTGAGGGTGGCATGGTGTGTGGGAGGATCGGTGCAGTATGTTGGAGAATGAGAGAGGAATGGAAGGGAGAGGAGGGGAGAAGAGGTTCGTCGTTGCTTTTGCGTTTGCTGCAGGGCTGATTGTATGGAACTTAATCACTGACTATAAGATATTTGCGTTTGTGGTATCCCGCAACGACTTACATCGTCTTGATTTCAGGCTTGCTTTCAACATAGACAACAAAATTTGGCACATGACCCTAGGCATGCGTCCGTGCTAGAATCACCCGCCCTCTAACAAACTTCACCTTTTTTCTCTCACCATATGAAATATCCTCTTCCCACCCGCCTCCCACAGACACCACAGACATCTCCCGCACCACAAGTACAGATCCAACACCAGCCCCAACATCCACATCACTCTCTTCAAACCATGTCCGACCCTCGACCACCCCCACGAAAAGGCTGTGTCATAGTGAACACAAACAACACCACACACAACTCCACTACGACATCCTCGCCGCAGTCAAAAAAGCCGTCCAGAAACACAAGTCCAAATACCAATTCATCGTGGGTCAGAAGACGCATTTTCAATACGGCAAGGAAAAGGGAAAGATGCTTGGGAGCGTTTTCGTGCTGGATGTGGATGTCATAGAGGAGTGTGTGTTGAAGGAAGAAGGCGAGTCTGTTGACGGGGGCACGCGGTTGAAAGAATTCCCCGCATACATAGTACCCTCTCACCAAAGACCACCCACAATAACTAACACGTCAATTACTCTCCTATAACTTTAACAAAATATAGAACTGGAAAGCTAGGCCTGCTCTGTTACGCATGAGTAGGAAGAGGTTAAAAGGGCTTCGTTGGGGGTAGGTAAATATGAGCTGGAGTTTTTTGGTGTGCGGCGAATTGTTTCAATTGCGTGCGGGGGTGAAGATGAGGACGATTTCGTCTTGGTGGGAATGGGAGGGGGCGGTGGAGTGGATGTTGTCACTGCGTTACGTGAGGATGATTTCGTGGTTTTGGATAAGGCGAAGAGATCTGGAGGAGGTGCCTAGGTAAGTTGGAGTAGGTAGGGAGAAGGAAGTTTTGATCCGGGCATTTTGTACATGTTTTCTTGCACTATTTGTTTAGAGTAAGATAGATCATCTGAACCGTTCATATCTCTCTTCCTCTCTCATCCTCTTCTCCACCGTCTCTAACACCTTTGCATCATACATCTCTTCCACCTTCTTTTCTCCCTTCAATACCTCTTTTTCGTGTTTACTCGCTTCGTCCTTCGTCATCAGAACCAGCTCATTAAATTGAAGCATGGAATTGTTTTGTCCCGGGGTCCTTGTATCGATGAAATACTGATTCGGTCTCTTCCATCTGACCAAGCATAGGCGCGTTGATAGGCCGCTAATGACGCTTCGCCCATGATACACCTCTTCTACCAAATACCCAACATCGTCTTGCGTAAGGGGGATTTTGAGCCCCGTTGAATCGAAGCCAAAAGACTTCGCGACACGCTCTTCAGACCCTTGGAGCAAACCTAAGATACCATCGTACATCTTGTCGCGCGATTTGGACGGGAGGTAGTCATGCGGATATCCTGCAATTGAGAGGATGACGTGGTTCGCGACCGCGAGACCAAAGATAGCTGGTATGGTCCCGAGAACGGGAAGAATCCTTACGCGGAAGTCTGGCAGCACTCCAAGCTCGCCGACACTGCCTTTGGCGAATTCCTCTTCGGGCAAGGGAAGAAGTTGCGCTTTTCCGGGACGCTCGGTGGAGAAGACAACTGGAATACCATCTTTCACACCTATGGCTCGTAGTCGTCGTCGAGTCGATTTAGAGAGCGGATCATCTGTACTTGCAGAGATGTCACCAACGAAAATTCGGGTAGGGTCAGACTTGCAACCAGCGCCCATGGAAGAGATGACAGGGATGTTGTTCTTCTTGCAATAAGCTAGAAGCGCAACCTTGCTGTCGATGTTATCAATGGCATCGATAACAAAGTCTGGGGCCTGGCCATTCAGCGATGCTAGTTGAACCGGTGCACTCGCTTCGCTGAAGAGTTCGTTCCGGCAGTCAAAGTGCGTCCATGGAGTGATTTGCTCGAGACGGCGGCGGATACAGTGGACTTTCGGCGTTCCTACATCTGCGAGCGTTGCTACGGCATGTCGGTTAAGAGAGGATAGGGTGACTTGGTCGAAGTCGATGAGGCGGAGTTTGGAGACGCCGGAGCGGGCGAGTGCTGATGTTGCGTGGGAGCCCACTCCTCCACAGCCTACTACAATGACAAAGGCGTTGCGGAGTTTTGCGAGGCCCTCGTCTGTGAGGAAGACGCGGTTTCTAGCTAATTGTTCGAGGATGAGATCTGCAAACTGGATTAGTCTCAAAATTCCAAGAAGAATCTTACGGGCAATTACCATCATCATAGTCGCCTTTCCGTGCCCTTGCTGCCAGAGCCATGCTCCTCTCGTCTTCTTTACTCACGGCGAATGAATCAGATGCAGCACCATATTCCGTTAGCTGTTGCGAATTAGCCTGGAATCACTTTTGGAATACCAGAGGATTGAATTAGGAACCCATCAAGCATCGCATAGGCATGCTGTGATTCTCTCCACGTGTTCGCACTTACTCTGGTCGAAGGATGCTCTTCATCGAGTTCGGGTATCGACGCCTTCAAGTCTGCGACCCTATACATCCGCTTCGCCTTCTGGAGCCCAAGAATCGCGCTTCCTACCACCACTCCGGACACAATCGCGGTTGTTACTAGCTGGGCATTGTGGTTTGCAGTAGCCCGAGATATCCAGGAGGACATCTCGATTCACCGATGAGAAAGGACAAACGAGATGATGGAGACTTCAGAGTGCCCCCATGAGTGTATGAACAGGATATAGAATATAAAAGACTTCGTAAGGGAAGGTTGCTTCGTGATGACTTCATGGTGTTGAAACTTCAAGTGAGCCATCCCTGCAAGTCCTGAGGGAGTTAGCGCCGAATCTGAGCTTCATTTCTCCTTCGAGTGACTGCAGATGACCTCGAAACTGCAGCCGCCCGCGAACCAAGACACAGACTTTCGACGCGTTTGAAACATTCCTCACGCGCAGCTCGAGCAGCTGATTACGTCTGAGTACTAAACTGCTCTTATAGTCTCTCCACGATCCCAAGCGCCTGCTCCTTAAACGCTTCGATCGTCGGCCTCTCCCAAATTTATCGTCAACATGTCGAAAGTCACACTTGCGGTCATAGCAGCAGCGGGCGCCGCGACGGGCGCAGCAGCTACAGCAGCATTCTATTCTTCGAAGAAAGACCCTCCAATACCTACCATCACGACAACGACTACGGCAGGCCCTCCCCGGCCCGCGCTTCCACCTGTACTGTCGACTCCTCCCACGCCCTATGCTGCTGCACTGAAAGACCTCGTCGATCCTAGCGGTGTCTTCCAATACGGGTTCCCAGGCCCTATCGCGGACCTACGATCCGCCCACTCCCTCACATCCTCCTTCGATCGACGAACGCGAAACCCAGCCTGGGTCGCCGAGCATATTACACCGCAGTCGCTAGCCGAAAACAATGCCGACCGCAAACACTCTGTCTTTATAGAAGATGTGTCCATCCCCGAGATGTTCCGCGCAAAGCTTAAAGACTACTTTCGGTCTGGCTATGATCGCGGACATCAAGTGCCTGCCGCAGATGCTAAGTGGAGCCAAGCAGCCATGGACGATACCTTTGCGCTGAGCAACATGTGCCCTCAAGTGGGCGACGGCTTCAACCGAGACTACTGGGCACATTTTGAGGATTTCTGCCGACGTTTGACGAAGCGATACCCCTCCGTCCGCGTCGTAACAGGCCCGCTCTATCTCCCCAAGAAAGAAGCCGACGGCAAGTGGCGCGTAAGCTACGAGGTCATCGGGAATCCACCCAATGTCGCCGTGCCTACGCACTTCTACAAAGTCATATTTGCCGAAGACGGCGTTCCGGGGGGCAAAGTCGCTCTGGGCGCTTTCGTGCTGCCCAACGCAGTCATCTCGAATAATAAGCCGTTGACCGACTTTGAGGTCCCTGTGGAGGTTGTGGAGAGGGCGAGCGGACTGGAGTTTGCGAGCAAATTGGATCCAGCGAGGCGGAAGCGACTGTGTCAGGACTCAATGTGTAGTCTTGTCGTGAAGGAGTATGCGCAGAGGCAGAAGACCTTTGGGAAGAACCAGAGCTAGGTGTGGCGAGAAAGAGCGCGTGTATTCCACATGTATTCGAGCAATGTTAGCATAGCAAGCGAGGAGTTTGTCTCCACGGTTTTGGCGAATACCATATATTAGGTTTCCTCGACCCATCATTCCCACACGATGCCGGTGATAGTGTACAGTATTTTACAGTTGTAGTGCCACCAGATGAGAGTGCCCGATCCAATCCTTTTTCCGTCCATGCATCCGTAGTGTACAGTCCGAACATATCGCCACTCATTTGGTCAAATATCGACGCGTCAATTGCGCAGTGACCCGAGTCCATCGTTGTTCTTCCTCTTCTTCTCCATCCCAATCGCTCCTAGGCTTAAAAAGTATTCGCCAGCCCACCGCCTTGCTGACTCTCCTTCTGTATCCTTGCCACATACGTCTTCGACACCGTGTTCCATGCAGACATGTACTTTTCCATGCAGGATGTGAAGCACGTCTCTTCGCCCTTGGAGAGGGAGGTGCCGGGCTTGGGGACGCAGCGCTCAAAGCAGTGGTCGTTGAGTTTCTAGTCCTTTTGTTAGACACACATCTGAGGATGAAGTGAAATAGACGTTTATATCGTACCTCGACAAGCATCCGCGCATTCTGCATGGCAGCCTCTTGCTGCACCTGGCGCATAACCTGCGTCTTGGGGTCGTTCTGGAAGGCAGACATGCCCTGCGCGCCTAATGAATCCATCTCTTCTCAATAATGTGTTTAGCGATCGCAATTCGAACCGGACCGTATATGAAAGATAGGGTTTGTTGGGCGTGGATGTGGAGAAATGGAGTGGTCAGAAAAAGTTGTCGACGTCAAGGCCAACCGCGGGCGGCGCTTTCCCTTCTCGGCCCAGCACCGCGCACGAGCTCACCAAGAGGCCACTTTCACCACTACACCTCCGCCCGCCGCACTTCTTCCATGTGGTTGACGCCGCCGCCCCGACCGCCCCGATTGCCGACCATCCCCTTATTCTTTCGACCCAATTGTAGAAGCTTAGACTTCTGACATTCTTTACTCCACACTCCGCTTACGTCCACATCTTTTTGGGTGGGAGCGGAGCTCGTCTTGGTCCCCGAACGCAGGTTTCAAGACACGCTTTGAAGAGACGGAAGGCAACAATGTTTGCGCGGACATGGGCCAGTCTGTGCCTGCTGGCGGGGAGCCTGGGCGCTGTGAAGGCGCTGGGAATGCAGGAACATCCTGACGTCAAGGCCATTTCTGTGAGTTGTGGAAGTAAGCTTTAGGGGAATGGGGATGCTAATGCAGTCTAGCTACGGACACACAGTCTGGAGGCCGTAAGTCTCCCTTAGCGATTTCGTATGTGAAAGGGTGTGATTGGGTTGGTTTCTAACCACGAGAGCAGCCATATCTGGACTCGGACATGCAGAGCCGCTGGTGGGACTTTGGCGGAGACACCATCATCCGTACTGACCAGTATGTGCGACTCGCCTCAGACAAGCCATCGCGCAACGGCTGGATATTCTCGCGCGTACCTTTGACTGCTACAAATTGGGAGGTACGCTCGCGATCACTTTCCACTACTACACCTGACCAAGCTCACACGGTCTAGGTCTTGGTCGAGTTTAAGATCCATGGACAAGGCAACCTTTTCGGCGACGGCTTCGCCATGTGGCTCACTAGGGACCGTGCTAGATCCGGCAACGTCTTCGGCTCAGTTGACGAGTTCGAGGGACTTGGTGTTTTCTTCGATACGTACAAGAACAACAGGCCGGGCACTGTGTTCCCTTATATCATGGCTATGAACGGTGATGGGAACACGAAATATGACAAGGATAATGACGGCAAGGCGAACGAGCTTGCCGGGTGCTCTGTAAGTCTTCTAAACCCTGCAAGGAAAGTTGGAAAGAGCTAACATTCTCAGGCCCGCGGCATTCGCAACGCCCAAGTCCCTACCAAAGCGAAATTCACCTACTTCGCCGACAAATCCCTCAAGCTCGAACTCCAATACAAGGCCGAAGACGAATGGACCGATTGCTTCGAGATTGAAGACTATAAAGTCCCTGCCGTCGCATACCTTGGATTCTCTGCTGAGACCGGCGAACTCTCCGACAACCACGACATTATTTCCGTCAAGACGCAGAACCTCTACCTAAAACAACCGTCGGCTGGTAGCGATGGTAAGAAAGGCAAGAAGGACAAGGGCAAGAAAAAGAACAAGGACAAGCAGAAGGCGCCGACGGAGAAGAGCGAGGGTGGCAGCTGGACGTGGTTCTTTATCAAGTTTGTGCTTTTTGGTTTGGCGCTCACTGGGGGTTACGTTGGGTTCACCGTGTATCGTGCGAGGCAGAGGGATCGTTTCTAATGGCTCAGCTGACAAGGTGGCGGCGAATTTGGTTCGGAGGTGCTTGGATAGGACGCAGTCGGAGATGTCGGTTGATATGAGGAATTGGGCTGGAATGTACAGAGTTGGATGGAGGTGCGATTTTGGATAAGGCCTAGGTGCGCGAGTGGATTGGGATGGGGCCATTGATAGCGTTTTTTTTTAGTCCTAGGTCCACTGTTTATACTCCTAGAAAGATCACGATATGACTCCAGCGTTCACTTCACATGCGTGCCATTCCAAGTATATTTTCAGAAGCTCACTCCACCTTAAGACTTATTCACAATGAAGTCGCATACACGAAATGCCACCTCGGTAAACTGCTCCATTCATTCTACATACGGTCCTCAGATTAGCTCTCCTGCTGTTCTCATGCACAACCACACGCCACCAATAAAGGCAACCGGGCTGTGTGTCAATTTTGGCTTTAATGCCCCCGAACAAAAATGCAGGGACATCATCACAGGACCCATGATCCGCTCACTCTCACGAGCAAGCAAGACCGAAACTCCATCACCCAACAACTCCACAAACCAACGACGACCCACCAAAACGAAACAAAGTGACCAGTCACCCCGCACAACACCGATCCCCCAACCTTTCCCCGCGCCACAGTCCCAAGAAGGACGTGAAACAGGTTAAGGCAGAAGGCAACGAGCGCTCGGATTGAAAACTACACTTTAGTTCGTCACCAGCTAACACATACCTGCCTCTTCCTTCATCGAAGTAGATAAGGGAAGAGGGGAAGGAGCTTCGACTCTTTTACTTTGTCCTCTTTGCGCGGCGCGGGATGTCGTTTGGCGTCGTCGTCGTACCATTTACGGTACCCCACGAATGAGGCAGGAAAGAAGAGCATGTGGGTTACACACACACCCAGAGTCGTTGATCGCGAAAGCCAGTGGCGAAGCTGGACTGTGGCTACCTTGGAAAGATAACGCACTCCCTCTGATATCCGTTCTTGTGAGTCGCGCGGTGGCGGCTCCAGACATTGCAGACCGCGCGGGTGATTGGGCCGGGGCTTGCTGGCTGGGGAAGAGGGGTTTCGGTCATTGGGATCTGGAGCAGAATGTAAGTAAAGCTTTTGAAGTGTGTGGGTGCGCGGGGCGATACTTACTCGCAGACTCGGGTGTGGTGTACTGAGAAAGAAGCAGCAGAAGGCGAGGTTGACGCGCAAGAGAGTTAGGCTGGCGCGACGTCACATGCACGCCAAAACTGCATTAGCGCGTGTACTAGGGATTTTACCGAAGCTTCCAAATCGGGTAACTGAGATAAGATCACCGTTATCTAAGCTGTCGATCGCAGAAAAGCGACTGTATGAGACGCTCGGGCCACCTCAACAAGACCGTCTCATAATAAAACGCTTTTTTGGCACGATTTCGGGTGGGAGGCCGAGTGTACCACACCACCACGACATTATATGGATTTTCGAAAGGTGGGAGTCGTGTCTACTAATTCATTGCATTCGATCTGTCTATTTAGAATTTTAATTTTGTGCGATTTTTAAGATCGGGTGGCTGGAGTGAGATGGGATGGGCGCTAGCTTTGACAGAGGAATTATGCAGTACGAGAGGGAGGTAGGTAGGTGGTGGGTAGGTGGTGAAATGCATATCGCCACCTTATGCTATTGTTGCAATGGCCTATTGAGATGCTTCTTATCAACGCAAGGCTGGATTTGACTTCTTTTGACTATCTCGACATTCCTTCTGCCGTTGTTCACATCGCCACACTCGAGAGCATCACCATCCAAACCCCCCTATCGTCTCAGGCGTGTCAATTCACCATCTCCAACTAGCTTTTCTGTCTCAGTGCACTCGGTCGTTTCTCTTCTCCTGTTTCCTATCATGCCCTCTCGTGCTTTCTCGTCCATGCATCCTCAAAAAATGGTGGGGTATGATTCGCCATCTCGTTGGTAAACTCGCATTACGCCGTCACTGCCAAAGCTCATAATTCGGCTAAGTGCCAGGCTCCGTGTTGCCCTTGATGAGATTTGTAGATTATGGTTACTGGATTTAGGTACTAAGAGAATCTCATTTCGACCGTGCTCATCTACAAGAACGGCGACTCCACTTATTTCATTTTCTTATATGATGCTTTCCAGTGTATACCAGTATCTATTATTTATTTCTTCCCCGCGGCTATCTACATGTTCCCCATGTTGACCCACAAAAAAATCCTCCCCACGTACAAACCTGGAGCTCATCAGTCGACTTGCTTACGCTTGAAGTTGCCAACGTCCTCACGGTCGGCTTTCGTACCTTCCGCCGTGGCCAGGCATTTCCGGCCTAACATAGCACCGCATCATTTCAAAAATAGAGCCCTAAATGCCGTGTTCAATGCTTCCATGAAGCTTCATCATCCATGCCCAGAGACCTCACAACTTCATTCGCAGAAAACAATCATTTCTATAACTATATATCCCACCCAACTTCGCACTCTACCAAAACACTCTCTCACAGGACGGTAGAAAGCCTACCATGCCCCATCCACACCCATCTTATTCCTTACTGATAAACATAGCACATCGGCCCCGCAACCGTGCTCACCAAGTCCTTAATCTTATAGCTCTTCCCATCGACGTTCAAAACCTCTAAATCGACGTTATCCTCTAGAGTCGCCGCGCGCCCACCACCCATCATCGAGGTACCGCCTGAAATGACCTGCTGTCGCTTCTCGAAGTCTTGCGTCTGCCAGATGTACCATGTGCGGTCGACCATGGCGTGGTGGAACCAGAAGATTGGGTCGCCGGGGGAGACATAGAAGTCTAAACATGCGGCGGTCAGTATACGACGACTGATAGGGATACAGTGGGCAGATTTGGGGGAAGTGAAGAGGGAGGAGAGGGATGGAGGACTCACCGGACCCGGGATCTCCGCTGATGGTGAAATGCCCTGCAGGATGCACGCCGTTGCCCGATTGCATGGTATTCTGAAAAGTGCCAATATCTCTCGCTCCCGTGATGAGCGCTGCGATCTTTGCAGTTGAAGCATCGCGCTGCGTGAGATAGCCGGAAATATCGCGTTTGATGCAGCGCGGGTTGTAGCCGTAGCCGTTACTCTGGGGGTTTCTGGGTGGTGTGGTATCGCCGAGGGTGGCCAAGGGGCTGTCGTATGATTAGTATGAAGATAAACTGTAGATAGAAGCAGAAAAGATAATGAGGAGGATGATCGGCAGGGGGAAATGGGAAGGGTGTAGCTTACCCCAAGTTTACAGTCATGTCTTTGAAAGGACCACTGATACAGCCACCGCCTTGGCCAGCCGGCTTTATTCCATTGCTGTTATGCGTCGTCTTTGCTCCTTGGCCGCTTATACTCGTTTCGCTTCCGTCGAGTAAAGGTGAAGTCTCTGGGCTCGCTGCCCATCTGCCCCAGTCCCAGTACTATTTTCTCACTCGTTAGCACCTTCTCATTCAATCATCATCATATCATCCACATCCATGAACTAAAGTAAGAAGTGAAGTGGTGCTTACCGGCTGAGTCCCGTTATATCCGCACTCTTTGATCAACGCTTGCTCATACGCAAACGTGTAATATCGGTGCCAGGAGAGGAAGTTTCCTGTTCCGTGGATGCTCATCGTGTTCTTAATATGGATAGCGACGAAGTCATCGTAGCGAGTTTTGGCGCCTGGGTAGGTCGCTGCTGGGAGTTTGGAGGGCGCTTTGATGAGGCCTGTCTCCCCATTAGTCTCACTTACTCAAGAACATCCACCTCCAATGTCCGAATGCCCCATGCACTTACACTGTACGGCGGCGATGTATGCCTTCTTCTCGGCAGTAGTCGTGTCGCCCCTGCATACCAACGCGTCAGCGACATGTTCGGCAAAGGAAGTGTGAAGAGGAAGAGGATGGAAGAGAATTAGACATACCATTCCTTCCTCACCTTGAGCTTATCCTTAGTACAAGTCGTCGACTTCGCAATCACAGCATCAACGCTCGGCCGCCCTTTGGTCTGCAAGTCCCCCACCGCATCTGCAACCACCAACACGGAAAGCAAGCCTAGCGAAACAAACAGAGCATAAAGCCCCTTCAAACTGAAACCCTTCGCCATAGTCCGTCTCAAGTCGAAAAAGTTCACCTAGCTGGAAAAAACGCGTTGGAGAAAAGACGCCCACTACACTTATACCCCCATAGTTACGAGTCTAAGACCCGAGATTAGGAGGCATGCAGCGCGGCTCACACGCCAAGGGCATGTCTAGTGTTCTTTTTGGGTCTCCATGCTTTCCATTACCGGAATTGTGTGCGACGATGCAAAGTGGTGTATCTGAGAGTGTTAATGAAGACGGCGTATTGGGGAATGGACGTGATGGGGGTAAGGCCGACGGGATAGGGTGTGCGGTAGTCGGTAGATGGCTGGGCAATTTGCGCAGAGCTGGTAGCTGCGGGGAATGAGGCGTTGGGGAAGTGTCTGGTGTTGTGTATATGAAGCTGAGAACCGGCACCTGAACGTGGTATCTTTGTCGAAAACATCGGTGTGTGGCTTTTCCGCTGGATGGCTGGGATCGTATATGGAGGGGCTTGGGATCCCATTAGCGTGTGCATGAGTAGTTTTCAGTTGCACTTTCTGCAAGCTATCCCTCTCTCGTGCTAGGATGAGACCGGAGAAGGAGCCTGTCATTTGTCGGAGCCATCATAGTATGCCAAATGACGCCAAATCGGCTTCTACCTACCCCAGATCATGCCATCTCACAGTTTTCCAAGCTCCGAATTTAAGCTTAATCTTGACGTTGACGGTCACTGGCTCCTGCGGATGAGATCCAAGTAACCTCGTGGCGCGAACCCTAGGCGTAGGAAACATAATACCGACAGGACGAAATAGTAGCTGCGTGTAGAGCGTGATTCTTAGATTGCGTCTACTGAAACTTGGTAGAGAATTAGAAAAAAAAAAAAGCGAAGGATCTGGAGGTGAGTGTGAATCGGCGCTTTGAACGTGTATTCTATGAAGTGACGGGGATGGTTGAGTTCGAGCTTGTGGTCAAGTTCGGAAAGTCTGATCAATATGATGCTATCTTCTTTGTTTCCAAAGAAGAAGTCGTAGCAACACATTGAGTTAATGCCGTGTTGTCGGAGTTTGCTTTCGATATGATGCAATTCGCTGAGATGCAATATCCGCCAATTCTGCCGGCTTCAGCCTGCCATCAACCTCATCTATCACCCTGGTCAGCACAACACGTGTTTGATCTTGACCAGAATCAAACCTTCAATTTTACAGCATTTAGAAGCAGTCAGGCTCCGATGCAGGTACTGCTGAGCCTCTTGGGGTGTCGGTTGTTCTCCGAATGTTGTTTTGCCGGGTTGCCTATCCATTTCCCCTCCGACCGAAACCATGCCTCCGTATCCCGGTGTCAATGTTTTGTGCAACACTATATCCAGGAGCTCAACTATTGCGCTCTGCAAGATTTTGCGGGGCGAAATTGCTCGGACAGGATGCAGAACTGGTTCAAGGAGTCTGTGTCAGATTTGCCTGCTGTGTAGCCAGGATGGAACCAGAGATGAGTTCTAACGTCATGTCGCACAATGCCATTGTGAGGCAAGTCCTACCGCAATTTGACAAGCCGTCAAGTGCGGAATGTGCTCTCTTTGAACCATTCCTACCTATTCCAGTTGTTGACTGCGATCCGATCTGCAGAACGTTAGTGTTTATCGAAAACATATTAAACGTGTCCGTCACTGAGAAATTCTGGCGGCATGCTGTGAATAGCAATGCGCTTTTTGGGGTCGTATTAGGTATGCAATATTGGATATTGTTCGTCCGTGACTCTCGGAGTCATCTCTCCATGCCTCCACCCACGTCACATTCATCTCCATCTTCTCAAGGTTCAATTCCAATCCAACCCTCCTGTATATGATCCGGAAACTGGTGATCGTCACATGGTGATCTTTTCCCTTCGTCTTCGTGCTTCGCCACCGTAAATATATTTGCCCTTCGGATCTACCATGCGAACCTTGGAAAGAATTCTGCTGCTCTTTGGCGCAGTCTGACCCAGGCCAAGCAGACCCTAAACTCACCCGAGGCCGACACGCAGGCAAGCACTACTCGCATTCTTTTCGTTTTCCTAAACTCTTCCTTCTCTTGTAGATCAATCCTTTCATCGCGCCCTATGAATTGGAGAACCAGGCAACTCGACCGGAGGGTAATTCGGCGGCAGCTCCGCATAAACACCATGACTCGGCATCTCATACTTAGCGGTTGCATCATGATTCATCTCGTATACATGAGCGCCTTTGCGTATGTCTGGGTAGGCCGTAACTCCATCAAGTTCTTTACTCGTTATTCGTCGTTGCCGTCGTTTTCGTTTCTGCCAGAGGAAGAGGCCGAGGACGACGGAGCCGATGAGTAGGGCAATGATGATGGAGACGCCGATTGCGGCTTTTGTGGTGGTGGAGAGACCTGTGGATGTTGGTGCCGAGGGCGCGTTGGATGGTAAGGGAGTATTGGTGTTGGTGTTGGTGTTGGAGTTGGGGGTGGAGGTTATGGGTGAGTTGTCGGTAATCGTTTGTGGTGAGGGTGTTGTGACAGCTGCTGAGTTTAGCTACATACGCATTAGCTCAATGTCGAAGGAAGCAATGATACCGAGCATTTACATTCACCGTTGAGAATTGCTTCGCATTGATTTCCTTAATAGCCGAAAAAGACAGCCGCTGCCCATTCCGCGGCGCCGTGATGTTCGAATCCATGAAAACCGTGCTCGCGTTCTTCCCCAGATGCCACGAACTCTCATTCCTTTTGTTCCACATGAAGAAGGTCCCATCTTTCCAAGGTTCAATCTTCCAGTATACTGAATCATCCAACACATTTCCCCTGGTCATTCGTGCGCGCGTGTGGCCCGGTGACGTCTCATTGGCTGATATCGTAGCTCCCAGAAACCCCTCCGGTCCGCCTTCGCTTGTCCGCAAGACATAGTATTCTGAGTCGATGGGATAGAATTGCCATTGCTGTTCTCGTCTGGTGACGTTCGCGCCACTATAGAATACAGATCCGGCGACTTTGTCTTTGAAAAGACTCGTGCCAACGAGACCTGTTTTGGGGTCTTGGTTTGGAAAGACATGGTACCACCTATTTGGGTTGAAGTTCGCCATGTGTAGTTCGCGGCGCACGGCGCTCAAAGGTGGCTTTCGAGAAGTTGTCGCATACAGAAAGGTTTACAAAAAGCGCGGTCAGCCCAACAAGTTATCGTTTTGTTTAGTTCAGGTACCTGGCCCCCAAACTTGCGCCCCGCCTCCTTTGTCGCGCGGTGTTCGGGGGAAACTAGCGGACAGGGTCTACTCGCGCCACGCACTACCTCGCTTCGCTCGGTAGTGCTACTAGGCTCAACGCAACCACCACGCTCAACGCGCTTTTTGCCAAGCGCTGTTGGTTTTTGGTGCGGGCAGCATAGAAAACGCACGGGATTTGGCAATCGCGATAAATTAAGGGTTTTGTAGATGAATAATCTATCGATTTAACGCGTTGTTACGCGCCTGAGCCTTGTTCTGCTCGCAATGTAGCTCCTTGAGGCCGTCCCTTTCAGCGTGAGAGGCATGAGGCTTGCCCTTTTTTTGATCCTCTGCATCGCGCTTTGCAGCTCTGAGCCGTGCGTCGCCTACCGTAATAGTGCCTCCCTTCTGTATTTGGCGTCGGTCGGCGACTTGTCGCTTTTGACGGTGTTGTGTAGCTGCTGACATGCGGTTGAGGTCGCCCTCGACGCGCTCCTTCACTGCCGCTAGGGCCACCGCTGCTTTTGAGAGCTTTGTAACGCGGTGGTTAAGTAGACTAAATTGGCCAGTGTATGGGTCAACACCTTGTAGGTGTTTACGCGTAAATAACTCTACTTCAGCTGCTGTAGTAGGTGTTGGTGGGCTTATTGGTGTAGCGGTAGTAGACGGTGGTGGGGGTGTTTTTGGCCTAGCCCTATCCTTTGTAGGCAACTGATCGATCACCTCCCACTTATTAAGAGGCCAAATGCCCGCCCTCTTGAAGGCCGACTTGATGGTCTTTGACACGAACGTCTTCCTCCGAATGTGTAGAATCGCGTGTAGAAACTCCACTTTGTTGAAGTCAGTAGTACTGTTGCGCACCGCTCGCTCGACAGCTTGTCGGTGGTAGTGCTTGTATGGTGAAAAAGCGACGACGTCAAGAGGCTGTAGGACGTGTGACGTGTGAGGCGGTAGGGCGTACGGCCAGATCTTATTGCTATAGCAATAGCTAACAAATTCGATCGTGAGGTGGGAGCCGTGGCCGTCAAAGATAAGGACGCGCCACTCGCTGACGCGGTGGTTTTTTGTGTGTTTGTCAAAGTGCTTGATATAGTCGAGAGCTATTTGGTCGTTAGAGTAGCCTGAGTCGCTCACTGCGAGTAGCATATTAGGCTCAAGGCAGAGCGACGAGTGGACGTGTTGGTGTAGGATTTGTGAGCCTTTGAGGATTGCTAGAGGTGGTATAACCTCACCAGCCGCGTTGATAGATTCCCCCATAGTGACGAAATCTCTATTCGTCTCGGAGGGAGTCTCTGCTGCTGCAAAGCTCTCAAAGGTAAGCACGTCCTGTCGTCCACCTATACCAATCCTAAAGCCGCATTCGTCGAAGTTCCATACGTCGGCTGGTTGAACGCCCAGGTCAGCAAACACCTTGCCCAGCTTGGTAAAGTGGTCCTCAATAATAGCTTCTTGCTGAGCGCCTAATCGATCGGTTTCTTGAGGCTTTTGCTTTACCTTGCGTAGGCCGAGCTCTGGGTGTAGTCGTGGAAAGCGCTTGAAGAAATCACGGCCTAAAGGCTCAAGCGCGTTGCGTTTATTAGGTGGAGTAGTCGACCGTCGTATGCTCTCTGCTGCCGCGCGCACCATTGAAAGTAATGGAGGCTGGCCAATTTGATCAAGCCGTCGTATATAAAGCTGTATAGCCTTGATCTGCGCGTCCGATAGCTTTTGGTTGGTGCGGGAGCGCGTCGAGCGTGAAGGGCGGCCATGGTGGCGAGCTCGAAGCCGGCCAACAGGGACGTCGTAGAGGCGCGCCACATAGGCTAACACGTACGAATTTTGGCTGGCAATGTACTTCAAGGCTTGCTGTACACGTAGCTCAACAGCTGCATAGGATTGATCCATCTGGGTAGGTAGAAAAGTAGGTGTAAATAGATGTGCTTGGCAAAAAGCGCGTTGAGCGTGGTGGTTGCGTTGAGCCTAGTAGCACTACCGAGCGAAGCGAGGTAGTGCGTGGCGCGAGTATGAACGAATCCCGGAACATGAATGATCTGGTTGGGCAATAGCTGAGAAATGGTATCATGAAACAAAATTTGCCAAGACACGCCACGTTCGTGATAATATTAGAAAGAAAGCCGCCATAAGCTGTTCCAGCAAGGCGCAGACACAAAACTTCTAATGTACTGAGAATTGCACCTCTTGAAAGCTCAGATTCTCGAAAGGTCCCATATTCGGCGTCGTATCTCTCGTAAGCATCGCTACCTCGCGTCCAAAACGTTCTTCTCGATACCAACGACAGCCTCCCTGATGGTCGGGCAATAATGCCTCCTTAAAATCTCACCTTCCCAAACTGTGCCCGCGAATGGGTTGCTCCCTTCGATCTCTGGCTTGAGCGCGTCAAAGACGCCGTCCCCTCTTCGCTCTTCGGTGATCCACAAGGCACTGACTTTACGCCCGTGAGCTTTGGTCACTTGGTTCAACAACCCGAGCATAGCAGTGCAGGATTTCTCTGGAAGCTGTAACGAGATGGTCATTAGCTGTTTGCAGAAAGCCGCTATTCGCACTGGGGGCACAGCGCGCAATGCAGTCGGCGGGAGCAGTACCGAGGACAAGGATCGGATGAGGAGGACGATGGTTGTTTGCACGTTGACCTTGTTTGTTGAAGGTGTTTGCGCTTCTGGAGCATGAGGATCAGGTAGATGCAGCGAATTGGCACTCAGCTCAACATCGGGATTGATGGATACGGCGTGAAGCGTACGATAGAGGTGAGTTATGAAGAAACTCAGGTCCAGCTTCAACGATGAGGCCGCTTTTGCAACGTCTTGGCCTTGAAGCAGTGCAAAGGCCGTGATGACGCAGAGGAGTGACTCGCGCGTAAGGTTTCTTTCTGGCAACTCATCGTTGTCTTCGTCCTCCGAGTCCCCGTCTCCATCTTCATCCGCCTCAGCGGCGGCTGAAAGCTCGGCCGTGCTGATGATGTCGCGGAGCGCTTCCAGAATATCTCCGAAGAAGTTCTGATTGATCAAATGCGAATATTTTGCCAATCCTTCCAACACAGCTCCCATGAGCTTTGGCGAACGTGCCTTTAATATTCGAAAGTATGCGACGAAGACCATTTTCAAGGTTTCTGCCTGCATCCTGTCGCGTTCTTCGTGACTCACGACGGCATCGGCCTGCTCCATCTCCTTTTCGATCTTCTTGTTCTCTTTCATCTGTTTGCGCATCTTCTTCGTCCGGAACTCGCGCTGCTGTTTAATTTTCTTGCCGGCGTACTGTTGGTCTTCCGGCTTGTCGACCGAATTATATGATGCTTTCAGAGAAAGCTCAGAAAGCAGGCGGAGATGGAGGAAGGTATTGAGAACACTCTCATCGAAATGATAGTCTTTTGACTTCATCATCTTGGTCAACATGGTGACTGCTTCTAAGGAAGTAGTTCCGTCTTCGTCTTCTCGGAATAGCCTCTCCAAGGTTTCCCTACACAAGACGAAATCTTTGTTGACACGCCTCGTGCTCAGCTTACCAACAAGAATCTGGAGAAGATCTCCACGGAAGTTGAAATGAGGCACGGCGAGTAGCAGATTGCATGCACATGTAATAGCGACCGAGGCCAGACTTGCGGACTGTTCTGACGTCTTCAGCCCACTCGGCTTCGCTAGCTTGGCCAGATGTTGCACGTATGTCTGATAACCCGATACCAGCTTCTGCTCAAAATTGCGCAACTTCCGGACGTCCTTGGACACCTTTTCGGTCATGTTCTCCTCGGAGAGCGGTCGGATGCGGTAGCCGGGGATGAGGTCTTTGAACACGGAGAGTTGCGTCATGAGTGTGAGTTTCCGTACGGTGGTGTTATTTGAAGTTGCGAGGGCTGCCAGCGTCTTCAGAGCTCCAACGTGTTCTTCTGGGTCCTCATTGAGCAGTGTCGCTATGCGCGCGAGCTCTTCCTTTGCCTCGATGATTTGTTGGCGCTGTGACACCTTGGGCTTTTCCACTTCCACCGCCTCCTGCTCTCCTTCCTCTGCATCCTCGGCGCCAGACCCAAGAAAGCTGTCCGAGGCTTCCTCCTCTTTGTGCTCCTCGGGAGCGTCTTCCCACCCCTCTGCGGTCTTCACTGGTAGCCTAGCATTCTCTTTTGCCTTCTTGAGCTTGCGCGGTTGCTGCTCGTAGTCCTGTTCGAGGTCCCACTTGGACGCATTCGCAACAAATCTGACCTTGTGGTCAGTCTCCGGGGGCGACAGTCTCCGCCTCTTTGCAGCCGGTATGCGAGACATTGGAGTGTGCGATGTTGAGTTGCAGGCGCATGGTGGTGTTGGGTCGAGCTCCACCACACCGAAAATAAATTTTGGCCTTGGCGTCGGCGTTTGAGCGCTGCTTTCCCCGATACCTCCACACTTTTTTGTCCCAATGCGAAATCGATTCAAGACTTCATACTTTCACCCCCACCTGCACATGCACAATGAGACCGCTCACAGAACCCGAGACGAAGACGCTGTTTGAGAAGCTCGCCGCATACTGTGGAAAGGGCATCCAAGATCTCATCACCGCCGGCGACGCGAATGACCGTCATGTCTTCCGCATCCAGGTGCATACTCCCTCCCTCAGCTCGCAATCCACCCCAAACCAAACCATACTTATTCCTTACAGGGCTCCCGGGTATACTACGTCCGCGAATCCCTCGCCAACCTCGCGACTTCCGTAAAACGTGATAACCTCCTCTCCCTCGGAACCTGCCTCGGAAAGTTCACCAAGACTGGAAAATTCAGACTTCACATCACCGCGCTGTCCGTTATTGCGCCGCATGCGAGGTACAAGGTCTGGGTTAAGCCGAATGGAGAGATGCCGTTCTTGTATGGAGGCAATGTCTTGAAGGCGCATGTGGGACGGTGGAGCGAAGACTGCCCAGAACACCAGGGCGTGGTGGTGTTGAGCATGAACGATACGTATCTGGTGAGTGGGGCTGGACAGTGGATGATGAAAGTTTGCTGACACATCTCAAGGGATTCGGAGTCAGCGCGCGGTCAACGGCCGAGGCAAGAAAGTTGGATCCCACCGGTGTTGTCGCATTTAGACAGGCGGATATTGGCGAGTACCTAAGAGAGGAAGACACCCTGTTCACGACTTGAAAATCGCGCAGAGACTTTATGATAGTTCTCGAAGGCAATACATGCGTTTTGCCAGGGTCTGGAATGCAACATGGCTCAGTCGCAACATCGAACAGAGCGATTTTGCTTGGATACCTGCAGTCATGGACGAGCGCAAGAAAATTACGTCAAGAATCTGGTGTAGCGTTGCTAGCCAGAGAAATGCAAAGTGCAGCTGGACGTGTGACAGATGGCTATGCACACCAGGACTTGTCAAGAGGTAGTTACACACGTTATGATACCCACGCAAAACCCATGTCTACACATCGGAAGAATTCCATTCAATTACAGATTGCAGTCGGATAGACCCTCTCAACCATTCCGCCATTCTTCTCACATTATTCCACAACCACAGTCACTTAATTCTCCTTCTCCAATCCCCCCACCCCCACCCCCCGCCTTCTCGCTATCCCCATGCAGAGTATTCGCCGCATTAACATTCAAATCCGTCCCCCTATGCCCACCAAGTGCCACATAGAAAGCAGTCGGGATCACCATGGCAGTGTGGTAGCTACCAGTGCGGTCTTTGGGAGCACCAGTCGCAGGAGGGATAGCAGCGCCACCAGAGATGGTGGCGACGAGCATGGAGCCGCCGATCTTAGTGGTCAGCCGAGACCACGGAGGGCGAGTGTGAACATTGTTGCGAAGCAGGCCTGGGGATGTTAGAAATGATGGTTGTGGAGGACCATCTAGAATGGACCACGCGATTGAAAGAATTCCCCGCACATATAATAGTCTCTCACCAAAGACTACCTACAATAACTAACACGTTAATTACTCTCCTTTAAGTTTAATAAAACTTAAAATTATAAAGCTAAGCCTGCTCTTTTACATAGTAGTAGGAAGAGGTTAAAAGGGCTTCGGTGGGTGTAAGTAAATATGAGCTGAAGATTTTTGGTGTGCGGCGAATTGGTTTAACCGCGTGCCCGCATCGTTGGTCGGGTCATTACTATGGCGAAGCATCTGAGGTGATGGGTGTGACATTGCGGGGAACCCACAGCCCGTACGTTATTTGGTGGGGTGAAAGCTGGGGTTGTCGAATAGGTACAAGGGTGGGTGTCGTTGGTTGATGATTGTTGGATCTGGGCTTGTGGGGAAAGTTATTGGACGAAGAGCGTCACGGTTGAGGCGAGCTGCATGCAGGTCAGATGGATGGATTTCCAGGGAAAGATATCGGTTGGAGATTCAAAGGTTACGAAGTTGTACTCGTTCAATATACCTCGAAACAGAATTAAAGATTCTATTTGTACAGAGCTTTTGCCTCTTTGTTTCTAGTTAGATATTAAGTAGCTATACAGTCATTCCATGTCACACAACATGGCCTGGGTACCCGGGTGGCGCAGGCCATTGATCTGGATGCATGTCAATAGTGGGTTGACATCTTCGGCAGACAGGGGTCAAAGACGGGGTAAAAGCCATCGGCTCGATTAGCGAACATGATGGAATTGAGGAAGAGAAGGATATTCCTATGTTCACGTCAGTGCCCTGCGAGCGATGCTGAATCAAAAGGGAAAATATTCAAGGTAAAATAACTATGCATTACGCTTTATAAATTAAGTGTAAAGGAGTGTCCCGGTACAGAGTAATAAAAAAAACTGGCTATGCGATATTAGGCATTCCCCATGCTGGTTCCACATTTCCATTCTTTCCATCTCATGATTACGTCGTCGACTAGAGACCGCAGTTGCTAGTCGGGACTTGTGCGTACTGCGCCTCAATGCGTCCGAGGGACTCGGCCTGGCCGTTGGTCAAATCGTTCATGGCTCGCAAACCCAGGTTGAATCCGTTTGATGTGGAGTCGATGGCGAGGGCGTAGATGGTCTTGCCGTTGTAGGTGATGCCGTAGCAAGTACCGCACTTCAGGTAGTGTTAGTGATTGAAGCATAGGGAAGAGCAAGGGCGGTCGTACCAAGGGGCTATTCCAAGTTGTGCCCTGGTATCCTCCGATGTAAGGGAAGCGAGCAATTTGTCCCTGAGTCTGCCATCCGTATCTCGTGATCAAGCCGTTGGGTCCGTCGGAGCATGTTACCGCAGTCAACGAGCGGCCGGCATCGTCATATCCGGTGTCATAGGAGACTGTTGAGGTTAGAAGAGGAAGATGAGGGTATTGTGGCCGTCAACTCACCACTAATAGCAGAAGAAAGAGTAGCGAAGCCGGCAGCAGCGGCAGAGATGGCAGTGAAGAACTTCATCTTGATTGAGTATTGTGCGTCTGAAGGAATGAAGCGGATGCTTTTGGATCTTGTGTGTTGGCGGTTGACGTTATTAGTGTGGTAGGAGTGCGGGGTTGTTGGACTAAAGCTGGTTGCTATGATGATTTCTTCTACATGTGGACGGTGATCTCTTTATACCTCTTTCCAATACTCGGGTCCGCATCAATATCCCTTGGCTCTCATGTTTGTCACGTCGACACTGTGGGAGGCCCTTCTTTGGTCTGAGCGAGGGTGAACCATGGTGATGGATACAGACATATTGAAACCAAACCAAACGAAGCAGGCAGCTGACCTAAATGAGTGCACATGCGGCGCCGAATTACTGACCGCTATAGATGAGCCCAAAGCTTTTATGAGTTATGAGCATTCGATCTAGTGATTGTGGATATATTTGGAAATATTTTACCGGTTTGGGTTAGACAATTGAGAACGCTGCCCGCCGCTAGGCCTGCACGTGGCCTGCAACGCCTGGGTTGCATCGGAGGGAGCCGCAACGGGCACCTACAACGACGATCAATAAAACACATCTCTCGTGAGAGCGGATCGCGACGTCAAAGGCGTTGGCATGATGGAAAGGGTCGCAGATGAATGCACAGTATACGTTTTCGGATGGCTGCGGGAGGCCTGCGGAACCCCTAGGTACCATGGTAGCCGTAGAACCGGAGTATTTTATTTACTAAGCAAGTTGAATAATATGAACATCGCAATATCATAGCCCTTGCTTCCGAAGTTTCAAGACCTACTGTTGATTGATTGCACAGCAGTGACCTCGTCGCACTCGGGTGAAAGAAGAATCGTCTCCTTTGAACACGTCGTGCTCTTGTATTGGCCCAGAAACTCCTAACTATTTACTTCCCTGCTGCTCTTCGAAATGCCGCTCTGTCCGCTGGGTCTGTCGACCAGCAGTAGCTCCCCGAGATCGCATTGCGGGTGTCCTGGGCAGCCCGGCGGAGCAACGCGGCCCAGCAGCTTCTGAGACCATACATTGTAGGATTGCAGCCAAAGCGCGGCAGTGTGCTGAAGAAGCCTGTCGATGTTGGCGATGGGCATCATAGTGCAGTAGTAACAGAGGACCGTGAGAAGCCAGCCGCAGCCGTGGTATTTCTGAGGTCCTTCCTCCTGTCAAGAAACGCCCGCGAAAAACTTCCGAGCCGTCAGCCACTTCGTTTGTGAATAATGTTATAAAACAACTGCCTGAAATTGACGCCGAAGAACCTGCCAACGGGCGAGAGCCTCTCCTCGCTGAAGTTCTGGCGAGTGGCGTTGAGAGAAGCTGCCCGGCTAGCGGAACTGAGTGGGCCGTGCTCGCTTCACAACTGTCTCATGTTCTTCACACCAGCATCTCTCGAGTTTCATCCCCTTCAATAATAACGGCAATCCCTTTCCATCTTGGCTCTCAACAGCCACACACCTGCACCTCAGGCAAAACACAGCGTCCTCCAGAGGCGGGTTCCCGGAAGTTGGCGCCTGCAGCAGGAGTCTCCAATCACACCCGCCGTCACCAAAGTTGTTTCCCCGGATCACCACGCGTCCCCCCAAAAGTAGGCATGAGACGACCTGTGTGCATGCCTTCGAGACCTCAGGCGTCGCGAAGATGTTCGACCATCGCCTGCTCAGGCCGATTATTCCCTTCCATCTTCTTTGCGCAGCCGCGGTGTTTCAACCTCAGGTTCTATATAACTTCTCAAATTCCCTCACGTACAATTCTTTCCCTAGGCAGGCCCAGACTTTCCATTCACACACCAATTCGACACCTCATATCTCGATCTTCTTCTTTCACCCATTACACCCAAACGAGCTAGTCTCTTTTCTCCACAACCAATCATAATGCGTTTCTCCATCCTCGCTGCTGCCACCACTCTCGTGGGCTCCGTTTTCGCCGCCGATCACCTAGTCGTTGCCGGTAATGGCTCACTCACCTTCGAGCCTAGCGATATCAAAGCTGCCGTTGGAGACACCGTTACATTCAAGTTCTGGCCGAAGAACCACTCCGTCGCACAATCAACTTTCGCGAGACCTTGCGACCCCGCGCCCAACGGTTTCTGGTCTGGTTATATTCCCAGCACCGAGAAGGCGGCCGCTACAACTTTCCAATACACCGTCACAAACGCTTCCGCGCCAATCTGGTTCTACTGCACTCAGGGCAAGCATTGCCAGGGAGGCATGGTGGGTGTGATCAACGGACCGTGAGTCTCAATGTTCCTATGCATCTATAGCAACTCTAACTAGGACCAGGACTTCTGGCAACACGATCGAGAGGTTCAAGGCCGCCGCGAAGAATGCTACCGAGAACGTTACCCCTACATCTACTGCAGGCTCCGGCGGCAGACTCGCATCGAACGACTCCGCATCGAACGGTACATCATCTCCTGAGGGCTCCAGCGATGCCTCGAGCATCAGCACCAACATTGCCTTCGCTGGTGCCTTGAGCATGTTCGCGTACCTTTTGATCTAGACGACAAAGCCTTCGGTTAACCATCCTTGAGAAGCAGTAGCAGCAAGATTAGCCAACACGAATACCCTTTTGGAGAAAGAAGGAAAGAGGGCGTTGATTTGTAATGAGTAAAGGCGGTCATTTTGACGCCTGGATCCGGAATCCAAGAGGATGGAATGCTGCGAATTATGCGGCGCACTTGAGTATCGAGATATTCTATTGGTGTGAATTGTTTTAAGATATCTTTGAATGGAACTTGTCCCAACTTACGTCCTGCTCCTTCTCTCGCTAATGCATTGCGTCTTTCTCTGCAGGCTAATCTCTGATCCCTTGCAAGGACCTGGCATCGGTCTTGGCTTTCCCTTGCGTTTACCGTTAAGCTGGGTTCTTTCACGTCACGTCGCCTATTTCAACATACTCCGTGGTAGGCCTTGTGGCTTCCAAGCTGCGATGACAAGTGTGGTATCGCTGACGTAATTGCTTGCGTCCCTTCTTCCCTCAGTCGCTGCCAACGCGAGTCTTCAACAACACAACTCGCATTGTCTTCTTCACCGTATCCAGACTGGGTCTCAATTGGCTTTCTCCTTCGAGTTCAGCCAAGCATGATCCTGATCTCTTCTTCGACACCTTCGCCATGAAGCTCCCTGGCAATCAAATCGGCCGGCATCTCTGCGGGTGCTCCGCTCGCGCGTCGCGTGAGCGAAAGAGGTTCCGAGACTGGCATTTTTGGCACGCTCACTCTTGCAGACACAAGATGACCTCGACCGTCAACAGCGACTACGTCAAGACCACCGTCATGCTCTCCTATCGAAATCGATATCGCGGAGACATCCTTAGCCGCACCCCTCAGAGAGGAGGGCCAATCCAGGCTCTTCTCCAAGCATGTGAGACCACCTTCGTGTGCACCGCAGGTCGTTAGGAGCCTCATCACATTATCCTCCACAGTAACGAGAAAGCGGCCATTTGGGGTCGCAGCTCCCTTGAGCACATGTCGTCCCACTACTCCTTCTGGAAGAGTCTTCCATTCAGTGTCTGGGTCGATGGGTTCGCCGTTCAAGGGCGCTATGAAGGTTCGTAGCTGCTGCGAACCATGTTTCTGATCGACAGCACAGAATATGTATGGTCTTTCAGAGGGTGATTCGAAAATAGAGACGGCCGCTATCTCGGCTCTCTGGTACTACGATCGCTTAGTTGAGCACGTATGGACTATGCTGGTCTCTTACCAAAGAGTTCTGTCCCAAATTCCCATCCAACTCCCAGCCGGATACGACCACTGGACCTGCAGTTTCGCGTGGGCATACTATCCAGGAGAAGATCCGGCTCTCTGTAGTCACTCCGTAGACAATGAACTTGTTGTCGCGAAGAAACTGCGAGAAGCCGACATCTCGGATGGCACTGGTGTTGCATGGGCATCTCAAGGTGGTGCGTTTGTTGCGATGGGCATTCCAGCCGGTGTTGTTGGAGTACTGGTAAAGCTTCACGCCATTGATTCCCTCTC
Organism: Byssothecium circinans; assembly: GCA_010015675.1. Lineage (NCBI taxonomy): Eukaryota > Fungi > Ascomycota > Dothideomycetes > Pleosporales > Massarinaceae > Byssothecium > Byssothecium circinans. The sequence goes on along the minus strand of ML976980.1, from coordinate 1,175,880 downwards.
CTCCAACGGCTATCCATGCTGCGGCGCTTTGAAGAGTATCCGTAGATTCTACCTGCAATATGGAAACGGACTTTGGCGTCCAGGCGTCATTCAGATCGATGCGCACATCCTCTAAGACGTTATCTTCCACTCTACCAGGCTGCGTGTAGTCGAACACTATCAAGCGATGATGTGTCACGACTGCAAGAAGGTCATCCGAGATAGCGACCGCTCGTATCTTTTCGCTCTTCGACAGCATTTCCACTGAAATTTCACAATGTCGCACGATTTCGCGAGTACCACCATCCAGGTTGTTCAAATCATATAGGCCTATCTCGGACGATGTTGCCGTAGCTAGCCATCTAGTTGTGATGGCGGTCGAGATCACCGTGCTTGTGTCGCACCTCGAAAGCCGGCGAGGTGGCCGTTGCAGCCGCGTTTCTGTTATCACGCCCAACGAAGCTGGAAGAGTGCGAAAATGCTCGTTCATGGGAAAAGGTCGTTCCCCGGAGACCCCCGAAGAGGCGAATGAAGTTGACCGGGACATGTTTTATTGCATAGTTCGTCGTCGGCTCTCCGACATGGAGGCATGGTAGGTGTGAAAGGGACTGAGGGACTTCAAGATTCGCCACTAAGGACGATAAGAATGTAGGATTGTCGATGCCTAGAGAGCTGTATCAACGACGAGAGATGGGGCGCAGCCTGCGGGGTAATCGTTTCGCTGTACGGCCAATCCGCGGAGAACGCATGTTGCAAGAAATGTCTAAGCCACCACCTGCCGGCCTAGATTTTGGGTCACTGCATACATATGCACGCGATGTGCTCTGGAACAAAGTAGGCAAATGATGTGCCTCCTATGATCTATCGTTGCATAAGCCTATCAGTCTCGGCTAAAGCCTGTTGACGTGTACTCGCGGAGCGTAGTGAATACAGCTGAAATTGGGAATCACGTAGTAGCATGCAACAAATTAGAGCACAGGTGGCAAAAAATTACACCTGTGCGCGTGAGTAGGAGGTGCTTGACAAGAACGAGGGCCGGTGGTCTGTGCCCCTGAGCTACCCAGTTATAGCTTTCATCACGTGATAGTACAACAGCTAGCTGTATAGGGCCCTAGTGAGGAGGATTACTATACAATAAGAGGCTGTAAAGGAATCATAATAATAGAGGCTACTTGTAGCTTTTAATTTACCTCTTAAACGCCTATTTTAGTGGAGATATGGAGGGTATATTTACTGTCCACGTGACTATCTTCGGTGCTCAGGCCGATTCAGCCACAATTCGGCTCTACCCAGGGCACATACCACCAGCCCTCATTCTTGTTATGCACCTCCGTAAGGAGGAAGATTTGTTGTTGTTCGCTTCGTTTTGCAGGGATAGCATAAATTTCTGAGTGGGCGTTTTTCCGTGAACCGCGTGCCCCCTTGCGGGAAGACAATTTTGAGAATAAGCTGTCACAACTCACATCACCATTAGAGTTCAAAGTTAGGTAGAGTACTCTGTATTAGGTAGTGAATTCCCTTAATGCATTTTGTGCAGTAGATTTGTTATCCTATTTCTCGAAAATTTTGCTACCATATGGTACTGCAAGAGTCTTCCCCTCAGCAGCAGTGGGGCTTTTCGTATTCGCGTATCCTTGCTCTACAAGACTGCCTGTCACCAAATGCAAGCAACACGTCAAAAGATGAAGCGCACTACGACGCTGCCCAGAGTGGCTCACTGGATCACACAACTCTTTCTCCTTGGAGAGTCCTCCAAGCAACGGATCGAACAACCTTCGCCTACAGTTTGATCATTGGCAGCGGAAAGCCACACGACCAAGAAACAGCTCAAACACAAGCCAAGTCAGACGCATCACTTTATCGGTGTCTAAGCCCCCAACCCAACTGCAGGCCATGTATGCGAACAGGAAGATTGCCTACAACACAGCCTGATCCACAGACAGACAACCAATAAGCTCAATGGGCATGTGCTACTTGGACAGATGTAAGCTCAGATAAAGTAATTCAGTATTCCCCTAATCTTGCGAACAGGCTATCACAATAAAGTGAACGAATAGTCGGGGGTTCAAATGCCTGCCAAACGTCCTCTGGATCGAAGTCCGTATTATGCAAACCATTTTGAGCATTTAGATCGCGTGCTCAACCGTCCTCAGCTTACAGGTATGTTTTCAACGTCACAGGAAAGCAAGCTGCTAACTCTCGATTCGGCAGGAATCGGTATATCTGGCTGTATTGGCGCAGGAGTATTCATCACATCAGGTTCGCTAATCACTACTGCGGGTTCACTCGGCGGGCCTCTGAGCTATGTTCTTGCTGGTATCATTTCAGCATGTGTCCTTTATACGCTCACTGAGATGCTAGCCAGGTATGTGGATCAATTCCCCTCAAGTCAACACAGCTAATTAGTTTCCGATTCCAGCCGTCCATTAACGGGGGCTCTTGTCGACCTACCTCACCATTTTCTTGATCCGGCTGCTGGATTTGCTGTTGCAGCTTCGTACGCGTAAGAAGCTTGCTCTCTCGGGGTTTCTGGTCCATGCGCTGATGGCACTCAGGCTTGCAAACATCTTCTCGATGGCGACACTGACGGCACACTCTGCGGAGCTCACAGCACTTTTGAAGGACAACCCTACACGACATCCCACAGGGGTAGAAGTGGGCATTAATATTGCTTTCATTATACTGACGACGTTCACACACTGTCTTGGAGTCAGAGTATGTTTCGTCTTACGTCTCATTCCCTCACATGAAAACGAACGTGACTGACACACTACAGCTGTACGGCAAGATAGAGAGGGTATGTTCGGTGTGTACAATGCCAATCAGAACTAATATTGCCTAGGTTATCATGGTGTTCAAGCTCTGTCTCTTTGTTCTGGTCTGCATTCTCATGCTTATCATTAACGCCGGAGGTTCGTCCACCATCAAGTTTGCAGACCCAATTGCTAAGTAAATTAGGTGCTGGAACACGCCAGGGCTCTTATCGTGGCAGTGAGCCAATAGTTTCAAAAATGCACGCTGTCTGCTGACAACTTTTTTAGACTACACTACGCACGCCTTCCCACACGGATTCAAGCCTGCCGGCTTCAACACCACGAACGATAATCTCATACAAGTAAGAGGCGTACCTGACACCGAGTTCGGCCTGCCTGGGCCCGGTGGACGCCTTTTTGGCTTTTTGTAAGACTGACTCTTCACCTCACGCAACCCCGTCTTGGCACTGCGCTAAACCATCCGTAGGACTGCAGTAAAATTCGCAATTTTCTCGTGTTTCGGCGGTGAGATGGTAACAATGACGGCAGGAGAGTCTAGAGAACCATGGAGAGATGTTCCAGTTGTCATGTCTTTCGTCTACCTCGTTCCGCTATCGCTCTACCCATTCGTATTGATGTCAGCCGCCGCAAACGTCAATTACGCCGACCGTTCTTTGCCGACAATCTGGGAAGCTGGAAGCGATTCTATGACTATTTCGCCCTTCATTGTTGCTATACAGAGCTCTTCACTGCGGAGTCTCTCGAGGATGTTGCATTTGTTCTTCATCATCTCTGCGTATACTGCAGCGTGAGTATCAGCAACAGTCCGTTGTGAACGTCTTTTCTGACTGTCAATAGAAACACAGCCCTTTACGTCTCATCTCGATCTGTATTCATGCTGGCGCAGAACTATTTGCCTAGAAAGGCGGCCAGTATATTTGGGAGAACCAATAACGGACATACGCCGCTCGCCGCTATCCTTCTGTGTTCAGCGTTTGGATTCATAGCTCTCACAGGTCTCAGTCATCATGCTTACGCACAGGTGAGTCTCCTAGTGCTGCTTCGAGATGGAGTCGTACTGATGCATATATGATCCAGCCACGGCAAACAATGGCTTCGTTCTATACGGGCTCAATAGCATCTGTATACATCTGCGAATGCGTGACTTTTCTCAAGTACAAATCAGGGTATGCTTCGCACAATTCGCATCCTTTCGATCAGATCACTGACAGACTCGCTAGGCTTAAGCGGCTCGAGAAACGGAAAATCTTCAGTCGGAACGACCCTCTCTACGTCTCACGAATGTTCAGATCACGCTGGCAACCATTCCCCGCCTATATAGGTATCGTAGGCTGTTCTTTCATTATAATATGGCCTGGTATTCCCCCGCTCTGGATATTAAGTTCAAAGGGAGGTTTGACATCGGTAAAAAACCTGAAGAGTACCGTGGCTCTTGCGTGTGATGTACTCGGTGCTTGGATTGGAGTAAGGACTTCACCTGCCATGTGTTTTTACCAGACGGCAGCTAACGATTACACAGCCCTTTTTGTTCGGCCTCTTCTATCTCACGTACAAATATGTCACCCCTCGCTCCTTCAGTGTCGACATCCGCGATTTGACGCCAAACGACTACGTCCTCGGAGATATCGCAGTGATCGAAGGCGAGGATCCACTTCATGCTGTACAAACCAACGATACGCATAGTGAACACGCTCAGTCCCCAAATCCCAATCATGGCCATCGCCCTTCGGAAGCAACCACAGCACATCAGGATGTGATCGAGATGGAAGAGCAGCGTTGGAGAACCGAGTCACCCAAGAATGACGAATATGGCATTGCAGGTGGGGGTATGGAGCCCAGTCTCGATATTCTAGAGGAAATGGAGGCGCAGAGGGCACGTGTGGAGGAGAAGAAGAGGGTTCAGGAGATTCTAGAGAGGAGGCCGAAGAGGATGGAGAGGAGGTTGGGGAGAGAGCTTTGGAGTTGTTTGGTTGTCGATTGAAGGGAGCTTATACGGTATACATATTGAACGCTCAGTTTTCTTAAGCTACTAATATGTCATTGCTAAGCGGGGATAACTTCAAGGCACGATACATAGGTAGAGCTCTATCCTTAGAACTATCCGGGGATGTCTTCACTTTATTTTACAACGAAAACAGAACACATGATATGTTGAAGAGTCGACTCAATAAATGACTGATGTGGAGATGTACGAGGGAGATTTGGATGATGGGGATGGGAGTGCATTACACTACTATTGCAGTATGAATTCAGCGGAAGTGACGAAACATTGAGACTATGGGGAGTGTATCCAGTAGTAGCAGACAAGTTCACTTTTGCGTTCACCACGTGGCTTAGCGCGGCGTCTGTGCGCGAAAGAACGTCATCAGGGTTGAAGCCGACCGCAAATACAAGCGACTGATACTTGCACTCGCGCTCCCGCTCCCGACATGCCATTGCTACAAAGACGGGCCATTCACTTCAATTGACTCGGAAGAGTTCTATACCTCGGCACAAGGGCTGCCGACCATGACGACGATGGCGACCTCCACGGAAACCACGCCGCTGATTCCGTCCTTGTCCCACAGCTCCGCCAGCAAACCGATACCCAATAAGCCGCAGCGAACTGTCACCTTCAACACCACCGTTACCTCGAGCAGCCCCAAGCAGCAGCCACGGTCGTCGGCGCCTCTGGGCCAATCCTCGTCCATTGCTCATGGACCTACTGGCCAAGGCGGACAGCCGATGCTTTCCACGCTGAACAACAAGCTCAGAAGGAGGAACAGCTCCGGCGCGCCCATGCTACGCCCACATCTCCCCGCCTCTAAGATTGGCCCGCAGCGAACGACGAGAACTGCGCAGAAGCTTAAACTCCTGCCCGATCCGGAACATGGCGACGACGACGAGGACCAGGAAAGCGGAAGGGATGTGTACGTACAATACACACGGATAAAGGACCCCACGGCAAGGAGAGATGCCGCCCGGCTAGGAAAGGCAGATCGGGAGCGCCTGCCCCGAGTGACGGCATACTGCACGGCAGCCTCGTACAAATTCGACGACCTGATGCGCTTCCTCAAAGGAAAGGCGCGGCTAAGAGGCGCCCAGCCCAAACGCTTCGACGAGTGCATATACTCACCCTACAACTACGGCATGAAAGGACCGGAAGACGTGAGCAGCACGAGTGTGCCCGACGGCTGCCCTCCAGACCGGCCACGAAGGTTCTCAGACAGCGCAATCGAGGTGGAAGCCCAGAGCGAGAGGCGAAGAGAAACCCTTATAGACATACAGCGCGGCGTCGAGGCTATAGATGAGCATGCAGAGGGCTCAGACCACGCACAGCGACCCGCACCCGTCCACGCCGACTCCGACCCTTCAATGGAGGGACCAGACCTAGACACCCAAGTTCACACTCCTGAGGTCTTTCTCTTCGAATACGGCACCGTGGTGATATGGGGAATGACACTGCAGGAAGAGAAGCGCTTCCTGAAAGAACTAGCCAAGTTCGAAACGGACAAGCTCGGCAAGGACGAGATCGAGACGGAAGAGTTCAACTTCTACTACACACGCGAGTACCAGGCCCGGATATACAACGACTTCATCTCGCTTCGCGAAAAGAAAAACTACATGATCAAGCTGGCCATCAGCCACGGCCTCTCACAGTCGGTCAAAACATCATTATTCGAAGATTTGGTCGACAATACCATAGACGATACCAAAGACATACCCGCACAGATCGCCAGCTCAGGAAAAATCAACTTGAATAAGAAACAGATCAACATGCAGATTGGAGAGCTGTTCATTCTGCGCATTAGCATACATTTGCAGGGTTCAGTGCTCGACGCGCCGGAGCTCATGTGGGCTGAACCGCAATTAGATCCTGTGTACCAGGCTGTGCGGAGCTACTTGGAGATGGATCAGCGGGTGGGGTTATTGACGGAGAGACTGAATGTCATTGGCGATTTGTTGGCTGTGTTGAAGGACCAGTTGACCGTCACGCATGTAAACACCCCCCCCCCCCCCTTTACGCTCTCCTTGTTGATATGATACTGAACTAATGGTTTCTAGGGCGAGCTCCTCGAATGGATCGTCATCATACTCATCTTCGCCGAAGTCGTCGTTGCAGCCATCAACATCTTCGTCGATCTCAACGCTGCTGACTGATCGCATGATTAATTGCCCATACGTTCCCATGCCTCCGTCCAACCATCCCTCTTTGGACATACACTATTTATGTATGATACGCATATCGCGCTGGGAATCGAGCGGTCTGTTTGCATGGGTTCTGTCTTAATCACAACACATGGTTGTGATTTGGATAACTATGTCAAGCGGCTGTGACCTGTTATGGACGGTATGAAAAAACGTATGTAACAAGAGGAAAAGCGCTGTACTGATTTAAAAAAATTTAAAACTTACCTGATATCAAAGAACCTCGAATCCTGCTGAAATATGCTTGAATATAATAGTTATGAACTTACCACGTCGACGTCATCATCACATAGCCCATCCATCAAGCCCACAGGATACCTATACCAGTCAAACAGGAAAAAAAGGGGGTATATTGACTCCTCTATGCACAAATTCCACTACGATAACACACACCAACTCCTCCCCTTCATCACCATGACCCACAATCTACACAAACCGCACCTCCCCAAACAAACTAGCCCTAACTTGCATAACCGCCACGAGCTCCAAGACGAATTCCTGCAGCACAACCACATTCGTAATAATATGCAGCAGACTCGCCTCCCTTATATCATCCTCCCCTTCTCCAACCCCTGCCCCTTCCCTCTTCTCTCCATCCCCGCCCTCCTGCGCCCCTCCCTCCGCATTTGCATCTCCATCGTCCTTTGGCGGCGGCTGGTACTTCGACAGCATGACTTCTACCTCATTCTTCCCCGCCGGTCTGCGGAACCTGATGCGACGCTGAAGCGCAATGGCGTTCCTCACCGATGCGAGATTAGCGTCGATGTCGGAGAAGAGCGTGGTTTGGCGTTTATTTGTCGCTTTAGGGGCGGGGAGTGGTGATTTACCGCGGGATGGGGAACCACTCAGGGTTTGGCCGCCGAGGCGCGAAGGTGCAGGAGATGCGGCTGGTGGCGTGTTTCGTGATTCGAGGGCTTCTTTTCGTCCTCTGGGGGTGGAACTTCGTGATGGCGTGGCCGAGGCTTCTTTGATGTGCTTGGGTACTTGGGGCGTCCAGGATCCAGTTTGGATGTCTGATGATGCACGGGGCGGAGGCGGCTTGGGTTGAGGCGTGGATGACTGCATGGCGGTGTTCATTTCTTCGTGGAAGAGGAAGGCGTCTTTTCGACTGGCGACGTGCTCGTCCCAATCTTGTATGTCGGATCGTAAAGCTTCGACTTGTGCTTGCAGTTGTTGCAGGCAGGCTAGAAGATCTGGTGTAGCTGCAGGGGTCCAGGTCGGATGTCGATTTGCTCTGTACATGTCGCGGAGGTTGTCGCTGGTGAATTTGGCTGGTTCTGGGTCTGCTTCTGGAAATTGATAGTCGGCAGGGTTGACTGATAACCAGCCTTCTAGACGAAGCTCTGAACAAGCACCGAGTGTAATGATGGCTTCCGTTAGCGCTAAATTGGTCTCAACGTCATTAGTGAGAAACCTGAGCAAGAGATCACACAGCGATTTGAAGAGAGGGTCTTCCGGAATAAGGTAGTGTGGACCGACAGGTCGTGGGCCGGTCTCTGAGTCGTGGTAGCTGGGGCTCTGTGTCGACATTGATGGTAATGTTAGGGCTTTGAGCGAGCAGGGATGGCTTTCCAGCATGCTCAGTTTGTCCTTTAAGAGGCTACCATATGCGTCATCGACACCATTCTCACCGGCGAGGCTGATGGCGAGATTCAGATAGGTCTCCAGCTCCGCGTTAAGTGCACCGACTGTTCGATGAGGTTCTTTGTGATGGATACTCGTTACCTTGATTAGGGAGCCAAGAGCGTAGCCGTGGTTCTTACCAAGAAGCACGGTAGTGAGTTTCAGAGCCGATATGACAGTTTGTGGATTGCGAGACTCTGTGCTCTGCAGGACAAGATCAACGAGGTTGAAGACGGATGGGTTCATCGCATCGTCATCCTTTTTTGGGCCGTTGATCATCAAGAGTGATTGTCGTCGTTTCAACGCGGCTGGTGAGCGAAGCTCTCTCGGGGATGATACGGAAGAGTAGTCGGGAAGAGCGAGTAGGTAATGCAGGATCATGTGCACTAGTTCGGGGTGATCTAGGGCATCAAGAATCCGCCTCAAGTATGTAAGCACGGCTACGGAAGAGCCAGCGTCAACGTCGGAAGATTGTACAATGTATGGGTATCTGAGAATTGTTAGAGCGGTGTAGTACGTATTTCAGGGTGGGCCTACAGTAGTTGTTGGAGAAATAAAACTTGAAAATGATCAATCAACGTATGTCTCACGTCTGTTGATCTGCAATGCTCAAGAACATCTTGCCAGAAAGTGAGGTACGACAGAAAGGTGACTAAGTGGCTTTGGAAGTCATCGGAGAAGAAGCTCACGGCGTCCGTGTTTGGTTGCATTTCTGTATAGTCGGATAGCTGAAGGATGAGCGGTAAACTTTCAGGAAAGTGGAGGATGGACAGCAGCCTGTATATGTCAGTCCGTATTCCCAGTCTAGACGAAATAATATCCCACCTGCTAAGCTGGCTGTACAAGGCTCCAAGACCCGTAGCCATGAGCGTCGGGAGATCGCTATTAACAATCCACTGCTCCAGCGGAAGCGACTTGGACGCCGACTCAAAGATATACAGCAGCCCCATGCGCGCAAACTCGCCTATGCGACCCTCATGATGCACTTTATCGATAAGCTGGTAGCAGAGTGGAAAGTCTTCCTTCTGCGTCACGCCCGCGAAGTCAATCTTCTGATTCACAAGCCTCCCATTGGCGTCCGCCGACGCCGTTGTGAACCACACAGGCAGAATCTCCGGCTGTAATCGAATCTTGGCCGCGATGCCAAACAGTAACTCGACGATATCCGCCTCGATATCTTCCCCCAGCGTTATAGAGTTTATGGAGCGGCCGATGAAATTCATGAGCGATACGGCGAAGACGTCGTTTTCGAGAAAGTCCTCCTCCTCGCTGTCGATGAGGGCGTTGTAGAGCTGGACGGCATCCCGCACCATACCCTCATCGTGTGACGTCGCCGCGATCTTGGAGACGGCCGTGTATATCTGCTGGGCGGCGGCGAAGCTGAGGCAGAGATGCGGAGCGGGCAGGCGGGATTCGTCTTCGAGCATCTTGCACAGGCCCTGGAAGCCGCGGCGGATGTTACCTAGGGCCTCGCGGTCGCTGGCGAGCGATTCCGTCTTTTGCCATGTTTGCTGTCGCCATGGTAAGCTCGTGAGGGTGTATGGCGGGCTGGAAGTGGTACCAGGACTTGGTTGTAGCGCTGCTTGAAGCGTGCCAGACGCTGTTGCGGGTCGTTGGCCGCCGTCTGCTTCTTCTTCGTTGAGCCGCCGAGGAGCCGCGTCCACTGCGCCTTGGTCAGTCCATGGCCTTTCGCGATAGGGTTGGTTACGAACAAAATCCATTTCTATTATAGTTGCAGTTACTCGGTCAGTCTAACGCCCCTCATCGGGGCGGATGACGTGGGGTGCTGCGAGAGTGATGTCGACGCGCTCGTCGCGTTGAAACTCTGGGCGTTTCCGAATCGGGCGTACAGCTTCATACTCTCACGCACCAGAATCTTGATACCGCTTTAGGCTATTACTTACCCTCCTTTGTTTAGGGAAAGCCCGGCATCTCTGATTTAGTCATTACCATGGGTGGCCAATGAATTTCAGTCACGTGCGTGCTGGATTGTAGGTGGAGTACACACGCCTTATGCTGTCTCAGACAAAGACATCAGCATTAGCAAAAAAAACCAGCACCCGCCACCCCCCCCCACCGGTAGCTAAGAAAATTTCCCCTCTTTCTTCTTCTCTTCCAATCGCCGTCTCCTCGCATCACATCGCTCTTTAGCCATACCAATTAATGTCAGTCTCGTTCGCATCCTCAGCCTTATGTACTCTCATAATCCAGCTTTCTTCCCTCACAGTAACCAAACCAACTCTCAAATAGGTCACAAAGAGGACATCAGCGAATTACTCTACAGTCAAATTGCAGACTAGCTTTGTCTAACGAGCGAAGGTAATATTCTAAACGCGCTAAGTTGCTAGTTTTCTTAAGTCCTTTCATTATATAGGTTAGCGTAGGTGCTTAGTGCTAGCATGCTAAGCCTTATATATATAATTCCTTAGTAACGTATTCCACCACCGAGCGCGCCAAAATTTGCTTGGCGGAAAATCAAAGATTCAACCTTTAATAACAATTTAAATACTAGAGCTATAAAGCTGAAATTTTAAATATAGATATATATAATATAGATAAAAAGGATTATAAAAAAATATTCTAGGATTTCTAATACCTTAGTAAGCTATATAGGTATAGAGAATACTAGGCAACTTTTAATATATAGCGTATAAATACCTACTAAACTAGCTAAATAAGTTATAATAACTTTAGAGCTAGTTTATATATATATAATACACTTATTAGTACTAAAATTTTAGCGTGAAGCCTAGACCTATTAGAGAATTAGCGTAAGGAGGGTAGAGATTCCTAAAATTAGAAAACTATAATTAAATATTTTATCTAGCTAGATATTTTTACTTTTTTTCTTTTAATAAACCTTATAACGTATTCCACCATCGAACCGCCCACACCATCGAACCGCCCAAAAGCTTGGCATTGGAAAATCAAAACAGGATATCTTAATAACAAAGC
>ML976980.1:1148105-1161056 GCA_010015675.1 Byssothecium circinans | reverse complement strand
ATTAAAGGTTGAATATTTGATTTTCCTTGCCAAGCTTTTGAGCGGTTCGATGGTGTGGGCGGTTCGGTGGTGCTTTACGTTATATTAAAAGTTGCCTAGTATTCTCTATACCTATATAGCTTACTAAGGTATTAGAAATCCTAGAATATTTTTTTATAATCCTTTTTATCTATATTATATATATCTATATTTAAAATTTCAGCTTTATAGCTCTAGTATTTAAATTGTTATTAAAGGTTAAATGTTTGATTTTCCGCCAAGCAAAAAGTGGCCGCTTCGATGGTGTGGCCGCTTCGATAGTGCTTTACGTTATGCTATGGTGGCTATTAAGTATTTAATTTTAATGCAATTTCCTTACAAAATTAAGATTTCAATTTGTATGAGGAAATCGCAACGAAATCAAATAGCCTATAACAACAGCAATTGCGATAGGAATATAGATTTAAATAAATAGCTCTTTTCTGCTAACCTTTGTACTTATTTCTATATAATTTCTATATAAAAATATGCTACTATTAGCAAGTTATTGCGTCGTGAAAACCGCCATTTTCGCGATTTTCGGCTAATTTTGGTGGTTCTCGATTGGTGGTGAATCTCGGCTGCCGGTGATTTACTCTACGCTCAAAGCTCTTAGAAAGGTGCGGTCCGGGCGAGGACTTCCGCATCGGTTTTCAATGACATGGCTGGTCGCGCTAAGCATATTTGAGAAGGCACCAACGCTACGTCAATTGTGCGAACTGGCGATGTAGTGACTTGTGATTCCGAGATGATGCTGCTGGCCATTCATTTGGTGGAGGGAGATAAAGGAGGAAGACGGCGGGGCGCGGTGTCGGGGCACTTACTCTAATTGGTAGGCGCTAGTAGATTATATTACATAATTACCATTAGGTGTTTCAGTATATATTTCTCGAACGCATTCCCGAAACGAGTCGCTTTTGTCCAGAGGACCTTTAATATATCTTAAAGCTTTACTTTAGCAAGCACCGTTCAAGTCCTGTAAGAACATATCGGCGAGGGCGTATACACGAGGCCTCTCAGCAGCGCGGGCGCCGTGATATTTGAGGCGTCACGATCGTGGCAAAGCAACACATGTGAATTTTCTTTCCAGCACGCCTAAAAACTTGTCCATTGCTAGGTTTTCAGTGCAGCCGAAATTGTGTTCAAATACTCGATCTGGTCGGCGCGCCAATCATCACGTTCAATAGAGTTCTGCCCAACTTTGAACACCATGTTCTCCTCGCTGGTGCCATATTCAGGCCAAACTGGCGACCCCTTCAAGTGGTAACCATTTGGATTCATGCCATGTACAAAAGAAATCCAAGCTCGCGACATCTGATTCGACAACTCATAGTATTCTGGATATGGGCCGATCCAGTTGGTATTGTTCACGCTGGCGCTGGGCTCAATGTTGAATGTAAAGCAAATCTCGCTGTAGTGTGTTGCGTATACTGGAGCGTCTACTGCCACTAACGGTTGGATTCCATTCCAAGGCGCCTGGTCGAACCGGTACGAGTAAACGGGGCGTCTCTTGTCGCCCTTGAGTGACGAATGGTATCGTGTCGTGGCTCTGCGTCCAGCGATAATTTTATTGTCTCCAGCAAAAGCGGCGCCACGTTTGTACTGGTACCCATTCTGAGCAAATCTTTCCTCGCCCGTATTGAATGGACATCCTTGTGTCGGATCGTCAGGGTAGAGCTCCATAAGATGTACCACGGTCTCGTTATCCAACCCCGACGCTAAACCTGCGAGATAGTTCGCAAAGTCGGCGTCTGTGTTTAGCGAACCTCGGGGGCCTATGAATGTTGCTGTACCTTCGTCTGTGTTAGTCCCAGCAAGAATGGCAACGTTGGCAAAGAGGCCCTGTTCATACGACTCGGACGGACGGCGCCTGAGGAATTCTCCATCGATGACAGGATTTGGATCGAGGAATGTCGACAATGCTTCGTAGAGGTCTGCGTATGGTGCTCGGCGAAGACAATCTAAAGTATCCGTACTGTTATCGCAACCGACTGCTGACGTAACATTGTCATATGTTAGTTGGTAAGTGGTTGCGAGGTCGTCGATCGAGTTTACTTGAAATCTATCAGCACTCGAAACTTTTATGCGCCTGAAACTTACTAGGCGGACCTATGGATGTTGCACTCTGTAGTATAGCGCCACGGAAAAGCCCTTCGTTATTCCCGTCGAACCCCACGATATGGCAGCCTACGCTATACGCGCCTGCAGACTCACCATTAATCGTCACTGCATCTGGATCGCCGCCAAATGCGGCGATATTCTCTTGGATCCATCTCAGCGCTAGACGCTGGTCAAAGAGACCGATGTTTAGTGCCCCGTCTTCTGCCATCTCTCTTGAGGCAAGAAAGCCCCAACCAGCTAGTCGATAGTTGATAGACACCGCAATCATCGGCTTTTGTATTGATATCGAGGCGTTCACAAGGTACGACGTGTTGTAGCGTGGATCAGCAGTGCCTCCACCAAGAAAACCACCGCCGTATATCCAGACCAAAACAGGTAGCCTGTCGTGAATTTGTATACCTTTTGGCCTCGCAATGTCTAGAGTAAGGCAGTCTGAATAAGTGCATGTCATTAGCCTGACGATTCATGAAAAATTTGATGAACAACTGCTTCCAACCTACCTTCGCCAAGTGTCAATCCAGCACTGAACCCGGTGTAGCCTGGGCAAGAAGAGGATCTTGCAGTAGCATCTTTGACCCCATCCCAGCTTCCGTTAAGTTGTGCGGGATGCCGAAATCGCAAGTCGCCAAGAGGGGCCTGCGCAAAAGGTACACCGAGGAAAAGCTCTTGATCGAAAGCTGAAAGATCAACGCCCCCCAATGTGCCATTTTTCACCCGGACGGTTGGTTGTTTACTAGAGGTCGGATGTGCTGTTGCAGCCAAGAAGGCGGTAAACATCGCGAAGAAACGAGACATTGTGAACCTCTGTCCGACACTGCCCGTTGACTTCGGTGTCCCTGACGATATACTTGCAAGCTTAAAATTCAAGGAAGAATTTAGAAGAACATTGAGTTACGAAGCAGAACGGCAGAGGGGCGAAGCACCGGTTTTTTTGTGTTGACAGCTAACTGTGGCATCTCCGCATTTAATGGTCCGCCCGGAACCCTCGGAGCACCCCTATAAGACGATCTGGGGTAGTTACTTAGGGGTCCCCTACTAGCCTCTACGCTAAAGATCATCTTTTACTAGCTAACGTATTCCACCACCGAGACGGCCAAACCACCGAGACGGCCAAACCACCGAGACGGCCACTTTTGCTTGGCAGCGAAAACCAAAGATTCAACCTTTAATAACTATTTAAATACTAGAGCTATTAAGCTAAAATTTTAAATACAGATATATATAATATAGATAAAAAGGATTATAAAAAAATATTCTAGGATTTTATTACGTAGAGTGTATGCTCTTAGAGCTCTTTAGAACTACATTCCTCTAAGCCTAAGAAACCTATATAGCCTACGCTCTTAGCTCTCTTTATCCTTTAGATAAAGAGTACTTTAATTATATAAATCTACTTCTCTAGCTTATTTTTCTTCTATAGTTATAAGCCTAGCTCTTTAAGAAATATAATTTTTCTCCTTATACTACTTTTAGTTACTAGATAATAGATTCTATTACTTTAATAATTATCTTTTATCTTAATCTATTAATTTTTGTATAATTACCTCCTCTACTACTATAACTAATACTACTCTCCTTACTAGGAGCTACTAGCTTAAAGATTATATAAGCTAGCTATAGTAGTATATATATAGCTCTAATTTTATACTATAAGTAAAAGCGTACAGGCTTAAATTAACCCTAATACTACTAACGCTCTAAATATAATAATAAGTATACTATAAATACTACTACTTATAGAAATACTATCTATAGTAGACGTAGCTTAATACTAGGTAAAAATTACTAAATACTAAGTACTCTTAAGTAACTAGGCTACTAATACTGCGCGTATTTAGAACCTCTAAAACTAGGTAAATACTACTATAGATCCTAAGCTCTTAGTACCTACTATAATAAATCTAGTATTAAATAGTAAATCTATTTTTAGAAGCTTATCTAAAAGCTTAAAGTAGAGCTTAACCTAACTAAGACTAGTATATTAAACCTTACTTACGCCTAGTATAGAGCTTACCTTAAGAAAGTAAAGCAGAGTACTATAGATAGTAAGAGCTAGTATAAAGAGTAAAATATACTATACACTAAAGCTAAAGCTTATAAAGTTATTAATATTAAAGGTATACTTATAGTATAGGACTTTCTAAATACTCTCTTTATAAAGCTTACCCTAGAATAGGCTTAATTAATAGGCTAGTCTTTTCTATAGTAGTAGGTACTTAAGAAAAAGATACCTATACTTAACTAGATTAGAAGAATCTTCTTTATACTACTCTAAGAATATAAGCTATAAGCTTTAATAAGTTATAGAGGTAGTATAATTATAATACTTAAAGCTTCTAATACTTTTATATAAAGAGCTAGCTCTACTTAGTAGTAAGGCTAAAGCTATAGAGAAATAAATATAAAGCCCTACCTATATAGAAAATATAGTAAAATAATCTACTCTTAGCCTATAGAAGAGTATTATACGCTCTAATTAGCTATCTATAAAATAGGTAATATGCCTAAGAATAAGTATAAAGATGTTACAAGACAGTGTGTGAGCGCAGCCACGTAGAAACGATACGCTTAGGGAGAGTATCAGATGGTGGGGCGCGGCATAGGGTCAAGGCATTAGTCACGTAATCATGATCCCGCTAAGACTTAAAGATCCCATAGATCCTAGGATTAGGCAAAGATCTAGGGATCAGAAGGAGCAGAGACTCTAGGCGGGATTAAGGACTTATCAAAAAAACAAAGTAAGCAGTATAAAGACTAGATAGATTTCTTTTATCTTTCTAATTCTAATTCTTTATAGTTAACTCTTAATAGTTTATCTCTTACCTAGATTAATACTTAGTTATTTTATAGTTAGTTATAGAATTAGTTGCTTTCACATATTTACTTCTTAAACTACTAAAGTATACTACCTAACGTATATATCCTACACTAACCTACCTCCCCTTACATAGATTAGGCTAGGCTAGTATACCCCTTAGTAATACTTTGACTACCTACAGGTTTAAGAACCTAAACGTACGTAATGGTAGCTCCTGCTACCCTACGTGTTACTAGTAATAGTGTTAGTATACCTGCTTTAAGTCTAGCATTAGTAATAGCTAACTAGGCTAACTAGTTATAGCAATAGGCTGAATAGATTAATGGATTAATGTAGGTGATTACTTAACTCTAGGCTAAAGACACTATACCCCGTAGAAAGATTATAGCGCTAAAGAAGTATGATAAAGAATGAGACAGCTTAAAGCTATTCCTTACTAACATAGATTTATACTATTAGTTTAACTCTATAATAGAGAACTAAGACAAGATCCTTGCAGCTAGTATACATCTAAAGGATAGGGCAGCTACTTAGATATAACCCTTTATAAATGACTATCTTATAAATGAGGTAAAGCATTATAAAGATAATACAAAAGCTATCTTTAAGAGCTAGACAGCATTTAAGGAAGAGATTTAGAAAGTATTTAAAGAACTTAACAAAGAGACCTAGGTAGAGCAAAGGATATCTTAGATCTAGTAGGAGAAATTAGTCGCGAAGTATATAATAGAGTTTAAACAACTATAGTTAAAAATTAATTAAGATAATACGCCTTTACGCACAGCCTTCTATAACGGGCTAAAGGAAACTGTTAAGGATAGGATAATCTATTATAATAAGCTAGATAACTTACAAGATATAATTAACTTAGCTACCTAAATTAACAACAGGCTTTATATATGAGTAATATAAAAAAAATAACGTGACATAATAATTATTTTTAACTTTAGAAGATATAGGAAGCTAAAGACACTATGGTATAACTAAGATAGTAATGTAGTAATAATAGATAAAGTCTAATAAAAAAAGTAGTTTAATAAAGGTAAGGGAAGATAGCTAAATAGCCTAACCTACGAATAATACTAAGAACGCTTCAAGAAGAAGGCATGTCTCTGATACGGTGAAATAGGACACTTCTATAGAGATTACCTAAAGAACTAAGGCTACCTTTAGAACTAGATTAGGTAATAGAATCCTCTAACGACAATGTTAGTAATGCGGGGCCCATTTTAACTTAAATAACTTGCTTTTTAAACTAAATAAATAACCATGAGGTCCTTCAACAGCTTAAAGATAATTTATGCTAGATATGTAGAGATAACGTACATAAAGGCGAAACGTATACTTAAGATACACTAGTGCGCGGTGGCTACGCCCATGAAGTAGTAGTAGTAGTAATAAAAGAATAAAGTTTATAAATAAAAGTATGATAAATTAAGATTAATAATAAATATGATAAAGTTAAATAGTACAACTATATAAGGGAGCACTACGTCGCTTACCTATAGGAAAGAAAGAGCGTGTAATACACGCCTAGACGGGCCTTTTACGCTCTTCTTCTTAAAAAGGACTGCTTAGAAGACAACTACTATATACATCACTTTAAATACTAGTAAAAATAGCATAAGCGCCTAAGATAGAGTAGGTGCTATAATACGCACTACTAACTACATTAGCTTAGTAAGCACGTTGCAGGATACTAGCTAGCTAGTTAAATAGATAGAGAAGTAATAGTATATAAGAATAACATATGTCTCTACTATTACCCTATAGGACATCCTCTAGATAGGAAACATAAGGAGCTAGAGTAGAATAAGTGCAAGACACTCCTAGGATACATGTTCTACCTCCTCTTAAAAGAAGAAGTAGCATAGGCTAGGCATAGAGCTAGCTATAAAAAACTACCTCTTTCTAAGTGTCTAGCAGACGCATGCAAACGCTATGAATTCCTAATACTACCTAACAAAACTAAAGAAGATACTTTTAGACGAAAGACGACACTTACACGACAAATATAGCGAACGTTGCTAGAGACGCAATACTAGCTATAAGGCTATCTAGAAGATAGGGCTGCTAGAGATAATATTTTTTATATTTAGTCTATAAGACGCCTACCTAAAGCTATTAGAAAGGGAAATCACGATAATTCACCCTACGAATAGTGCTTTGATGACTTATGTTAAGCATACCTTTTAGAGAAACTTAGGAAGGGTTTCCTGCAAAGGAATAACCTAAAGATAAAGCACGGATACCTATTATAGATAGCGTGTTACAATGATAGCTACCTAATATACCTATCTAATAAATAGGGATTAGGTTAGTTTCTAAAGAAACTTAGAGGGTTAAAAAACTAGGATGCTACTAAGGATAAAGTTACGCTAGTAAGAGTACTCCTATAATAACTTTATATAACATATAACACTTAGATCTACTAGTTTATTAATTAAAGGTAAAGGTGCGCGTACATAGATGTAAGCTTACAGTATTTATAGATAGTAGAGCTATATAGACGATTATCTCTCTATAAGTAGTTAAGAAATATAATATACCTTATTAAGATAAGGAACATTTAATATAAGTAGTATTAGCTAATAATAGACTAATGTCCTACAGTAATAGATTCTTAAGGTTAGAAACCTAAGAAGTATTATTCTACATACTTAGAATTAAGAATATAACATCCCTTAACATCATAGATCTTAGTAAAGAAGACATGTTAATTAGTTATAATTAGCTTAAAAAGCATAATCCTACTATAGATTAATAAAAAGGCATGATGTTTAGCTAAGAACTAGCGCGTAAAGTTACTAAAACACACTATAGAAGGTTAAGCCTAGTAATCTAAAGCTTACCTAGTTAGACTAGATAGATTAGTAAGATATTACCTTATAGGATTAAAAAGATTTATAAGAAAGACTCTTTATAAATAGGAGTTATTTAGATACGGAAAGTTACGCCTATGAAGGATGAACCCTAACTAATAATACTACTAGACTATAAGGAGTTTTAAGACCTATTTAAAGAAATAGAAGAAACCGTATTACTAGATTACTAGGATTAAGATTATAAGATTTACTTAGAAGAAGGCGTAAGGCTGCACTTAGGACTAATATATCCGCTTACTCTAGATTAGCAGTTAGAACTGCGGGAGTACATTAAGAAGAACTTAAAATAAGGATATATATAAGAGAGTGTAAGCTTAATAGCTTTACTAATTCTCTTTATCCTTAAGAAGAATAAAAAGCTGTAACTTTATATAGATTACAGACAGCTTAACTACGTTATAAGAAAGAACTGTTACTCTCTTCCTCTAATCTAGGAACTTATGGACCACTTTTAAAGAGTTAAGTAGATTATGAAATTTAATATGTAAGATAGATTCTATTAAATATAAATAGCTAAGGGCTTTAAATAGCTAATAGCTTTTAAAACTTATTATAGATTATATAAGTATAAAGTTATACCCTTTAGACTAACAAACGCGCCTATAACGTTTTAGGCGCTTATTAACTAAGCACTTTATAAATACCTAGACGTCTTTATAACTACATACCTAGATGATATACTAGTGTATACTTTAGGAACGCTTAAAGATTATATTAAATACGTTAAGAAGGTGCTTAGGAAGCTTAGAAAGTATTAATTACTTTTATAGCTAGAGAAATGCGAATTCTACGTTAAAAAAAATGGATTACTTAGGATTTAGTGTCTTACGAGATGGCATTACTATAGACCCAAAGAAAGTTAAAACTATAAGGAAATAGCTAAAACCTAAGATAGTTAAGGACGTATAATCCTTTTTAAGATTTGCTAACTTCTACTAGAAGTTTATTTAGGGATATTTAAAGACTATAGCGCCTCTTATAGAGATTACTAAAAAAGAGAAAGGATTCTACTAGGGATAAAAGTAGTAAAAGGCTTTTAAAAAGCTAAAAAAACTATTCCTATTAGCTCCTATGCTATAGATACACGATTTAGAATAGCTACTACAAGTAGAGATAAATGCATTAGACTACGCCTTAGGAGTAATCCTTTTATAGTAAGGTAATAATAAAAAGTAGAGACTAGTGTTCTACTACTCTTAAAAGTTCTTAAGAGTAAAACTTAACTACGACGTTTATAATAAAGAGCTAATAGTGATAGTAGATACCTTTAAATAATAGCGAGCCTAGTTAGTAGGCGCTAAACACTAGATAAAGGTATATTTAAATTACTAAAACTTAATAAGTTTTATAACAACTAAAAAACTTAACTAATGATAGGTTAGATAGGCTAAAATAATAGTAGATTACGATTTTAAAGTACACTATCGCCTAGGATTATTAAATAGAGCGGCGGACGCTCTTAGCTAAAGATCTAACCTTTAAGAAATAAATCAACTTATTACGCACGACGCAGTCCTATAGAAGAATAATAATAGAAGTCTAGGCTACAACTAACCACGACTATTTTAAAGAACTCTAGTTAAGTAGTTAGCTAAGGTAACTAAGGTTACATGATTATAAGATAAAAAGCTTAAAGAGCTTACCTAGGAGTCTAATAGACAATGATAAGTCTAAAAGAATAAATATTACTAAGGGGTATACTAGCCTAGCCTAATCCATATAAGGGGAGGAAGGTTAGTATATAGTGTATACGTTAGGTGGTGTACTTTAGTAGTTTAAAAAGTAAACGTGTGAAAGCAACTAATTCTATAACTAACTATAGAATAACTAAGTATTAATCTAGGTAAGAGATAAACTATTAAGAGTTAACTATAAAAAACTAGAATTAAAAAGATAAAGGAGATCTATCTAGTCTTTATACTACTTATTCTATTCCTCTAATAAGTCCTTGATCTCACCTAGAGCCTCTGCTCCTTCTACTCCTAAGACCTCTACCTAATCCTAGGATCTATAGGATCTTTAAGTCTTAGCAGGATCATGATTACGTGATTGACACCTTGACTCTGCCTAGCGCCCTACTATCTGATACTCTCTCTAAGCATATTATTCCTGCGTGGCTACACTTATATATTATCTTATAACATCATCCCCCTCTTTAAGGTTATCGTCCTAATATCCTAGGAGGTGTATCTACTGTGCCTCTTTTTCTTATAGCTAGTATATAAGTCGTGCGTGTCCCTAGTTACTTATAGTATTATAGCCTCCTTTAGGGTTTTACTAACCTATCCTTAACTATGCCTAAGGTTCTATCCAAATCATCCACCACGCGCTATTAATATTAAGCTAATTGAGTTCATTCTTAAGGTCTAGAAATAACGCTGGGTTATAAGTGTTATTAGAAATACAAGCTTTATTATTTTATTAATATGGCTATAGGTTAGTGCGCTACCTGTATTTAGGTTTACGCTAAGTATAGTCTATTTATTCCTAAAGAGGAGTAGGAGAAAGTTTAGATAGAGAAAAAGAAAAAGTAAATTATACTTTTTTATTTTAAGGTTAAGGCTACATGGCTTTAGGCTAAGTCTACCTAGCTTCGCGTAAAGCTAGCTAAACTTAAAGCCTATAAGCGTTTTTTTATAAACTAGGATTACCGTGTCTTAAGTGTGATAGATGCTACGTAAGAGGTAGAAACCTTAAAAAGTATAAGGACTACTATTTTGTCTAAACTACTACTATCTAAACCGTTACTAGCTAACCTAGGCTAGTTATAGGCTAATCCTTCTTTAATCTCTTTTAATCCTTCTTTATTTTTTAACTTCTCTAATTTCTTAGTAAACACGAAGTTATTACCTTTAGATACTACTAGTAGTAGTCCTTTACTAGTCTCTTATAGTCTATAAGATTCTATATTAGTTCCTAGGTATTCTAGCTATCTAGCTAGTCCTTCTACTTAACTAAGTACTTCTACTAATACTTGAATTTTCGCAGGTCCTTAATTTCTTTAACCTCATAATCTTTATCCTTAAGCTTAACTTGTGTCTTAACTTTAGCGTCTAGTAGTACTAGTTTAAAGAGTAATTTATAAAAAATAAAGTATATACGTATGCTTTTAGAGAGTTCTAGTTTATACGTTACTAGTCCCTTAACCTCTAGGATCTAGAATAGTCCTATTTAGAGGTTATCTAGTTTATTGCACGGTTATTTAGTTTTTAAATTTTTTTATAATAGGAAAACTTTATCCCCCTCTTTAAGAGTTAGTCCCTTAAGCCTTTTTTTGTTTACTAATTTAGCTGTTATAAAGTTCTGTTAAGTAATTCATCAGCTTAATTCATCATGCAATTCGCGAAGGAGTCGTGCCTTGTCATCAGCTCTGGCTAAAAGACTTTCAACGTTCTTAAGATCCTAATAAGCAATTAGCTCATATCTATAATTCGCGTAGTGCGGTAAGTATCCTATTATTAAGAATTTCATGCTATTATAGGCTAATTATGCTGTTAGCAGGAGTTTAACTTAGTTATCTTATAGCTTATTAGCGTACATTCTTAGATACTATTCTAGTGTCTAGTTCATTCATTCTATTTAACTATTAGTTTATAGGTGAAAGCTAGTCAAAAGTTTTTTATTAACTCTAAGCTTTGCTAGGAACGTGCTTTAATACTTAGAGGTAAATAGTATTCTATAATTAGTAATAAACTATTCTAGCACACCGTGTTAACTAATAAGTACCTTAGTTACTTTATAAGCTATCTCTTTAGCTATAACTATTTCTTCTATTAGTATGAATATTAATGCCTTAGTTAATCAGTCAATAATTACTAATATTAAGTCGCATAGCTATGCTAATCTAGGTTCTAACGATTTTAGGAGCTTTACTATGAAGTCCATCATAACGCTAATCTATAGGCGTGCGGGTGGTTTAAGTAATTAGAGTAATCTATAGGGCTTATGTTACTTAGGCTTATTCTTAGAACATGCTAAACAGTTGCCTATCACGTTCTAAACTATTTTTCGTACATTAGGGATTAAGTACTTATTTAAAATCCGTTAAACTATTTTATTAATCCTAGGGTGTCTATATTCTTTAGATTCGTGTAGCTTCCGTATCAGGGTTAGTGCGAGGTCTTCGCGCAACTTAATCTATTATTCTTTATCTTAAGGTGGTCTTGCCTTTAGATAGTTTACTAAATCATAATCTGCCCTCTACTTAGGAGTTAAATGATTGTAATCTGCTTAGTCATGTACCTTTAGTCCTTAATAATTAATCCTAGCTACCTTAGTAAGCTTATCAAGCTTCTTATTCCATAATTATGTAACTTTAGTTACCTTAGCTAATTATTTAACTAAAGTTCCTTTAGATAGTTGTGGTTAGTTGTAGCCTAGACTACTATCTTTATCCTCTCGTAAGACCGCGTTATGCGTGATAGGTCTATCTGTTTCCTAAAGGTTAAATCTTTGGCTAAAAGCGTCCGCTGCTCTATTTAGTAATCATAGGTAATAGTGTACCTTAAAGTTATAGTCTACTATTATTTTAGCCTATCTAACCTATTATTAGTTAAGTTTCTTAGTTATTATAAAACTTATTAGGTTCTAGTAATCTAAATACACCTCTACTTAGTATTTAGCGCCTACTAATTAGGCTTACTATTATTTAAAGGTGTCTACTATCGCTAGTAGTTCCTTATTATAAACGTCGTAGTTAAGTTCTACTCTTAAGAACTTTTAAGAATAGTAGAATACTAGTCTCTATTTCCCGTCTTTACTTTGCTATGAGAGAATTACTCCTAAGGCGTAGTCTAATGCATCTGTCTCTACTTGCAGTAGTTATTCTAGGTCGTGCATCTATAGCATGGGGGCTAATAGGAATAGTTCTTTTAGCTTTTTAAAAGCCTTCTACTATTCTTATTTCTATTAAAATCTTTTCTCTTTCTTAGTAATCTCTATAAGAGGTGCTGTAGTCTTTAAGTATCCCTAAATAAACTTCTAGTAGAAGTTAGCAAATTCTAAAAAGAATTACACGTCCTTAACTATCTTAGGTTTTAGCTATTCTTTTATAGTTTTAACTTTCTTTGGGTCCATAGCGATGCCGTCTTATAAGATAATAAATCCTAA
>ML976980.1:999046-1098452 GCA_010015675.1 Byssothecium circinans | reverse complement strand
AGGCAGCAGATCTTTTAGCGTTACAAAACAACGACAAAGCAGCAGAAAAAGAAGCAGAGAGAGCAGCAGCTGAAACTGCAGCTAAAACTCTTCAATCCATGTGTACAGAGTGGCAATTGTAACTAGGTTAACTGAAATAAACACGATTTTCTGAGGGGTGGCCGATTTTGTGATGTGGCCAGCATCCACGGGTGGCCAGCTACCCGGTCGGCTAGCTTAGACGTAATAGAAGTCCGTGTTTGAAGTTATTCTAGTCTTTATATAATCTCGCGGACATGACCGGAGGGCTACTTCTGCAAATCTATCCTGTTGTCGTTTAATGCTGTTTTGTCAAATGCTGGCGCACATCAAACCGAGCTTCTATTTTCATCACGTTGCGTTTTGCTCAGTTCGCATCTCATACGCCTATGGCACCCACTTGCCTGCACGTGTTATGCTCTCTACCCTTGCGTTTCCCCGCTGTGTTTCTTCTTGTAGCGTGATTCACACATTCGGATATGCGACCTCACATAAAACACTTTCAGGCGTGAAGTCCGATAATGCTGCCCAACTGCGCATCGCGCATCTTTCCTGTAGGGGAGACGTAGCGAAGGTTGACGGAAAGACTTGGTTCCCACAAACCATGCAGAGCTTATTTCGTTTGACTTCTGGGGCACGAGGACCGAGCTTCGCAGGAAAATCACCGGGGGAACAAACCAGGATTCGCCGCCAAGCTTTCTCGCCGATGAAGCAAGACCACGCCAAGACGAGGTTGGAGAAAGGTTGTCGAAATGCTGGGTTGCGTTTTGGTTGGTGGAGGCACGACTCGCGCTGCGAAGCGAAACTGTCCCAATACGCCTTCAAAACAATGATTTCCAACCCCAAAACACCACAAGATCGCTTTTTTTGTTCCCTCGCATGGGTGCCCTGGCGAAACGAGGCACTTCCGTCTAGAAACTGCAACCCGTTGGATGTGATCTGAGCCCCTCAATCCTTCCTGAAGCAGCACTGTTGCGCGAACGCCTTGAAGAGTCTCTTACACCACAATGATGCCAAGATGTCGTAGGCACTGCGCTTCCACCCCGATGGGATACTTGTGACCTTCACGTCAATGCATCATAGCGGTGGCAGTACCATCCTCGACGGCAGCTCAACTACAAATACTTGCGCTATCCGCCACCAAAATTTTCTATTCGGGCAGGTCCACATTCACTATTCGGCTACATAACTTCTATTCCACTTCCATCCCCTTCTTGACTATTATAGTTTTCTACGTATTTATTTTTTCACTCTAATTCCATCCAGACCACTAGTCACCATGAAGTACATTATTCTCGCTTCGCTCCTCTCCACCGCTGCCTTCGCAGCTCCCATGGCCCAGCAAGGCCAGGGTAATGGAGCGAGCCAGGCTGGTGCAGGCACCGCAGGCGCGCAGACTGGTAAGAAGGACACTCTTCCAAGCTTGTTTTGGACATACACTGACATCGTACTCCAACGTTATAGGTACTGGCCAGACCACTCAACAACAGCAAGGCGGTGCTCAGCAGCAGCAAGGTCAGGGAGCGCAGAACGTGCCGACCGGAGGAGCTACTGCGCAACAAGGCCAGACTCCATCGGCGAACGACCTCGCCACCGCCGTCTCCAACTGGCAGGCGGATACTTCCATGGTCTCCAACTTCTTGAACACTGGCGCCAGCATCCAGAACAACGTTGCCTTCAAGCAAGCCGCAACTGTTGCGTTCAACGCCGAGGTTGATGAGCTTAACCACAAAGCCATCATCGATGCTGCCAACTCTCAGCAGCCGAATGTCATCAGTGCCAACAGCACGCTCGCCACTGGCGGTGCTTTCCAGGATGTCGTCGACAAGCTCCAGATCATGTCCCAGCAGGGTCGTGCCGCGGTCGCCAACATCGACCTCATCAACCAGAACCGTTGCGTGAACGGTTAGTCTTGCGCTCCACCGCACGATCATACTTACTGATGAACCTTAGTTCTCCCCAACATCGATGCCTACATGGCGTCCACTGGCTCTGCCAGCCAGGCCGTCCGTCCCGACGTCTGTGACCAGACTGGTGTTGCTGGTGGCGTTCAGGTCCGTTGACAATCTTTCCATTCATCTTCTTTCTTCAACGTACTAACATTTCTACAGGGCCAAGGACCCACCCTCCCTGGACAAGCTCCTGGAACCCCCCAGGCTGCTTTCGATGCCGCGTCCGCGCTCGCGGCCGGGACTGGTAACGGACAGGTTCAGAACGGTGGTGCTCAAGGCCAGGCGGGTGGTGCTCAAGGCCAGGCGGGTGGTGCTCAAGGCCAGGCCGGTGGTGTTCAAGGCCAGGCGGGTGGTGCTCAAGGCCAGGCGGGTGGTGCTCAAGGCCAGGCCGGTGGTGTTCAAGGCCAGGCGGGTGGTGCTCAAGGCCAGGCAGGTGGTGCTGGTATGTTCTCTTCATCGCCTTTTTCTGTTGACCCTAAGATGCTAACATTTTCAAAAAGGCGCTCAAAACCTGCCCACTGGACAACAGACCGGTCAGCAACAGGCTGGTGGTATGCATCTTCCTTCCTCTTCCACATTCAATCTTCGAGCACAACTAATAAATGGAAAGGTGCCACCAACGGACAGCAGAATCAGGCCACGAATGGCAACGCCAACGCCGCCAACGCCGCCAACGCCGCCAACTAGACTTGATTCGACGAGAAGACTCGGGACGGACGACGGGGATGAATATACCGAACTCTGATCGCTCTGTGACTGGATCACTGCCTCCTCTCCTTCTCGAATGGCCGGTTGTAGCGTAAAACCTAAAACCACTCTCCTTCTGTTTCACTATTACTGTATGTATGTACTTGCGCTTGTGTGTTGGGGGGTTGTGTGGAATAAAATGTAATGTAGCCACTCTATTACCTTGTATACTTGTCTCTAGGAATCGATACAATCAGCCGTTCGTGTCTATAATTTCTCTCCTCTTACGTCTCTTTCATTTATTTATTTCGGTGATTTCCGCGACAGGACACTTTTGCAAAATGGGCAAGATCTCTAGGTTGAGCGACGAGTGAAGTCGGGAGATCTCCGAGATCAGCACAAGCAAACGAGAAAGCTTAAATGCCTGCCTGAGACCCGAGGTTTCGAAACCTCAGGTTTTAAGGCTCGTTTGTTCCCGGCCGATTCCCGTCCGATAACTCATCCGATAACTCATCCGAGGCGTTTCATCTGTGCGG
The DNA here is from genome assembly GCA_010015675.1 of Byssothecium circinans. NCBI lineage: Eukaryota > Fungi > Ascomycota > Dothideomycetes > Pleosporales > Massarinaceae > Byssothecium > Byssothecium circinans. The sequence continues at coordinate 1,095,259 of ML976980.1, read as the reverse complement.
TATCTTGGAACGGACAGGGTCTTGTGCATTGACCAGGAGTCTTAAGGTTTACTAATGCTTAAGAGTTTCAACGGAGAACAAAACTTTGTTGTAAACGTAGGCTGTTTGTGGTATTTGGAATGACTGGTGATGGTGGCGGTGAGGGATTCGATCATGGAACGGCTAGAAATAGAATACGGGGTTTGGATCGAGGCTTCCTCCACTAGATTTGAAAATAATGATAATAATATAGAACCGAAGTTTCAAGATTCTGGCATAAGATAGCATTGCCGTAGTGTCGCCTTTGAAGAGTGCACATGCATGTCGGCAAGGTGGAGCCCCAGGTGCCTTGAGGTGATGCTGACTAAGCCTGAGTCACGCGCTAGTCCCCGTCAGCGACGACAACCTTCACTGTTCTGATGTGTCTTTCCCCCCGTTCCATTGCGTTTGCGAGACTACTGCGCGCCGCACGCTGACTCTGCTTGCATGCGTGATGTAGTGATGCCGTGACGTTTCTCGCGTTAACCTGTTCCAGCAATGGCTCAGCTACTTATTGCCAAGGCGAATTGGCTGACCGCAACGTTGGCGACCTGAACGTCGACGACCAGCTCCAAGTATCCCAGCTACACGAGCTTGTACGAGGGCAAAAGTATTCTCACCGTCGCAATGACGGAGGAAGGCCCCGCGCCTGTGGATCTGGAAAAGGAGTTGACGTGCTCTGTAAGTAGGAGTTCTGTGTTCATGTCCTCGGGGGTGCGGAGTGCCGAGTGCGGAGGTGAGGTGGGAGGGCGGTGAGAGGTTCCGAGGACGTCATATTCACGGTTCGAGACTACGACACGCTCGTGAATTGCTATGCCGTCTTCGCATGCCGTCTTCGCATGCCGTCTTCGCATGTCGCCCAGTAGACTAGCCTTCCACTGTGCTGCCCTTCTGGGGAAACTTCATCCCGTGTCTCACCAGCTGTTTTCTGACTGACCTCTCGGTAGATATGCACCGATCTCCTCTATCAGCCCTTGACCCTCCTCGATTGCCTTCACACCTTCTGCGGCGCCTGTCTGAAGGAATGGTTCGCCTTCCAAGCCTCAACCGCAACTTCGCTTCACCCATATACCTGCCCATCATGTCGCGCAAGCGTGCGCTTGACGCAGCCGAATGCGACGGTTACGACGTTACTAGACATGTTCATCCAGGCGAATCCGGAGAGGGGAAAGAGTGAGGAAGACAAAAAGGCTGATAGGGAAAAGTTCAAATATGGGGATAATGTGCTGCCGAAGTTGAGGAGAAGGGGTAGGGGTGAGGTGGATGAGGAGGAGCGAAGGGTGCTGGAGGACGTGCAGGCGCTGAGTTTGAGGGAGGTGGGGATCGGCACTGGCGAAGGGAGTAATTACCTGGAACCACCGAGGGAGAGAAGGAGGAGGGAACGAAGCCAGGATGGCGGGAGGAGTCGAAGTTCGGATACGCGAAGGAGTAGAGATGAAGGGCGCTCGCGGAGCCGGAATTCACCTGCCGTGTCTGCATCGAGGGAGGCCGTCCCTCCAAGAGTCATTGAACATCAGTCAAGTTTGAGGTCGCTATTGAGTGCATCCGAGCTGGATTCGCAAGAGATGGAAGAAGAAATTATGCGTCAGATCATGGAAGACGGATTGCTAGATGGAATTGACCTGAATAATATCGACATTGCGCAAGAAGATGAGATTAGTGAGCGGATTGCACAAGCATATCGGCAACGGCAGGCACAGCGGCAGCGCGAGAGGAGGGAGAGACGGGAGAGGTTGGCAAGAGAAGGACATATCAATGCGGGATATTCGACGCCTCCTGACATACGGAGTCCGCCTGCTCGCGATGACGACCAACAACGGCGAAGACCCCATGGACGATCTGAGAGTGGAACCTCGACGCCCCGAGAAAGAGAGAGGGGCAATAGACCTCCGATATCTCGTCCTGGACTGCTTGATGTTGCCAATCAAGGTGCACAGACACGACATGCTCGCTCATCAAGCCAAGGCAGCTCGAGATCGACACGGAGTGAATTGCGCCCTGCTCCTCTAAATGTGTCTTCTCGCCAAAGTTCCAGCGTTTCCCAGACAGACCTTACTACTCGATCGGCGTCCGCAGTGCCAGACAGACCGCATCCCGCACGAAGACGACAGTCTGATAATCAACAACACAGCACACTAGCCGAACGACAGCAGTTTCGGAATAATTTGCAAGCACATTCATCGTCTAACCCGAGCTCTCCACGGAGAATAGCTTTCCATATACCTACAACGGAGAGTCCGACAAGTGCTGTGGCCGTCGTCGCGTCGCCGCTCTCATCACCTCCTGCTTCCGCTTCAGAATCAACATCGAATTCACGACGGACTACTGATCCTGCAGGATCACGACAGCTGCGACGAACAGTCAACGGCACTCCTCCCATGGCGAACCCTCCCACATTTCCTCGTGCCAGCACCGATCCCTCTGCCATGGAGGCACAAGCACGGTCGACACCTACTACAGTTACGCCCATACCACCACCAACGTTATATCCGGAGCCCCATGTATCATGCAGCTCCTGTAGAAAAGACCACATAGAACACGACCTGCATTTTAACTGCTCCCGCTGCGATGAAGGCACTTACAATCTCTGCCAACCATGCTATCGAAGTGGCAAGGGCTGCAAACATTGGTTTGGGTTCGGCTGGGCTGCTTGGCCTCTATATCAAAAAAGAGCTCCGCCAGGCGGATATCCCCCATCCTATGAGTATCCCCACATTTTCCGCGGTCACCGATACAGAAGACCGCAAGGTCAACTCGCCGAAAGCCCTACAACTCCTGGAACGCTTGTGAGTGAGGAAGATCCCAGCCATCGGCTAGAGGAGGGCGTGTTCTGTGATATCTGTTCGAGCTGGGCAAATGCGTGTTATTGGAAATGTGATTACTGCAACGAAGGCGAATGGGGGTATTGTAACGACTGCGTAAACCAAGGGCGGCATTGTACGCACCCTCTTATACCACTCACCCACATCTCCAAAGAACAGCGTACACCTCCCGAAACTTCAGTGTCGACAGACGCGCCGTCCACTCCTCGAACCACTCATCTCAACCCGCCCTACCCAGACGACTCACCCCCCACAACACCACCCTTGACACCGAAATCCGCTTCATTAACCCGCGGGCCTGGTCACGTCAGTCTCGTAAATTCCGTGTACCGGCCTTTGACTTTCACAGTGCTCTGCAACATATGCACCTACCCAATTCCACCGTCTCATACCCGTTTCCACTGCTCGCAGTGCAATGATGGAGACTACGACATATGCAGCTCCTGCTACAAGAAGTTGGTCTTGGTTGGCAAGATCAGCGAGGGCAACGGGATGAACGGTTGGCGCCGGTGCCTTCGCGGGCACCGCATGATCGTCGTCGGATTCGAGGATAGAGACGGCGGACAGAGACGAATTGTCGTCCGCAACCTCGTGGGCGGCCTTTCCCTCCGCGAGGAAGAAGTCGCCTCCCCGCCCACCAACGAGTCCAGCACGCCCACAACATCCACACAAACCCAAGCCCAGCGCGAGGAGAAATGGACATGGCGCGAGCACGACGGATCACGCCACCACTCCCCATCCACCTCTACGTCTCCACACGCTTTACAGCCTCAACGCCGGTACCCACCCGACGGCGGCGTGGGACTCCGCGTCCAAGCACGCTGGGGCTATTTCCCTGCCGCTGACGCTGAAGACGAATTGTCTTTTCCCAAGTTTGCTGAACTTACTGAGGCGGAGGATATTAATGGCGACTGGTTTTGGGGCGTGTATGCGGGCTCTAAGGGCCTGTTTCCGGGAGGGTACGGGAGGGTTATTGGGGGGAGTGGAGAACGGCAGGGGTTGATTTGATATAGGGGAAGATGAAGTTTTCTAGGTAGCTGTCTGGTTTGATAATAAGGGGTACCTTGAGGCATTGATGTAGTGTGATGATTTATGCGCAACCTATGGTAACGATATTTGACGCCGCCTGCAGGAAGTAGGAGACACATAACAAAATTAATCTCTTTGCATGATTACGACGAGATCAGACCGCACTTCGCTGTGTTGAAAACTGCACCACCCACCATATTGGGTAGATTCTAACCCTAAAGGGTATCCTAACCACAGCGGTATACCCCCAATTACCTCCAGAGGCCGGCGGTATTCTACATATCAACTATTCTGGTTCCGCAAAAGCTCTTACATGACCATCAGGACGTTGCCTGTTACGATCCGCATCAGCACACATCCGCACACGTGGATCCCTCGTCAGGTAGTTCTATGGACCACTAGTGCGAGTCCAGCCTCGAAGGCTCCCGAGGCCCCAATCCTTCCACAGTGAGAAATGCCAAAAAGGAGGAAGGTATTCGCAACAAGGTATCAAACAGGATTGTATTCAAAGACTACGGCTGTACAGTCACACGTCAAAGGCCTTGCAACGCTTTCCACTGTTTGGGCTTGTTAAAGTGCAGCAACACTTCTGTCCTAATACTATACATACACGAAGTGTGGTTTCTGCCGTGGGCCCGTGGCCCATACCTCGTTCAAACATCCTACTAACGGGCCTTGCCAAACGCCATGCTCGTTAGCAAGACGGGCTCACATCTCATAGCGAACTGGTTCCGCGCCCCCACCCACCGACTGCTTGGCTTGACTGTCATGATATGCAACATAAGGATTCTCAGGTTGACCCATCTCCACTGGCGATTTTGGCAGAGCGTCGTTCGAATTGGAGCCGTAGTAGCTACCGTCCGGGTATTGATAGTCGTTGGGCGGGTATGGTGGCGCTACCGCGGCGATATTCCTTCTCTGCTTGTGGCGTCTGAACAAGAAGAAGCCGGCCCCGAGGCACACAAGAAGCGCGGCCGGTATTCCCACTCCGGTACCAATCTTAGCCCCTGTTGGAAAGATGCTTGAAGATTGCGGTGTTGGAAAAGTCGAAGTGTATGGCCCAGCAGACGCGTTCGACGTTGGGGTACTGGCCAAAGGTCTTGTAGTGGTAGTGGGAGAGTTACTCGGCGATAACGATGAGGACGAAGTCGACTGTGCCTCGGTGATGTTGAAATACTGGCTGTTCGAATCGGACAAGCTCTTGCCTTCCTCGAAGATGCTCAAGTAGAACAGGTTGGATACAGAAAGGTTTTTTCTGGTGCCAACGAGCCAGGTATATCTTGTTACGACAACTGCGCTTTCTGTCGGCCTTTGTTAGTGTGACGGGTTGACGATGTTGGGATAAGGGGTCCGTACGCGTCAAGTATTCCATGTCTCCAAACCAAATACCATCCGTATTGTTCAGTTGGTAGAGCACAAGAGAGGCTCCCTCGTTCTCTTCGCCTCCCGTCCATGCAATGTTGACCGTTGAACCTTTGACATAGACGGGATTGTCCTTGAATTTACTGATTTCCGTAAAAGGCGCCGGATTGATGAATTCCATGAGACATGATACGCCCGTCAGCATCCAGGCCACGGGGGCGGCAGTGGTTAGGCGCACCATGGGGAGGTGAGATTTCTCAGAATATGATGTTTTTTGCAATAGTGACAAGAAGAATGTAGAGTGGAACATCGAGCAAGCAAAAGAGGTACTCCCACAGCGGCAAGAGACCATCGAACTCGAATTACAGGCCTCATGGGGGGCGCGATGGATTGGGTAGTTGATAGGATACCAGGATTTTGGTGGCGTAGCTTCTGAGTGCGGCACTGCAGTATTGGCACGTTGGGCACACCGGTTTCCGGAGCTTGAGGGTATCAAGCCCAGCTATTGACGTTACGATGTGAGTTGCATTACCTGGGACAATTGTTAGAGGATACTTGACCCTGGAGTATTGTGCAAGGTGTGCGTACAGGAACTTCGCGTGACAACATTTGCATTCAGAAACGGATATTGTAGGGACAGTGCGGTATGACGACCCCCGGTCGGTACCGTCGCCAAAGCTCGATAACCATAGCCGCATAAGACACACTGGGTAAATTGAACACTCTTTTCAGATGTGAACGAAAGTCGCGAACTCAGATGGTTGGGGCAGCGTGATATAAGATTGCAGTGGAAGTCGCCCCCAAGGATTTCGAAGTCTCCGAGCGTGTCAGATGCTGTGCAACCAGGCAAATGTGCAGGTGGCACAGCAGTGCGATGGCTTGGATTTTCTATAAGAGTACGAAGGGTGTTCGGTTTGGGTTTAGAAGGTGTTTTGGTTCACCCCGGATAGACTTTTAAGCGCCGTGTTAACGAATCAGAAGGAAATGCACGGCTAAGCGACGACACTGCCGCGCCGAATACACACCGGTCGTCCCGTACCTTACCGCCCGCTGACTGCATCCGTGCCGCATGCTTCGCCATGGACTTGATGGGTACCCGCTCTAGCATTCACGTCAATGTCTCCCGCTCTTTTAATTTTGTTGTTGTTTCGTATCTTTGTATCAACTCCCCAACGAATACGCTGAAACCACCTTGACCAGTATCATTTTATCCATCTCTCAGTTCATACCTCAAAGCGAACATGCTATTATCGCCACAACAGCTACCCATCAGAATCTTCAGCTATTACACCCTCCTGGCTCTCTGTATCGTCGTCTTCCTCGTTCACCTCTGGACCAACAGCAGCACCCGATTTGTGCATATACAACATAAACAGCTACCGAAACTAGACGAGATACCGAAGGTTATCTGGTATAAATTGGGCCCGAAAGGCCTGAACGATGACTCGCGGGGATGGACAGATAGCTGCATCAACGACAACCCAGATTACCGAGCAGAATTCATGACGGACGAAGCAGCCGACGAGTACGTGAAAAACGCATTTTCATCGCGTCCTGATATCGTTGAGAGCTATCTCGGTCTCACGATTCCCATTCTGAAAGCCGACTTGCTGCGATACCTGCTCCTGTTCGACCAAGGCGGTATTTGGTCCGACCTCGACATTTCCTGCGAAGGCGTACCGATCGACGACTGGATTCCGCCGCAACACAAGAATAATGCTGGGCTCGTTGTGGGGTGGGAGTTCGACGTAGGTTGGGAGGAGCCTTTCATCCGCCAGTTTGCGAGCTGGACAATCATGGCTAAGGCTGGATCGCCACACATGTTGGAGGTTGTTGAGGAGATAGTGCAGGAATTGCGGGAGAGGATGCATCGGTACAACGTGTCGGTCGAGAATGTCACATTGGCAATGACTGGAGAAGTTATAGACTTCTCTGGTCCGAGACGTTTGACGTCTGCGGTTTTCAGGAGCCTTGAAAAGACACTGAACAGAACCGTCGCGCCAGATGAGATATCGGAAATTGTACAGCCGAGCTTGGTTGGGGATATGCTAGTATTGCCAGGGCGGTCATTTGCCGCATCGGCGAACAGGTACAGCGCGGAGAAGGAAGAACATCTGCCTCCAAAACTAGTTACCCATCACTATGCTGGCACATGGAAGAACGAAAATGGTGGAGAGTCGGCCTGAAGCCTATGTGCGACATCAATTTCATTTTTTTTTACGTTAAATATAGTGTCGGTGTTACAAAGGAATTTTGGGTGGGTTAAGAGCACTTGCCGTTAATACTGAGACGCAGGTATGACTGTCTGTCGCATTGTATAGAACTTGCTAAACGCCTGCATTCTAACCTGTCAAACCGGCCTACTAATAAACAGTACCGTCAGCTCTTCGACCCTACCAGAAAGTTACGCAGCAACACCAACTTCCTCTACACCAATCTTCCCCAACGCTACTTTCTCCGACGCCCTCTCCCCCTCCTCCTCTTTTACCTCAATAACATCCGTCAACTGCAGATACTTCAAGTTACCTGCCCAACCCAAATCATCCTGGAAATACCCCTGCATGACCTCCACACCGTACTTCATTCCATTTCCCTTGTCGTACGTCAAGCACTGCTTACCAACCGCAATACCAATGACAGCTGGCCAAGAGGGCAGCTCCGTTAGTGGAAGTGGCGCGGAAGTGCCTGACGCTGCGGCCTCAGCATTCAAAATCGAAACATAGATGTTCTGTGCGGCTGCTTGACCCATGACCATTGCGGAGCCGGCACGCTTGATGCCTGTCCAGGCTATTACGTCGCCAACGCCAAAGTGTGAGGAACGGTTTGGGATGCCGTGTTTGAAGGTGAGGTCCTGGTTCACTACGATCTCGCCGTCGTCGTTGAGGCATTCGGGTGGGAGGTTGCTAGTGGTGGGCGAACCTTTCTTTGTGGAATCAATGACAAAATCAGCAGTTAGTGTAGTTCCGTTGGCTAACTTTACGTCGAATTCGCCGGTGGGGAGTTCGGTGATGGATGCACGGTTTCCGAGGACCACCTCCACACCTTCTTCCTTGAGCAAGGTGCCGACTTGGTCTTTTACTTCGGAGGGAAGAGGCTCTGATGATAGGACTTGTGATCGAGAGTGGATGAGTGTGACTTTGATTCCTGGGTAGTAGTTCTTGATCTCGCTTGCGAATTCGATTCCGACAGCACCCGCCCCAATGATGACAACTCGTCGGCCATCTTGCGGTTTCTCCGGGTTGCCGCCGACAATCTTGGATATAAACTCTTTGCCGTCTTGGAGATATTCTTCGTACGATCCGGATTTGGGGACTGCGGGCCAGTGCCGCTTGAGTCCGGTGGCCATGATTAGGTAGTCGTATGCTTGCTGTTGTGTCTCACCGCTGCGGTCGAGCCACGTTGCTACCTTGGAGCCAGGATCGATGTTTTTGACGGAGCCGTGCTTGAAATGAAGGTTGGATTGCTTGAGTTCATTCAAACGAGAGAAGCGGCGCCACATGAGGCTTGTGTGCTTTGGCGTTACGTGGGCGAGTGGTGCGCCCACAGAGTGGACTGAATCACTATTAGTAACAGACCATCACCCAAGCCCCGAAGCATCGATCACGTGTACAACTAAAGAGCAAGTATGAAGACTTACAATATCCATCCCTCTCGTCAATGACAGTGACTTCCAATCCACCTTTCAACCTCCTACCACTCACATCTGCGCCCGGATAAACAGCCTGCCTTGGCTTTCCCTTCTCCAAATCCAACAAATTCAACACCGCTGTGATACCGCCATACGCACACCCAACCACCAAAATCTTCTGTCGCGGCGTCTTCCCTAAGGACAAATTCGCCAAAGAAGTTGGCAGAGAATCTCCAATTGCCGGCAGTCTCATTTTCGAAACGAAGAGGTACACGCAAAGAACGGCAAGTGGGTACTTGAGGTCTGAGATAGGTATCTTTGCGAGCGGTGGCATAAGAAGAAATCCAAAAACACTCCTCAGATGTAAAATAATTATCCTTGAAGGAAAGGTACGTACTCAGCGAGGTGGGCGAGATGATCTGATAAGATCAAACGATCCGAGTCAACGAGAGGGCCGAAGAAAGCTTTTAAGCCACCCCACATGACCCACACAATTTCCCCATGCAAATTTGACCGACATCGGCAAAATACACGCAATCAGTCCACCCCGGAAGCAACGGTGAAGATGATGAAGCACTTCATATCGGCGGTCTGCATTGATTGGGTGAGGAAGACCTAAACGTGCGCCCGATGCCGAGAACGGTTATCTGATCCGCTCTGACGCGTGAGAAATTTTATCAGATCCGCTGGCATCTAGTGGCTTGGCACCCCGCTCGTGCAGAATGACGGAATGACGGAAATAGAGGCGCGGAAGATAAGAGGCCAAATTCGTCGCACTGCCAGCTTAGAATAGCAAGATCGTCGGTTGGAATGACCGTTTTGGGTATTGGTTTGGAGGGACGGGTGAATGTTCGGTTTCGGAGGGAAAGTGTAGACGTGGGATGACCGTTGCGGATGGACATGTGCTCAAGTCCGACAACATTTGAACCCCCTGTCGGTTTTTGCTGCTGCTGTAGGATGTGGGCGTGATAGAGATTATATAGGTAGGCCATCTCAGTGTTGAAATAAACTCTGGATATATGGTGACAATCAGGTAGCATGTCGCATTCGCAATATCCACCTTGTACCAGATCAACGCCAACGCTATGCAGAAGGCACGAAGCCCAAGCCCTAAATCAAATGGCTGGAACAAGTTTTACTTGTTCAGTCTTAACATCCTCGCTTCATCCCTCCACCACTTGCATTGTTCCATCCGGATGCCGGCTTTCTCTTCTTCCATCCCTACACCGCCCCTCTCCTGATTCCCGACTCTTATTTCATTTCTCCCAACATGCGTATACTTCTCCCAATCAGGTGCCTTCGCATTCTTGAACTTATTCGGGTTGCCGCTGACCACGAAACTCGCATAATAGCTGCTGTATAGATCTGCAATATCTGGATACTGTACAGTTGTGAGACCATTGAAGTACGGCGCATCGGAAGCATGTGGAACGCCCCTACTCGCAGGTGCATTGTTGGGCGTGTTGAAGCGTGCTTTGTAGACGGTGACGTTGGCTTTGGCGAGACGGTACGCAGTTTCCTGTACGGCGCAGATGTATGAATAGTCGCCGTAAGCAGCAGATACGCGGTCGTACTGTACTGAGACAGGTGAGTTGGCGTATGGGCCTGTGCCGTTCGAAGGGTCGGGATAGAGAGTTTCCAAGTCGGCGAGATCGGCTTTGGTGAGGCTAGGTTGCAGGTTTGACATCCAGTTAAGGAAGTGCTCGTTGGTCGTTAGATTCTTTGGAGTGAAGAGCTTGCCTTCATCCGTGGTTGAAGACAGTAGTGTGGGAAGTTTGAAGAATGTTCCGTTCTCTCCGGAGATGGATCCGAGCTTTTCGAGAAGAGGCCCGCCGGAGACGGGTTGCCACGGCCAGGTGATGTTGTATTGGGAGTCTGTGTAGATTTTCCCGGAAGCCTGTTGGATGGTGCGAAGAGGTGTTTGCTTAATGCAAGCCAACGCTTCTGAGTTGCTGAGCGAAGGCGAGCATCCGATCATGCCCATGAACTGCTCGTAGTAGCGCTTGTAGAGTGGGTACGTTGCTGGAGGAAATGACCTGGCCGTGGGTGCCCCCGAGGCTAGTATCGCCTGATTGAACAGTTTGTTCCCCTCATCTTTACCGTAATTGTGGAAGAGATGGAGACCAATCGAATGTCCGCCCGCACTCTGTCCACCAAGTGTAATCCGATCCTTATCTCCTCCAAAGTACGCAATGTACTTCTGCATGAATTCCAAAAACATCCTCTGATCTCGCAGCCCCAGATTCAGCAAGCCCTCCTCCTCAAACAGCTGACTCGGCAGGCTCCCCAAAGCACCTAGTCGATACTGTGCCGTAACAACGATGAGCGGCTCCTTACTCTTCGCCACAAAAGCCGCGCCATCGAAGCTTCTCCCATTCCCACCCACAAACGATCCACCATGAAGGAACAAAAATACTGGAAGTTTCGTCTCCGGCGGGACGCCATTCTTTCGATATAAGTTGAAGATCAAACACTCCTCCGCATGCTCATGCTGATCGAATCCCCAATTCTGAATACAGGACTTCCCATACTTTATCGCGTCTTTTATCCCGTCGAACTTCTTCGGCCAATCCGGCGGCGCAAACCGCGTCTGATTAACAGGCTGGGTGGAGTACTCAACGCTCAACCATGCATCGACCGGCTCTTCAAAAGCGGTTCTTGCCTTCATGCTCTTGACCACCTGTACGCCTCTGAACGTCCCATAGCCAGGTAAACTAACAAGTAACGGCTCATCCGGAATCCGTAACGTGGGATCCCACTTCTCGCTTGTATTCATGAAACCGTAGATCATGAGCACAAAAGCGGTGGCGAGGATAAAACAAAGCACACATCGTCGCCAGTACCTCTTCAGAAAGGTTCGTCCGTGATGCCGTAGCCATGTCCTAGTTGTTTTGGTCTCCGGAAAAGGGAATTCGTGTGTAGGAAGTAAAGGTTGCGGCGACCCTGCCAATGACGACACAGAACTGATGCCGCCACTGTCCAACCCAGCGCTCTTTTCGCTCAGCGGAGGCGCGAGTGCCGCCATGATGTCCGCTCCAGTATCCAAATCGCTCTCCCTACGAGAATGAGCGCTGCGATGGCGGGGATTTTGTAATGTCGCACCTGCCGACCGCTGAGCGGTGGGCGCTTGACTTTAAACGGACTAGCAGAGTGAAAGCTTGTTTCGAGGCTGTGCCGCTGTGGTCTAGAACGGCCCATGTTGCTTTGCCGCGGTCTGCATTCACTCCACCAAAGTATTTTTACTATGGTTGGGATAATTTTGGAAAAGGTGATGTTGCGACATCCAAGGTTGTGCTTTTTATATGGCAGCTACTATTTTGATTGTTCATCAATCGCACAGCTGACCATCGTCACACGACATTTATCGAAATGCAGAATTAAGCATACAGTGCCCTAACGAGCTCCGAAGTAACAACAATCAGGTAGTGCTCGCGCCCGCCGTCAGGCTTCTCAATTTCGGGACACAAAACATTGACCACGAGATGTTCACTTCCCCGCCAGTTCCTTCTCCACCGCATCCGCCATCTCGGCTAATGTATCGAACTTCCAGTTAAACACCGGATCCTCCCTAAACCCACAAGGTCAGTCACTCGTTTTTGGACCGTCACGCAAGCTAACTTGCGAATGAAAAAGGGCGAAGCAACTCACCGGTTCCCCATAATGGAACCCGGTCGATAAATCCAACTACTCGTGATCCCCATGTCCTTAGCCGGATGATGATCGTGGAACTGACTTTGAGCTGTCTGAAGCACATCGGACTTCTCAACCCCAAACCTCTTCTTCACCTCCCTTAACATATATTCGAAATTCTTCAGATTGGGCTTGTAGCTGCCAATATCCTCAGCCGTGAGGACTGCATCCCACTCAAAGCCTCCGAGACTATTCTTATTGTTTGCTTGGAAGGACGCGTTATCGACGTTTGACAGGATGACCATCTTGAAGTGCTTTTTTAGGCGGTTGAGGGCTTCCACGGAATCGGGGAAAGCGGGCCAGCTGGGCACACTGGCGCCGACGGCCTTGCTTTCTTCATCTGAGGGAGCGGGGAGGCCGAGTTCTTTGCAGACTTTTGGGTGGATTGAGGTCAGGAGTTCCGAGTAACGCTGCGATGGAGATGTGGCTTGCTCTGGCGCTTGGATGGCGTGGCAGACTTTGAGGATGTGCTTTTGGTCGAGATCTGTCTTCCCGCCTCTTTCGAGAGCTGGTTGCATGGCTTCGATGAAGCCGCGTTCCCAGTCGATTAGGGTGCCGTAGACGTCAAAGGAGAGGAGTTTGAAGTCGGTGAGTTTGGCCATGGTTGTTCGTGGAACTTTCTTCGTAGATGCGGAAGGTTGAAAATATGTCTGAACTGTATGCTGTACTGCTTACATCTGGAAGCATTCCAGTCGTCTTATATATCATGGCGGCTTGCCCCTCACTACTTGTCCATTCATTTCAGTCGCGAATGGTAACCCCACCTTAAGCCGTGACGTAGCGAGATCAAGAAGCGCGCCCTACTTTCTACATTATCGCACAATCATGCCCATACAAAGCAGTCAATTTCCTTAGGTTACATGCAGTGAATTGTGAGCCTATCATATAATTAATACATGTAGGGCGCAGGTGCGCCTTGGACTTGTACCGCGATCAACAGATCGAAAGGATTTCCGAGAAGGGTAATTTCAACGTCAGTTACCGGCCCGCTGTCAGCCAGCCAAGGTCATCGGTACTAACACTAGCTCACAGTGCACCGGCCCGGTGTACTTAGCATTGCAGCCCTTGGCTTACATGGTGTAATCCACCTTCCCTAGCTTCGACTCGAGTACCTCCTTGGTGAGCTTCCAAAGGTTCAAGGCCAGCTTCTCGTCCTGAGCCTGTGATGACGGGTCCGTGACCTTGCGATCCGGCACGATGTATCGACCCTGAATCTTCTCCTTCACAATGTCATCGCTCGTCGCAGCGAACAGCGCAGGCCGACATCCCTCATCGACCGGATCCTTCATGAACGGTCGCACAGCCGCAACACCCACCTTGCCCAACGTACCGTATGCCTCTACTGCCTGCGCCTGTTGATCTGTCTTCACGCCTCCTGGGTGTGTCGCATTGATCCACGGCTGACCACGCTCAGCGGTCACGGTGCCAAACTGTTCGGCCTTGATGCGCTTGACGAGCTCGTGGGTGAAGAGGACTTGGGCGAGCTTGGTGCGATTATAGAGGTGCGTAGCGCCAATGTCCTGGTTCATCTCCTGGATAGACTCAAATTTGATCGAAGAGGAAGCCATCTTGTGCAGATCTGACGACTGGAACACGATTCGCGAGTCGGTCGTCTTCTGCAGCACGGGCAATAGCGTCAGGACGAGATGGGCCTGGGCAAAGTGGTTGACCTGCATGTGGCTGTCCAACCCATCCTCGGTCTCGTTGTATACGCCCACGCCCAGCCCCGCATTGCAGACGAGACCATCGAGGCGCTGCAACTCCTTCGCCAGCTGTTTCGCGACCTCATCGGTCTGTTTGAGCGACTCGAGGTTGCACTGGCGCCACTCGACCGTGGATGCGTCGCCCCATTTTGCGAGCTCCGTCTGCGCTTCGGCCGCGTGTTGTTCCTTGTTGGAGAGGAGGTAAATCTTGGCGGGCTTGTGCTGGAGGATGTGGGCGACGATGCCGAAGCCGATGCCTGCGGAGCCGCCGGTCACTACGAAGACCTGGGAGTGTTGGCGATGAGACACAGCTGTAGTAGGGGGGATTGGGTACCTTGCCACTGAGGTCCGGAATGTCCTTGTTCGGGTCGAACTTGTTGCCGGTCAAAAGAGACATGCTGGTGGTGTGGGTATGAGAGGATTGTGGGTGAGGAAATAGAGTAATTTAGAGTGTAGCTGTGCTTTCACAAGTTCAGATGTCGAAGGTTAGCTGTAGACATCAGCTCAATAAGAGGGCAAAGACGTGTGGTTCGTTATGTCGTCATGATGATTTGGCCGCGCCTCTGCCTCTTTGGGAAGCAAACACTCATCGCGACGTATTAATGATTGAATTCTAGGCGGCGCAGTACATGTAGGAATGATGTAACTTCGTGTGGTTATTCAGTGGGGACGTTTGAAGCCACAGCGTTGGAAATGGACGTGTCCTAATTATAACAACGCCTTTGTTTCATCCAAAAGCACACAACACATGGTCATGGCAGAAATGGGGCATCGAAACTGCTACTTGAGACTTTTACCCGGATGCGCGAGAGAAGCTTGATGCACGCCTTCAACAGTTCCGCTGTCCGCTTCTGTCACGTGCAAGGAGGCGGATGCTACATGTACGCTGTTGTTGTTTCCCAAGGTCACTTTACCCTGCGCCATCGTGCCTTCCCTCCCACCCCGCGACTTCCCTATTATCCTCGGTGACTTCCCTTTTATTGCATGTAGCTTCCCTCCACCCTCGTGGCTTCCTATCGCAATCATGTCCAGATGCCCTACGTCACGCCGTCACAACACCCCAGGTACCGCCCATAGATACTCAAGTGCTCCTTCTCTGTCGTCCCAAACCCTTCATCGTCATTCATCTCTCCCCAAGTCGCTGAACCAGCGTTTTGACTTCGACTACTTCCTTTCAACCTGCAGCCTGACTGTTCTGCTACACCCACCGACACCATGAAGCTTACTGCCCTCATTTCAGCTCTCCTCGTGGCCTTCACCCTTGGCTGTACAATTCCCTTCAACAATCTGGCCTTCCGCAGCAATGAGACACACTCAAGTGCTCAGATCGTCCAGGAAGCACTCCAAAAGAGCATCGACGGTGGTCTCGCTTGGACCGAAGTGGTCAAGGAGTATACTACGAACCCAAGGAAACCGTGGCCGCGCCCGTACGATGAGACGGTTACGCGCATTGAGTACTGCTACGCCAACAGCTACACCGAATACGCCCTCAAGCATCTCGTCGAATCCGCTTTACGCGTATGGACTGACCGAATCGGCGAACCGAACGCCTACAATGGCCACAGCCTCGGTATTTACCAGTCGCCAATAACTAACCCTCAGCAGCCATATTGCTTCTGGAACGTGCACCCGGGTGATCCGGCGGCCAGACAGTGGTCCAATAGCCATCCGTGTGAGTTTCCATGACTTCTTCGTGGCTGTCAAACTGACCATGATTAGTTGAGACTGTTGTCATTGAAGCTGTCTCGAACGCCTTCTCCTCGGACGCTGAAGCCAGTGTCGGCTATGATACAAATACCAACGCGGCAGGTCGACATTCCCTTCTGATCAACTTGAGTGCGTGGAAAAATGAGGACTTGGTATATGTAATTGCACATGAGTTCGGTACGATCACTCTACTTGTTTCGATTGTTCGCTCATTGACACTTGGGAAACCAGGACATATCTTCGGTTTCTATCACGAGCATCAGCGGGAAGATCGTAAGTTGAACCAATAGCGTCAAGAACCAATCGCTGACATGCACCCCAGGCGATCACTACCTCGACTTCCAATGCCACCTACTGATCGGTTACGATCAAATCAAAGCCTTGGTCGAAAACCGAGGGCAACATACCATGGAAGAAGTATGCACAAACCCCGTGCTTAGTCGCTTCTACGGCTGGTGAGTAGAGAACATGCCCGGAGCCTACTCTCCACACACGCTGACGAAGCCATCTTTGTCTAGGATGGCGCACAGTTATTCCAAGGAGGAGATGTGGGACGTATTGGGTAACTGGAAACGCTATGGGTCTGAGGGACTTGATTTGTCCTCCATCATGTTGTACAATTCGTGGCTGAACTTACCAGGGAATGTTGACCAGCCCACCTGGTATAATGCGCCAATTGTCAGGTGGAGCGTAAGTTATGTGGAGAATCCGCCCCCATATCGTTCAGGCACGTTGTGCCAGGCGTACCCGCCCATCAGAACGGTGTCAGATGGAGATTATACGGGTATCAAGTTCATCTACCCGTGGAAGGATGACTCTCCGTCGAAGGGCAACGCTTCCAACGGTCACTGAATGTGATGTTGGAGGCGTGAGGTTGATGAGCGCGACCAGAAGTTTATGAGCGTTTCTCCTGGGAGGCTCATCCTGCTGTATGCATTTCACTTCGTCAAATATTCAAGCTGATCTAAGAATTCGCATTGTTCTTCTGCTCCAATGCCCATTACATCTTGCCCTATCCCATCATCATTCCGCACTCTCCTCGTATCCACTCCCTTTCTGATTGCATTTCCTACAGAGTAATCCAAACCTCCCACCAACAGCGTCGAACCCAACGTTAAACCCCCACAGCAACTTCCTTCCCGTATTAGCAAACGGCTCCGGTGAGTGCTTGCCCACAGGCTGTATAAATAGCGGTTGAGATGGAAACTTATCATCACCAACCCTGAATGAGTAACCCGCCACATTACCATCACCGAGATCGGGCAACCCGATCGTGATATTGGTGTTCTTTGGCGCGACTTGGATGGTTTGAGGTGGTAAAGGTGGCTTGACGTTAGGATTCAGAATCCCGACTGTGGAGAAGGTAGGGGACCAGGGACTGACGGGAGACGTCTGAATGTACATCTGCGAGATCCCAGTATCCACAAGTGCCTTGCCGACGTAAGGCGCAGAACCATTGATAGAAAATGACGAGTTCACCATTGCCCAATCGCGCGAGTCTTCCGTCGACCCTCTATCCAACCCCGTCCACACATATCCTTGCGTATTCCACCCTGTCAGACCGATATCAATACCATCGACGCCAATCGTATATCCATTCCGGAAGTTCCTGCTCGACAGCGTCTTCCCGTTGATAGACCTCAGGTTCAGGAACGCGTTGTGTTCTGGAGTCGCGTAGGGGAGATTCGAGCCGGGACTGTTGCGACCGAAACCGACGCCCATGTAGCAAGTATTGTTTGGGTCGAGCAGTTTCACGCCTCTGAGCCTGGACTTGCAGCCTTTGCTATCGCGGGCCTCGTTGTAGCCTGGGCAGAACCAGTATTGATCCACGATGAGGGCGGGGATGCGGGTTATTGCTTTAGTGCTGTCGAGGATGTGAGTGCCCGTTTGGCCATCAGGTTCTCGCCTTTGCTTGCAAGATGGAAGTCGGACTTACCCTCGCTCACCATCTAGTGTGATCGTCAGTTTCGCTCTCCGTCCGATGTACAGATGGTTACTACTATCCAGGAACTCGGTCCCACTCACGCCCTGATTCGCCCCTATCTCGGGGGCTTTGCTCGCGCTGATGAGAAGGCCCGTGCTACCCGTATCGATGGGGAAGGTGAACGGGCGGCCGAAGATCGAACCATTGATCGAAGGAGTCCAAGCGGAAGAGAACCTTCCCGAGGCGTAGCGGATTGATATGCCGGACGTGTACTGGCTATAGTCATTCGGAGATGGTAGGGCGGGACCACGAAGGGCCAAGATAGAAGTGATGAGGGGGAGGGTGTGGATGAGGTAGGCTAGTTGGGTGGGCATTTTGATGGTCTGATGGGTTGCGCGGGACCTCAGAGTAGAAGGACACTGATGGAACAGAACAGAGGGTTGGGACGCGTTCTGCGAGGAATGGGTTACTGGAATGTTGATGCCGATGTAGCAGTTTGACGCGTAGAGTCTATTTACACCTACACTAGATACATAAATACATGGCTATAGAACGAACAATGACACTGAGAGTTCAATCGCATACGCGTGCGCTGAATTCATATCGAACACTACGAACCGCCTTCTGTGGCTGGCTCTTCAACCCCAGAATATCTGAAGCCGGTTTCGGGAGGCGCATTACTACTTTCCGTCTCCTCCACCTCAGGACCGTCGTTTTCTGCTCGCGGTCGACGTGGGCCATCACGGTGGCGTCTTAGGTGGCGACGACGCCTTCTCCTGTCGGGGCCGCCAGAGTGATGTTCACCGAAGGATTCCTCTGGGCTTGGGAAATCGGGATGCCCAGGCGGATGGCGAGGAGGGGGATATCTGCTAGAGTACCCAAATGAATGATGGGGAGGGGAATATGAACCAGAGCGTCCGAAAGAAGGTGGAGGAGGGCCAGAGCCATGACGGCTATATGATGGAGGTTGGAAGTGAGGATGCGCGGGCCTGCGACCTCTAGACCCGCGGGGTGCATATCCACCATGGTGCCTAGGCATACGATCATCGTGTCTCGGACGACGAGGCATATGCCTCTCTGATGGACCGCCAAAGCGGGGCCGCCTTCTATCCGTGCCGCTGCGATGATTTTTTCGTATACGAGAAGACGTGTTGAGCAAGGAGTCGTCGGTATCAGTGGAGAGGGAATCCGAGTCGGTGGAGAGCGAAGACGACGATAGCGAGCTTGATAGACTAGAGGAAGATATGCTTAAGGAAGAGGAAGAATAGCGGCGAGCCATATTGGTGGGATCGTTTGTTGAAGTGATGTGGAGTATGTTGTTGTGGGCAGGATTTTTTAGGCGGCTATAAAATGAGTGTGGAGGCGATGGCCTTTATATAATAAGTGCGATGATACGTGTGCCGTATCTGTTCACGCTTTATTGTGTCCGAGAAGATGTGAGTAATCATGTAAATATATTAAATTCCTCACCTCTTGAAGCAAAGCTATGGTGAATTGTTCCTTGAAAGCTCAGTCATGGCGAAGGGCGCTTGTGAAGATGGCTCCCATTTTCCAACAAGTGGTGACACTGAGGAGAGATCAAGACATGTGTATCACATTATTGGTATGTATGCAATTACTGTAGCACCGGCTGATCATAGTCACTGGAAGTAGGGAAGTTCTAATCATATCGATCAGAATGCTTCCTGAACGATATACCGGATGGTATTGCCGTTGTGTACCCCCTCACCTTCAAACAGCGCGATATCACCATGGGAGATGGACCGGAACTAGTCTACTGCAACATAAGCATCCAGCTTAACGAAACCGGGGTAAATCTCTCGAATACACAGAATCCTCATCGCTTCACAGTCGCCGTTAACCTTTTGGAAGATCGCTTTCGCCGACCCAGCGAATACAACCGGAGCCGAAGGCTTAGAAAGCGACGAGGCAAAATTCGAAAAAGAACTGCTCAGCGATACTGGCGAGCTGAACTACGTCAATAGTACCTGGGAGGGCATTGTGCTGATGCAGTTGATCCGTTGCTTTACATCGGGCACGACTCAAGCGGAATATCACGAACCGCTCCGGACGCTGGCAGTGTGTCGGGCACGAGCATCAAGCACGTTTAATGCCAAGGCACAGGTGGATTGCGTATGTTTTCGAGAAAGTTTGATAGCGTTTGAATGTGGATCGTGCAGCCTTTTGACGTCGGTGTAACCTCTTGAGTATAACGGGATTCTAGACTTATGGAGCCTGGACATCGCAGAGACGTGCTTTAGAGATTTAGACAATAGTACATTCATGCATTTTGAACATCCTATGGGGTGACCCTTTCTCCTACGACATTTTTGGAACTTTCGGCCTTCTCTTGCCGATGTCGTATCCCCAACCTCGTAGCGTTTTCACAACCTTCGGTGTGACTGCAGCAGTCAAAGGAACGCGAATGAATATGAACGATTTGTGGATCACAAAAGCCAACGCAAGCTGCGTCCAAAAAGCTGTCGTCACGTTAGCCTGATCATCGAATGTTCCACATCTGCATACTCACTAGCTTCTGCACCATCCGCCGCTTCAGCATTCTCCTCGGCCCTGGACGCTTCCACCTCTGTATTTTCTTCATGATTCTCTCGGAAAAGTGATGGGAAGATCCTCTGCACCAAGCTCTTCGTACCCCCGATGACGGCATGTTCGGCATGGGCGACTCTTTCTGCGCCAAGCACCTTGACAGCGAGGAAGCACAGCGGAAAATCGGCTATCGATAGCGCGAAATAGACACCGACGACTGTATACCCGTATTCCCTAGTCAGCTTCTTCAATCGCGCGGAAAGTGAATGCGGCTCCGGACTGCCGAGGTGTGGTGTCCGATTTGGATGTGATGGGTTCCGCTTCTGACTGTAACGCCGCAGGGACGGTCGAAATATGTGCAGAACTTTTGATTTCGGAAGGCTCCATGTCGAATTATGGTATTGCATTCGCTGGGGCCTCGCTGGTGATGAATGAAATGGTTGCGCATTGTGGTACAGTTTGGAGGCTGAATGATGCCTCGTTGGCAACTTGGACGCGGAAGATGCTGACACTCTACGGACTGGGATCCGAAAGGCCTCCATGCTGCTTCGGAGAAGTTTGTGGAAGTTGGAGATGACATGCACTCAACGGAGACTGATGTCATGGTTGCAAACGCCCTATGTGCACGGACGCACCTCATTTGGAAATCACGTGTGGATAACTTCCAAAGGCTTCAACATTGAACTCTCAAAGCTGGACTGACTTTACGTGGAGATGAACTGAAATCCAAAGGGGAATAAGTACGTGCTTTCTATTAGGCTGAGAACGTGGATTGAACCGAGGAGCTTGCATGCTTACATAACACTTTGGCGTCTTTTAGGGCAAGCTTCATCCCGCAGAAGAGCGCGTCGTTTCCCATCTCACATATATCTCATTTAACGCATTGCCTAGAAGACTTTGCCGACGAGCTACTCCCTCAAATTGTCGAGCATCTTGCTTATAGCTCGCATCGATGCAGCCCCGCTTTAGCAGCGTTATGCCTTAGTTCGCGTCATCTTCGCGACCTCGCGGAGTGGCCTGAGCCGCTTCTCTATCATTCTTATAGTAACAAAGACCACTTGACTACGCCCCACGAATTTCCATTGACTCTTCTTCAACGCCCGGATCTCCCAGTTCTTGTTCGCTCTGTTGATTTGCGACTCTCAACCCCAAAGGACGATAGCCGCATCGCCATGCCAGACGAATGCTTACCAAACTCTCAAAGACGCTGCCAATAATACCAAGATTCCTCAACACATCAAACGCCCATGGATAAAAAAGTTTCTCTAGAGGAATTTGTGAGAGGCTGACCCGTGTGCTGCGCTGGTTCTTTACCTCGCCTCATATAGCTTGGAAGAGCTCAAGTTACACCATGAAGTGGAGCGCGCTATTTTGTTGCGATCTGGTAGCAGCATAGCTTTCACCCTTCTAGATGAAATGACTTACACAATCTGCCAAACTCCACACGGTTTCAACAGCTTATCGTTTGTGAGTGTATCGCATCAACATGGTTCTTACGATTTATTGTAACTCGCTTTCTTCTTTCAGCCCCCCCTCTTCGCCACATCGAATTATATGGGTGTTCCGAAACCGAAATGCGTGAGGAATACAGTGGTGGCATGAAGTTCCTGCAGTGCGGGTCTTTAGAGACGCTGATATTTCGCGATTGCAGAATCTGGAGTCCTGCGATTCACGTTGTGTTACTCCGTTGTAAGTCACCGATGCATGCCCACCTTGACCTCTTTCCAGTCAGCGATATAGGACCTGCGCTCGAACAACATAGCCATTCGCTGAAAAGTTTGTCGCTCAACTTTAGAGATGATGAAGATGCAAGACGCCAAGTCCCGCTCGTACTGACGCAGTTTCGGAGGCTCAGATCAGTCTATATACACATAGATTATCTCCTCGATAGTGACAGCCAAAAGACCGACGGTCACGGTTCGCTTCTCAAAGAGCGACTCAGGACGGTCCTCCCGCCACTACAGGAAACAGTATCCATTCGCGAGCGCTATGTGCACTTTGGCGACAGGACCATCGTCTAATACCGCACGCCTCAACATCGGTGCTCTAGTGGCGACCCTTGTCTAGTTGGGAAGATCTAGAGAACACTGCTGATGGAAATGAAGGGGCATATCGATCGTTGTTATTGGTCAGGGAATCGTGTTTGGAGAATGTGGTTGAAAAGTTTTGATGCAGGCGACGGTAGTGGCTTTGGAAATTGAGGGTAGAGGTCGGTGAGTAGGCTGTGGCGATACGTATGGTGGAGCATCTCCTGACGACTAGTTCTGGATTCTCTACTCTGGTACGCACGGTTAAGTGTGGGAAAGATTCTGGCCACGCTTTTAAGGGGCTTTACTTATCCTTGAGATGTAATAGAGCACAATCTATACCTCTCTCTTATTAGTTTCATCCACCGTTCACCCTTTTTGAACCAGCGATCTATATTTTCTGCACCCCATCTTTTACAACTACACACTTCTTCTCCCCCCTATCCACTCCCAGCCACAGCAAATCAGGCCGACTATAATGTCCCACCACGTCCAAGAACCCACGGTTCGTCACCACACTCCCCAAGGCTAAATCCGCGTACACTATGCCCTCTTTCGTTGCATCACCCAACGGCTCGGTCAACCTTCTCCCATCCGGTCCGATCACTGCACTATGCCCACCTCCAGGAGCTTGAAAAAGCAATCCGCCCGGCGTATTTAATGTATCAATCCCTTTCTGATTGCACACCCCTGTACAGTGCAACACATATGTGCCACCCTCCATGGCGTATACTTGTGAGAGGTTGAGACAGCCTTCTGCGCTCATGCTGTAGAGACCCTGCGAGGTAGGGCCACCGTGAGGATCGATGGGTGGCCACATGGAGATGTGGATCACTTCGCCTTGAGAATAGGTGTGGTATTTGAGGAGGGGCTGGGTGTGCTCCCAGCAGGCCAGAGTGCCAATTTTCACAGTGCCGATTGAGGAGCCAAAATTGACTGGGACGACGTTGTTGACGTCAGGTCCTGAGCCGTCACCGAAGACTGTTCGTTCCTGATCCTTATGTTAGGTTGTGGTCTAGTGTTTGTATCGAATGAAGAGACTTGAGGGACGCACCATATGAGTAGGCTTCAACTTCCTCCTCTTCATCACCAATTCACCCTGTGGGGAAATGATGGCTTGAGCGATGTAGAGGCTATTCGTTTCAGTGCGTTCCGAGAAACCGAGCACAACGCATACTGCGTTCTCTCTTGCTGCCGCCTTGATCTTCTCCATTTCGGGGGACACGATGGAGAGAGAGTTGAGGATGTAGCGCGTGTGCAGTGCAGGGTCGACCGGACGGGTCCTAGTATAGCATACGAGTTAGCTCAGTTAGACACGATTCCCAACCGTATTGAAGAGGAACTTACCATATCCATCCCGGGTAGCCGGTTAACCACACCTCAGGGAAAGCGATGAGTCTTGCACCACCCTCCGCGGCCTCTTCGATGAGCTTCAAGGTCTTCGCAATGGTTCCTTGCAGATCAAGCCATTCCGGCTCGGCTTGAGTTACGGCGACACGAAGAGTTGGAGCAGACATGTCTTCAATACTGGTGTTGTTGTCGTGAGGAGAAAGCAAGTCAGCTTACGGCAGCTGAGGTTTTGTGGCGTTTCAATGTTGGCGAGCACGGAACCGTCCCGCCATCGTATCTTCCTTATCATCGTAACTTGTAAGCTTTGGCGATTTAATCGAGCACACTACCGATCGTACGGAAAGGAGTAGGGAACGTTATTTTGATTGAGTGATAATGAGCCAGGCTCTAATAATAATAATAAATGTTGATCGTTCATGGTTTAACGAGTATTCCGAAAGGTAGCTTGACGTTGGTGAAGAACGTCGCGCTGCTCTGATTCCGAGGAATTGCAGGATTGGTAACATTGCACCTGTTGGCGAAATCTCCAGCGCGTTCAAGTCTGTTCTTCACGATTTTTTGATAATCCCCCAGCGGGCACGACTCTCCCGGACCACTGCGACAGCCAGCAACAGGGTACACGACATCGTTCAATCGAATGCGCAGAAACACATCGTCTCCATCTTTATTTGTTGAGCAAGACATACGCTCGAAGCCGACAGTTCCTCGCATAGTAACAACATTACTCGCTCTGAACAGCCTCTTCTCCGGTATCTCGTCCGCTGGGAGCTGCACCTCGTCGTCAAAAACGCCAATCGCTGCGGCCATCTGGTTAATCTGTCCATCATTTGAAAAAGCTGCGATCAAATTATTTGGTACGAACTTGGAGCCATCAGTGTAGTTGTATTCCGTATTCGGCCCATCCACGAAACGTTGAACCAGTCCAGCCAAAACGGGTACCATCATATACTTATTCAGATCGGTGCCGAGACCTGTACCATACCAGTAGCGCAGATCCTGCGCATACTCATATTGCAATATTTCTTCCTCGGTGAAGAGAGAACACCATGGAGAAATGGAGCCGGTGATTTGCGTTTCAAAACCGCAGAGGTACGGGATGATGGAGGTGTCGGCTTGGGTAAATTGAAACGACCCTTTGATGAGGTTGTTGAGGCGCCGTTGAATAGGTGGAAGATAAATGTTTGCCCAGGTATTGATCTGCGGACTGCCACCACTGTCAGTGTACGCTGGACAGAGATCAGATGGGGCGAGGCTGTTCATGAATGATTCTGGTACGCTGGAGTTGAGCGCATATATGGAGCCGAGCTCAGTTGCGTTGGGCCCCAGAAAGCCGCGAGCGAACAAGCGTGCACTGTCTCGCACCCGTGGACTGGATGTGTAGTAGTTGCTCCACATCACAAACGGTGTGTTGTAGGTGTATAGGGTGTTGTATCGAAGTCGGTAAGTTGCACCCATGTCGTAGAGCTCTTTGTATCCAGTGGTCGACAATTGCGCGATCTGCTGCTCCGGATACTGTAGCACTGGCTTCCAAGATGGCAAGAAGGCGAGACTTGATGAATTTGTCGTAACGTTACCGGCGGCGATGCGAGTTGAGAGGTCGAGCCACTCTCTGTAAGCGCCAGGGTCGGGGTAACGACTGCCATGGCGAGAAAAGAAGGCGGCTTGGTCGACGACGCAACCGGCTGGTATTTCAGATGAGATATTCGTCACCTCGGGCCCTCCATTTTGTTAGCGACTGTCAGAGATGTCATTACTACTTGGCATACCAAGAAACCAAGGGCTGTTGCCTCCGAGATGATGCAGAGGGTTGAACTTATTGCTAGACGTGGTCGTTGTTGGAAAGGCGAGTAATATAGTCAGAAGTTGCGTGAAGAGATGCATTTTTCGGGAATAAGATTTGACCTACATTTCAGGTCCAAGAGACACACGCACATCTTATATTGCATCGTAAAGACTGCAGATGGCGCGTTGCGGAAGGTAGCTCGGAGATAACATAGGGGATATTTCCTATAATGGCTCGGATGCACAGGGATTAGCAGTCTAGTCCACCACGTGGTTGAAGCTGTGGATTAAGGGGTCCATTTAAGATGCTAAAAGCCTTGGGAACATAGTTTGGGCTTCGAGGAGAAACAGGTGTTAGAGAGATCAAGGACACAAGAGAGTTATATTGCGGATGCTAAACGTTGGGCGTGTATGACGTAATTGAACCGCTCATAAAGCTCGGGTCCTATGTCTATGCCCCTACTTCCAAATCCAGAGATTATATAGATTCCCAAGGAGATTTCTGCCTCACGAAACATCAGAATTA
Source organism: Byssothecium circinans (assembly GCA_010015675.1). NCBI lineage: Eukaryota > Fungi > Ascomycota > Dothideomycetes > Pleosporales > Massarinaceae > Byssothecium > Byssothecium circinans. The sequence continues at coordinate 1,069,144 of ML976980.1, read as the reverse complement.
GATAAAGAAGCTAGTGAACACAAATAAAGAAGAGTATCTTATTTGTTGCGCAGAGTACGTGAATATCACTGCGAATCTGCCATCACGCTTAATTGACATCCTTGGGCCATTTTCTTCCTAGGGTCCACACGTGGGGTCCAAGGTTGTGTCAGCTTCAAGACAGTACAGCTCTTGTCATCCTTCCTTTATCTTCCGATCATCCATTAATTTTGTAAACGTTTGCTATCCAGTCTCCTTTAACAACCATCGTTGATTGTTTAAGAGATAAGCTCTGTCGATGGATCGCCAACACTTAACACCACATGACTCAGTCTCCTACATTTGGAAGACGCTTCAACTACCTGCAGAAGCTGTCCAATCTCTCAAGCTCATTGACGACGGCGAATGCTTTCCATCTTCATTCAGGGTTGATCATCTCGCTCAAGCTACCATCGCCGCCTCTGCCTTGGCTGCTGCAACCTTCCACTCCATCAGGCATCAGGTCGCGGTTCCGAAAGTCACCGTTCCTCTACAACATGCGTGCGCAGAATTCAAGTCGGAAAGGCTGTACGTCATCGGTGGAAAACCTGCACCTGCTTCGTGGGGAACAATAGGAGGCTTGCACAAGACTGCAGACGGCTACGTCAGGATGCACGACTCTTTTCCGAATCATCGGGCGAATGCTCTGAGAGTCCTGGGTTTGAAGGAAGGTTCTTCCAGAGAAGACGTCGCGCAGAAGATGCTGGAGTGGAAGTCGATCGATCTCGAAGACATAGCTATTCGAGAAGGCGCAGTGATCGCAGCATTGCGGTCATTCGAAGAGTGGGATGCGCATCCTCAAAGTGGTGCTGTAGCAGACTTTCCGATACTTCTCCAGAAGATTTCAGATTCGAAACCACTCGTCGTAGCTGTATCTTCTCTAAACAGGATAGACAAATGTCTGCAAGGCATCCGCGTAGTGGAACTGAGCCGCGTCATTGCCGCCCCTGTAGCGGGCAAAACGCTAGCCGCACATGGCGCAGACGTGATCTGGATAACATCACCCACACTCCCCGATCTGCCCGATCTTGACAGAGATCTGGCACGAGGAAAGCGAAAAGTACAACTCGACATCAAAAGTGAAGAGGATAAAGCTAAGCTCCTAGAGCTCCTTCGCACAGCCGACGTGTTCATCCAGAGCTATCGACCAGGCAGCCTCTCCTCTCATGGCCTATCTGTAGAGACGCTGACAAAGGCGAATCCAAACTTGGTTATCGCTAGCCTTTCAGCATACGGACCGGATGGTCCGTGGTCCAATCGTCGCGGCTTCGACTCCCTAGTCCAAACATGCTCAGGCATCAATGTCGCAGACGCCGAGCAATATGATGCAGGAGAAGCTGCTCGTGTCTTACCCTGTCAAGCCTTCGATCATGGCGCTGGTTATCTTCTCGCTACCGGTATCATAGCTGCACTATGCAAACGCGCTATGAATGACGGTTCCTACGAGGTTCAAGTTTCGCTAGCCGGAGTCATGAAGTATATGAGATCTCTGGGCAGATATCCGGGAAGGTTAGCATTTGAGCGGAAAGATTTCACGAAGCCTGAAGACGTGGGCAAGTATCTTGAGACCCGACAAACGGGCTTTGGAGAACTGCGAGCCGTCAGACACTCTGCGACAATCGAGGGGTTGCAAACGGGCTGGGAAATTATGCCTAAGTCGCTTGGAAGTGATGACCCAACTTGGTTATGACGAGCTTCTGTTGCCCTATCAGCATAATTGATGCGGTGTGTTTGATCAAGGTGACATGGATATTGACTCTTTTACTGCACTCGAACCTTTGCTTCGCCGTCCTTCACAAATACATAGGTCAGAATTCAGACCATCGACAGTGTATATTTTGCGATATCGACAAAAGTACATTGTACCTTGTTGCCAACTCTCCTAACAGTTAAGATATATCAGCATTTGCGTAGCTTCTCCGCGACTTATCTGTGGCCTCCTCTATGCCAGTCTGCGTCTTCACTTCTTAACCCTACTCACTAACCATTCATGTGCACACAAGTGTAGCGAATGTTGACTGCTTTGATGCTGTGACGTATGGCACCTGCATTACCGTGAACGGCTGTCCTGGTGTTGGTAAATCTCCATCCGATCGGCACGGGTCCCTTGAGATATCCCTTTGTAAACTTTTTCCAGCTCTGACAATTAACATCTTTTGAGTGACGACGGCGAAGTTGTTGGTGACACAGTGATCCAGTTGTGTTCATCGCCTGACGTCATCGCCCTTGCACTCTCTATAGCAGACAGAAACGTCTTCTCTACCACAACACCACTTAAACTTCATGTTATCATCGACCGATCGGACCATTTCCAATTCTATAGCAGCAGGAACTCCGAGCGATCACGGAGGACGCATCTCTCACGATACGATGGCCGAAGTAGCAGCCGGTGCCGGCGCCGCCCTTGCTGCCGAACAAGTCCTCTCCACGACAGTGCAATTGGGCGGCGCAGGCTACTTTCTCACCACGCCCACACAGCCTCTGAAAGCAACCTTTACAAGGATAGCGACAGCGCATGATGATGAACTCAAGCGGTACACACCTCCACCTCCGACAGCCCACACGGCTCTAACATCAACAGGCGCTCGCTCACAAGGTCGAGCCATAGCGTGACTATCGTCAACGATAAAGCCTACATATTTGGCGGATCAACAGCAGATGGCGAAGTCGCAACGAACGACATACATGTGGTCAATCTTGCGCTGCCGGACAAACAACATGAGCCCGACTACCAGCTTATACCAGCAATTCCTTCATCAGAGGGGGCAGGTGTACCGGGTTCGAGGACCAAGCACTCAGCATGCGCTTTCGATTTTCAAGTCGCCGTTTACGGAGGGAGTAATGAATCAGGCTATCTAGTCAACGAAAATTCGCGTATATGGCTCTTCAACCCGGAGAACAAGTCGTGGAGTGCACTTCAACAAGAAGGATCTTCAGGACCCACCCCAGGTAGCCGAGAAGGCGCGAAGACCTTCGCCTACGGGAAGAGCATTCTGCTCTATGGAGGTACGACCAGTGACGGCAGGGTATCATCGGATCTCTGGCGCTTCGATACCGAGACGAAATCATGGCACGCCCTTCCCAATCCGCCCTCTCTGGCTGCGCCAACCAATGCTGCCTTGGCTGATGATCATCTCTACCTCATCGCCTCGTCCGACCCAGTGAGTAGTGAGCTGAACATGCTGCCTCTAAAGCCCTCGAACAGCAAGGAGCAGGACGGCGAGCCAGACCTAAAATGGACCACTCTCACATTCCCCACGAACCCTCTCGCCCCCGGTCCTCAGGCTCGCCATAATGGTGCACTCCTACCCATCACTACAGGCTATGGCCGAAATTACTTGGTTTATCTTCTCGGTGCAAGAGTCACTACTTCCCCAGACCCACCCTCTGCCTCAGAAAAAGACGCCAACCCAACGCAATGGAGCGACACATGGGTCCTCCAACTTCCTTCCAGCTCTTTGCAACCCAAGCCCGCCCTCAGCCTCGGCGACGCCCTCAAACCCGCGCATATCAAAGATGTGATTCGGTCGGGCGTCGGAGCAGATAGTGGCAAATGGTCTTGGGCGGAGGTTGAAGTTAATGTCCCTAGTGAGCTTGGTGCGAACGAGGGGAAGCTGCACCCAGGCCCGAGGGCGCTGTTTGGTGCGGATGTTCAGGGAGATGGAAGGAGTGTTGTGTTCTGGGGTGGTGTAGATGCGGAGGGAAATGCTGTGGGAGATGGGTGGGTTCTTAGGCTAGAGTGAGGAGGGTCGAGGAGGCTGGAGGGATTAGGGGTAGCACGTGATTACTTGTGCATGTACACATACATCCATACCCTTCTAACGACTTAATTGAACAAAACAAAGGATATGCCAACATACGCGCCGTAAATTCCGAATAATATATCGCGACAGACGCTTCGCAAATTTCAAACGAAGCACACAACAAGAACATGCTTCACCCACCTCACCACATCTCCCTACCCACTCGCGCCAGCGCCCTCCGTCCCCTCCACAATCGCTATCTTATCGATATTCCCCCTTAACGAATTCTGCATCATACTATACATTAACTGCATAACCGACGTAGCCACGCTCCCCTTCGTCTTCTCCTTATTAAGTGTATGATGGCGGAAGAAATGACCATTACAATCCGACGCAATGCGCCCGGGGTACATGGCAGCCATGCCAGGGAACGACATGGCGTCGTCGCAGGGGATAGCCTAGTTAAATGAAAAGAATGAATTAGCCCACGCATTCCCATTTCCCACAGCTGCGGTGTTGATCTCCAGGCGACAGTCACCAAGTCCCTGCGAAAAATAAATAAGAAGAAGAACAAGAGGGCAAAACTCACGACAATATTATCCCCCTCAGGATTAAAATCATACCGAATAAACTCGGAAAACGCCCTCTGCTCATGACTCCACTCCACCTTCCACCTCGCACACCCCTCATACGTCTCCTCCCCCGGACACGCGACCCACGCATCCAGCATCCCCCTCGTAAACTCCAGATTCTGCACCACCACGACCCCCGTATTAAGCACCTGGATACCCTTCCCATCGACCGAAATCGTCTTGTTGCTCCCATCGCGTGCCACCTCCTGCACATCCCACGGCAGCGCGATGTTCGTGCGGCGCGACACGCCCCATTTATTCAGCAGGAATTCCAGCGGGACGTCCGGGTGCGTGATGCTGACGTCGGCGTCGAGGACGACGATGAAATCGTACTGGTTTGTGGAGAGGAGGGAGCGCAGTCGCGAGGGCAGGATCCATGTGTCGTGGTAGCCCGGTTTGGGGAGCGCTTGGAAGAATTTGTAGTCGTAGTTGTGGATGCAGGACCAGAGGTAGTGGTCGAAGATGGCGTTGCTGACGAGGTCGCCGGCGTGCGAGAAGGTGTTGGCGTCGTAGTCGAGGGGCTTGCCTGAGGCGTCGAGGATTTGGTTGGGGCCCGTCGGGGAGCGTGTGTCTAGGTCGATTACGAGGACTTTGCGGCCCAGGGGTTTCGTCCAGGTTGGGGATTGGATGGTGAAGTTGTGGCCGGTGGGCGCGTGGTAGGTGGCGGTTGGGGGGTGCACGAGGGGTGCGAAAAATTTGCGGATCGAGGCGCGGAAGGTGGAGGATTCTTGCGTTTTTCTATGGAGCGTCGGTGGTTAGATTTAGATGGAAGGGGGGAGGGGTGGAATGGTGGATACGGACGGTGTGAATGCTAGGCGGTGCATTCGATCTTTTACATCATCTGAGTAGCTGTGGAGGACTATAAAGGCAACGATGAAGAAGACGACGAAGATGGACAATATACGTGGGCTTGGCGGGAGCATCTTGATCCCGTCCCTCGTCTCTGTAAACTTAGACGCCTGTTCGATGTAGATCGTAGTTTCGGAGCAGCCTGGAGACGAGGGATGTGGCGGTATAAGCCAGGTTGATGGGGTACTCGTTCGTCGACGATAATGTACGAGTAAAGAAGGATGGTAACTTGTCACCGTTCAGAGAAAGGATCTGCCCCAGGGTTCTGCTCCTATCAGCGAGTGAATGACAGAGACTTGGTGCACAAGAATGTCTTGATACAGATACGGGACGAGAAATTGTACAAAGTGTCCCTATGGCTTGAGCTCGGTGACACTTAGGTGACTGGGTGAAATGAAAAGGGCGAATATCTACTATCGCAGTGCAAACCAGGAATGTTATCACGAGAAATGCGCTTTGTACATACCTTCTTCGCACCTCCGTAGTACCCAGCCGCTCCCTTGCCAAGGCAAACTGCTCCGATTTCCGACCTTCGAGGGAGACCTGTGTCACAATCGTATATGGGGTCGTTGCCCTCGGGAAAAAGTACCAGTAACCAGCCGTACCTGCAACTGTAGTTCGCTGCAACCAGCCTCTGCAATTTCTGCACTTTCAGGATCTTTCCTTGATAGGTCTTTAAGGAGTGGGCCAACGGCCGTCCAAATAAGCGACAGGGCGGGTTTGAGGTTGACGCAAGGGATCCAGTGGCGAAGGAGAGCGAAGGAGACCAAATCAGAAATACTTGATCGCAAAAACCAGCCAACCATTTCCATTCTACTAATCTAAGCCGGCCTTCAGGGTTGCTTCAATCTCTGAGAAGGCTTCTCTACTTCTACCTGGTATCTTGCAAGATCCCATTTATGCTCTCTAAACGCCATTTGATGCATATGCTCATGCGTAACTGCCTTTGCCTACCTAACGAATCAATAAGAAAGCGAAATAGACCCTGGTTCATGAATGCGGAGGTAAAAGGCAAAAGACAGGAAATAGCGTAATGGATCGGAAGGAAATGACCGTACAGAGAGGTGGAGGGAAGAAGATATAAGAAATCAAGTATGGAAGCGTAGGAACTTGGGATGGCTCTTTTTCTCCTCTTCTTCCAGCTCTTTGATGTATTTTACAAAAGCTTTTTTGTGTATCTGAATACATGATTAGCAGGGGTTATCATCGTGTTATAGAACTTGTTGCTCACCATCCCGGCGTACTTTCCATCTCTCAGTACACATACATAGCGCAATCCCAGTTTCACGAAGCACTCATAGACCAAGTCCATAGGAGAGTGCACGTCCAGCGAGACGGGTGCTGGATCAATAAAGGGCGTAAAATCGCTATTGTCGATGTTTTCCGCGTTGGTGTGATCATCGCCAGACTGTTCCCGTCCAGCAGCCCAATCGACCAGCGGAGACATGAGACAGAGGGTATTGTCCTCGTCTTCCAGTCTGTCTAGGGCAAATTGGAGATCGGGATGAGGTATCAATCCAACAAGAACGCCACGCTTGACGATAGCAAGGCCTCCATCCAGCTCGCCAGCCATGGCGAGGTATTGCTGCTTTACACGCAGCTCGGATGCGGGAATCAAGGCAGAATCAGATATGTCGATGATACGCTCGGGTCGAGTTCGCAGAGTTATGTCGCCAAGCTCAGAGGTGAAGATGGGCCTCACTTTATTGTCGAGGAAAGGGTAAGAGTTCATATCCGTCAGTAGGTCGTAGATACTGAGCGGTTCGATGGCATCTGCTACCCACTTGGCGACTAAGATACCCAAAGAGAAGGGTAGGACGTGATCTAAACTGCCCGTAAGCTCGAAGAGAATGACGGCAAGAGTCACAGTCAGACGTGTGACGCCAGTCATAGTAGCCCCGGCAGCGACCATGGCATATACTCCGGGAACGACGCATGATCCAGGAGGGCCTGAGGGATCACAATGTCCGAATAAGCCAGAGTCGGAAAAACGGAGTGCGAACAGCTGGACTGTGTGTCCTACCATACGCCCAGCAAGACCGCCGACAACCATGGAAGGTACGTAGATTCCTGCAGGCACTTTGATGCCGAATGTGATGACGGTTAGTCCCGCCTTAACCACAAAAGCGACGAGTAGCACTCGTAGTACGTTGGGAATATTCTCGCGTGTCGGGCAGAGTCCATCTCCCGAGTTGGTGAAGGTGCCGCATGGGCTGGCGAGTTCGAAGAGCAGTTCTGCCACGGGGAGCTTCGTGTACCTGTTCCAGAAGCTAATAAGGCCGGTCAGTAGGGCAACCAGAAACACCTCAAGAAGAGGATACTTTTTAATAACGGGGATGCGCCGGAAGGTGCGAGCCCAGACGCGGGATGCTTTGATGAAGAGAGCCCCTAGAATGCCGCCCAATGCGCCTGTGAAGACGAAGGCAATGAGTTCGAAGAATTTCCAGTCTGTGAGATAGCGAACTTCAAATAGCACAATCTTGTTGTTTCCGTAAGGGTTAAGGAACTTGAGCGACAGAGCGGCAGCCTGTGTGTATTAGCTTGAGGGAAGGAGCAGTTGAGAGTGGTGACTTACAATACAACAAAAGAAGGTGCGAAACAGCGTCTTGGACGGAAAGTAGTAGCTGACTTCCTCCAAACTGAACAAGACGCCACTGATGGGGGCACCAAAGGCCACAGCAACACCGCTCGCAGCACTTGCACTCAGGATTTCTCGTCGCTTTCCGTCGTTGTTGCTATATTTGGAGAAGATACGGCATGCAATGTTACCGATGGCGGTTGAGATGTGTACGTAGGGGCCCTCTTTACCGAGACTCAGGCCTGACGCAACACTAAGGATCAAGCCAAGCGTCTTGATGACCAAGGTACGGACACCAAGGTAGCCGTGCAGCACAAAGCCGCTGAGAATGACCTTGACTTCGGCAACTCCACTGCCAGCGGCCGAGTAGTAGACCATGGGGGGACGGAGCTGCGACTCGTTGAAGCGTGCTTCCGGGGTCATGCTCTGCTTTGTGTCTTCGTCGTCTTCATCGTGGTCGCGTGACGCCTGAATCTCGGCTCCCAGGTTCTCGTCCAAGGTTGAGATGGAGATGGCGGACGGGACCACGGTTTTTGTAGCAAGAGTCAGGAGGCAGGAGGCCAGGGAGAGGACGACGACGCCGACGACAAAGGCAGCATACTGAGTCTGCACCATGTCCAGCCTGTCACTGCGGAGTACACGGCTCCAGTGCAGCCAATCGTCACAAATGGTGGCGCCGATGCAGCAGGTCTTCTTGCTCTTGTACCAGCCGTTTGTGCAGTGGCCCTCCTTCCAATCGAACAGCGTGTTCTCGGTGATGTTGACCAAGTAGGCGACGACGGCGGTCAAGATGCCGATGATGGCGACGAGGATCCAGCCCTGAGCGCCATCAAACCAGGCGGCCAGGCGACCGCGGAAGTCCTTGCGGCTGCGGAGGGCCTTGACGCGGAAGGCGTCGTTGATGGAGTCGCGCACCCAGTCGGTCGAGGTGAACTGGTCGTACCACACGCGCGTGTCCTGGAAGATGGACGCCCGGGAGGCCTGCATGCTGTTCTCCATGGACTGGGGCCTCTCGCCGAGGGCGTTGACCAGGCGCTGGCTGAAGGAGCCGCGGCGACTATGGCGCCTGCGTCTGCTGGTGGGCATCTGGTTGTTGTGTCGGCGCGGGGTGCCTGGGATGGTGCCCGGCATACTCGCATAGCTGCGGCTGTGGTAGGCATCCCCGAGCAGACTGGAGCGCTCCGTGGCGCCGTGCTGGGTGAGGTCGTTGTCGGAAGCCCGGCATCGACGCATCGGACGGAATGTGGTGGTGGGCGATGTTGGTGTTGCGCTGCTCACCGTGTCGCGTCGCTCCTGCCGCTCTAGGTACGCGGCTTCGTCGTAGCGGTCGTCATCGTCGTCGTCGTCGCTCCGCTGGTCGACGCTGTGGTAGGAGATGGCCGACTTGGGCATGGCGGAGGCGGGTGAAGTTGGGAGAGGAGGTGGACGTCGAGGGGGATGTCGAGGGGATGTGGGCGTGGGTGTGGGTGTGGATGTGGACGTGGACGTGGATGACTGGGACGGGGTGGTTGTTAGCTGGCTCAAGAGCGGCACCTTGGAAGCTGGTCATATGGACGCAAGACGCCGTCGCCGCGGAGGGTCATGCTCATGCTCCAGTGTGGCTCATCTCACCGAAAGGCCGATGTATGGGTGTGGGTGTTGGGGCACACTCACCACGTGCAGGCATCTCTCCCGAGGTCGCTACTGTCTACACGGTAAGCAGGAGGCTGTACTGTTAAAGACAGAGGGCCGGCACGGGGCAGATCATGTCTATCCGGATTCTGGCCAAGTGGTGATCAAGCATAGTAGCGCGGCGAGAGCCGCCCTTGTGATCGTAGAGTCGGTGGTGGCTCGGTGCTACCTCAGTGCTGTGGTTGTGTCGGGCGGCGTGCGTCACAGGGTCCAAGACTCAAATCCAAGTGTCGCTGACTGTCACCGCATCGTGGGGCTCAACCGCCTGCAGTAGTGGAATTTCTTGTTTGCTATAGCATATGGCATACGGCATGGCGATGGTGTTTGAATGTACATACTACACAGGAGTTCACAGCCCGTTAACCCTCCACCTATATCAACACATCACTTCTGTGTGTTTCATCGGCCAGATGGTAATCACGACATCGCCGCCTAGTCCGCATAAGGCAAGGAGCGGCCTCAAATGCCACCGCCAATGAGCGTCCCGTCTGCTGTGCTTTCTCACGACCATGGCATACATGATACAGGATATCTCAGTCTAACCACGGAGAAATCATTCGCCTCGCCGTCTAGTCGAGCAAACAATCCAAGCCTAGGCCCTGTCTTCTACAAACCTCTCTGCATGTATGCTGCATCATAAAGAGAGTTTCGTTACGGAGTAGTCCTACGTGCGATACAACAAAATCTTGAAGTCGGTGCACCAACCATCATGGTAAGTGAGGGGCATCCATTCCTGGCGCCTTGCATTTTCATACCAACCGCCGCAGCCCGCGCCGTATGAGCAGATCTTTCTTTTCGGGGACTCCATCACCCAGCAAAGCTACGACCAAGAGCGCGGTTTTGGCTTCTCGGCAGCCTTGCAGAATGCATACATTCGAAAACTGGATGTGGTGAACCGGGGCTTCAGGTACCTTATGACCCCGTCTCCCTCTGGTCGACATCCATACTGATCTCGCAGTGGCTACACCACCCGCAAGGCCCTGAAAGTGCTCCCTCACATCATCCCCTCGCCAGATGTTGCTCGCATCCGACTGCTGGTACTTACCTGAAGCTCGTGTCGCCGTCGACGACTGACCTCCGTAGGTCGTCTTCTTCGGCGCCAACGATGCATCGCTTCCAGAAGCGGAGAACCACCAACATGTTCCTCTCGACGAATACAAGACCAATCTCAAAACCATCATAACTGACCCGCTCGTCCAAGCCCATGAGCCGAAGGTCGTTCTAGTTGCGCCACCGCCCATCAACGAGCACTTGCAATGGGCTACGGACCAGACCAGGTCTCTCAAATCGGTGTCGCGCAAGGCCGCAACCACAAAGAAGTATGCTGAAGCAGCTGTCGAACTCGGCAAAGAGCTCGACATTCCCGTCATCAACCTGTGGCAGGAGTTCATGGCCAAGGCTGGCTGGAAAGTCGGCGAGGACATTCCAGGGTCGTTGGAGCTGCCGCAGAATGACGCCCTCGTCGAGTTGATGCATGATGGTGAGTCTCTTTCTATCCAGCCCCCACTCTCGTGTATACTGAATTGGTAGGCCTGCATTTCAATCCTGCGGGCTATGATGTCCTGTTTCGAGGGCTTATGAAAGTCATTGGCGAGAACTGGTCCGAGTTGTTGCCAGAGAACTTGCCCAACATGTTGCCGCTGTGGAATGATGACGCTGGCTGGAAGGCTTGGGAGGCCGCGAACAAGGCTTGAGGCCGTCCTACATAGCTCCTACAATTGTCCCAGTGACCTTGTACCCAAGTGGTCGTACGTGTATCTATATCAACACATATTAAGGAACGTTCAACGGGCGATGGCAGGGATCACACATGTGCATACACGCATTGCATGGAAAGGTGCATCACGCTAGCGGCGCGGGCGCTCTTGCACTTTAGCTCGACCGCACCTGCCCAGCACATGCATCGCGACTACCTGATAAACCTCATTGTTATTATTGCACGTCTCTCTGACGCCCGCACAAACCATCACCGCCTTTCCTCCCCGTCCACCACTGCGACACCTACCGAACCCGTTGCCACTCCCGGAATACCCCTCGAAACTGCCCGCACGCTTCTGTCAGCGCTCTCCTCTGCTCATATAGCCACCATTGTCTCGCCCCTCCCCGACGCTTCCATCCCCCATCTCGAATTGCATACCCTTTCACCCCCACACGCACTCGCATAGATCAGGGCCATCACTGTGTCAGTAGAGACTCGGGTCGTCGGCGGTGAGCCAGGGATCGGACGACCTCGGGAAGGAGGAGGATGAGTGAGCCAGATGGATCCTGAGAGCGTCGCCTTCCAGCCCCGCGACGACTTCTGGCGCATCCAGGGCGAGATGCTCCGAGTGCAGCAGTCTCAGGCCGAACTCGCAGACCGCGTATCTCGTCTGGAACAGCGCCATGAATCCGACTCGCGCCTGAAGAACGTCTGGGGCACCTCCTCACCTTTCCCCTCCGTCCTGGGCGGGACGCCGCTGCAAGGTGTGAATACCCATCATCTGTGAGTGCGCCGCGCATCATTGACCCATCGCAGTTCCTCTGGAGCAGCCGACCGCGGAGCACTTCTCCAACTTTGACCATCATACAAGCAACCTCATTGGCAATCTGCAGCTCGACGCCGAAGACGAGCCGCGCCGTATAGGGACCACCTCCCGCGCCAACAGCGTGCGTTTCGACGAGACGGCAGACTACGGCCGCTGGGCTCATGCCTCGCGCTCGTCGCTGGATCTGATACCGCGGACTGGTAGCGGCATGGGCGGGCATGCTATGAGCGAGCGCAGCTATTCCCACAAGTCGGTCGGCGGACAGAGCTCCACGGGCCAATCTGTACACTCTGCAACATCTGGACGCGCCAATAGTCTCACTGGATACGGTCTAAACACCGCGGGGGAAACTCCAGGGTTAGCACCTGGTCTCTTCATCCTGGGCTCCGTCCCCGCCATCATCCGCTGCTGGCTCACGACGACCTTCAAGCACGATACAATGCTATATGCCGCTGTTTGCACTGGCTCATTTGCGTCGTATCTTGACCTGCGTCTGATTCGTCACCTAGGCTTTCAGGACCAGATCTCGAGAAGCGAGGATGACACCCGCAAGATCAAGCTGCCCGTCTATCTGCCTGAAGCGATCCCGGTATCGGCATCATCGCGCTCAAGTAGCCCTGCCCCGCAGCTTCCTTCTTTGACCATCGAGTTCACTGTAGTGGAGCATGATCACGACGGGAATGACAAAGCTATACAGATCTTTTTTGGAAGCGACATGATGCGCGCTCACAACGCCGATGTTCTCTTCTCGTCAAATCAGCTAACCCTATACGATGACGACCGCAGTAAATTGCGGATACCCCTCGTACGGCCGGAGGACGAGCGGGCCTTCAAGTCATTGTACACGTCCAGTGGTATCCACTCTTTGGCTCAACCGCAGATAGAAGCAGCCAAGTCTACATCTATCTCGTCCAAAGCCGAAGGCTACGGGCAAGATGGCGCCAGTTCTAATGGACAACCATCATCAACTGCTATTGGTAGGAGCAATGGTACCACAACCACTTCAAGCTCCGACGATGGCTCGATGGGTCGACGGAGTTTGGAGCTGCGTCCACACCTCGGCGTTTCCACTATTCGGTCTGCGTCCAAGGACCCGCAAGATTCAAACACAGCCAGTGCGACACCGCGATCTGGTCCCTCGTCGGCCATTTGGAACAACTGGCGACGTGACACGGAGAAAACCAGCATCGGGGATTGGGCCCATGCAGGTAAACCCCTAAGCTCGACCTATCAGCGACGCGACACGGGCATCAAGGTGTTGAAGAAGCCAGGCACGCGAACGCTATCAACGAGCATCTCGCAGGGCTCATCGCCAGCTGGACAGTCTCGCTTTTTTGATGATGGTAAGAGACGGGACAGTAACGTGAGCGAGGCCGAGAGCACTGCACCGATCCTGAAGAGGTCCGTGTCTGGAGAGAAGACGAGGGAGAGTACGCCAACCTTGAACAGGATGCCGTCTGCAAACCCGGTGGGCAGTGCATCAGCATTCGCGTGGTTGAATTCAAAGAGCGTCAAGTAGTTGATGCACCTTTTTGATACCCTTACTCTATGACGCTACTGGCTATAGGCTGGCAGTGGAGAGCTTCTGTTTTATGAAAGGTACTGGAAGCTTGATTAGGATTCAACGAAGAAATCACCCAAGAATTTAATTTCTTAATTATTGCTGTAGTCTTTTTGCTGAATAGCTAGGAATATCAGGTGTGCAGTCGGCGGTTAGGCGCACGTCATGCTCTGTGGCGCGTGCATAGCATCCCATATTGGATGAGCTGTGCCGCAGCTGGCTTCAAGTTGTTTGCACTTTACCATCACAAACCATTCACCCTTTTGCGAAATCATTGCCTGTGGTACCTTTGGCTGTAGCAGGTCTATACCGCCTCTTTTCGTTGCTGCTGCATTATCACTGCACCATTCGCGATACCTCGCTTTCAGCCGGATTCCCATCCTACGGGACGTGCTTGAATAAATACGAGTGCCATTCTCGCATTATAAACTCTGCTTAGTGAACGCTACTCGATCTTGGTTCACCTACGGCCACAAGCCAGCATCACTCCAATTCGATCCCTTCCCATCCTTCAAGGAGGTTTTCCCCACTGCACGAAGAGGCCAAATGCAACTCAAGGCTATTCCGGAACACCGACAGCGGGCAATCGAGCAGTATGCCCAAGCATCCGGTTCGCCAAATGTCGATAAGCTGCTAGAGAAAGCTCGCGACAACCGTGTGCTGCTGAACTGGCTTGAAGATGGGAAATGGAAGGCCGACGTTGCAGTCCTTTTGAACACATTTGGAGAAGATGGCGTCGTGAATAAGCATTTTCTTGATGCGCTTACTGATTTTCAGAAGCAAACGAATGTGCAATGGGAGGTGGCGTCATTGGCTGTCCTCAAAGCGAGGACGATCAGGGGACCGAAGAAATACAAGGGGGGCTTTATGGACTATGGGAAAGTGCACGTCACTCAGGCACGGAGAGATTTGGGAAGAGAAGGTGATGAGTACGTACCAACTTAGGCCCCTTCTACATGAGCTTTGCTGACTTTGTATCTTACAGGACTTTGCCCACAATTGGAGAAGCGGCGCTTGATATGAGCCCAAAGGCGAGAGGCGAAAGGAATCAGAGGAATATCGCGCGTCCTACGATCGAGGGTGATGGAGAAGAGCAGGAAGGAAGCGCGACGACGCCTTCAGCCTCCGGCAATGGATGGAATCCCGTAAATGTCTCTAAACCGGGGAGACTTCCTCATGTCCGGTTCCCCCACACACCAGGGAAGCGACCCGCTGCCGATCTCACTCCTGGATCCCAGGATAGGCGGTCAAAGCGATTTCGACCTGATACAGACCCAGTCGATGCTGCGGAGGGTGGCGAGTCGGAAAATTCCGCCATTGGAAGCGGGGAAGAATCAGCTGTTGCCAGCAGCTGGATACCGACTGTCTGCTATAACTGCAGGGGTGGCCGCACCGGGTGTGACAAGAAATTGCCCTCTTGCTCCTCCTGTGTGGCGTTTGGTCGTACATGCAACTATCCCGGGATCACTAGTACGCCCAAAAGACAACCCTGGGTCGAAGTAGAAGCGCAAGAGGAACACAAAATCATCGCCGAAACCGACGCAACAACAACAGGTGCAGAGGGGTCCTCACATGCAGACCGGAACAGGCCAGCTGAAGATGCCGTGGAGGAAGCTTTAGCACCTGCGAACGTCCAGCCAGCGGCTCGCGAAGAGGAAGAGACTCTGACTCCGGGAATCGTACAAGGAGGCGAAGACCCGCTTGTTGAGATCAATCAGCCCACGGAGGAAGGAGTCAATGCCAGGCAGTCCGAAATAGCAAACGACGAGGGCTCAGCATCTCTGAATGTCGAAGCGCTCGAAGACACACCGGTGGAAGACAATGCTGCCGCCGTCCCACGCAATGGGAAAGCGTACGATATCCGCGTAGCTTTAAATGATTTAGCACCCGATACCCGGGTATCCACGAACACGATCGACTTGCTGTTGGACTCGTTGATCCCCGACAATTATCGATTCAAGAGGTTTGATTGGATGGCCAGTACGATTCCAGATCTCGCTGGCTTGGAGTTTGCTATGACTGTTGTACGTGTTAACGATCGCTGGTCGTTGGTTGTGTTCTACCTGCAGACACGACAGGCTGTCATCAGTAACTTCAAATGCGACCAAGTTTCATCCGAAGAGATTAAAAAGACTGTTACCGAGATTGGAGATGGCGTATGGCGCGCCGCCGGCTTCAAAGATCCCGCATGCTGGACCTGGAAGCACTCGAACGTAGGACAGGACGAAGGGGATAGTAGCTGTGGCATCTACACCATTGTGTACTGTCTACATTACGCAACTTTGCCGCAATGTCAGATTCAGGCAGTCGTCAATACAAAACTCTGGCGCCTCATTCTACGCGCTTATGTTGCCGCGGCCATATTCCAAGGTCGTGTTGAACCAGCTCAACCGACAGAAGACTTTCTTTCCGGCCCACGAAGCGAAGTTCAACGTCTCGCTCGCATCAATTTGCCGTCGTCGACAGCACTCGAAACGATAGCCAATGCAGCATATCAAGGCTTCGATTCCATATACGACTTGCTCCAAGGCGCCCTACACCTCGTCTGCGCTCTTGCAACGGTAAAGAGAAAGGTAAATGAAGTAAGCGAGGCTCAATTTTCAAACCGATCCCGCATGGCACTAGAAGAGCAGAAAGCCTTTGAGCGGATAGGTCAGTGGCTCACGACGAGTGGCCAGGAACAGGAACCTGCTGTTCGTGCGGTACAAGCTAAGTATATTTATGATGTGTTTCAGCGGCCGCTTAATCGGGCAAAGAGAATCCATACGAAGGGGGTGGAGGCGGCGTGGAATTTGAAGGTGTTGGATGAGGTGATTAGGGGGATGATGGAGGTCACTGCCCAGGTGATGGAGCGGAGGCGGCCAGGTAGAGTACATATGTAGCGCTGTAGGGCCTGATGGAGGCCACGTTGCTTGCGGAGTGGATACAATGGTGAAGGTGGGCAGTGCTGTTACTTTAGCTTGGTAGTGTATAGAAGACTTTCAGCGCAAACTATCAAGGCTTTCATTGGGCCGTGAATTGGAGATGAGGCTGAAGCGTCTACAGCTACCATATACGGCCATAGCTAGCGCGCGGAAGCCCTTGCCAAGCCCTTACCTTGTTGACGCTTCCGACACCTCACGACGCGACATGCAGGCTCTCTGTGGCGGTTTGACTCCTGACAACGGTCGGCCGTGTTTTCACTTTGTTTGACCACGTTTGCGTCTCCATCCCCATTGTTTTCCCCCATCACCAAGTGTCACTGGTCGCTGTGAAGGCCGCCAACCTTGGAAGCGCGCAAGGCCAAGGCGGGCTGCTCGCTAAAATTGCAGCGCCCGACGTACGGCGGTCGTATATACATATTACATCGTATATACTCCAGGTACAGAGAAGACGGGCCCACCGCCGCACTCTTCGTCTTCTACACCGCCTGCGCTCTCTCCCCGCGCCCAGAAGCTCGCAAGTCCAGACGCCCGACCTGTGCCGGTTTTCTTTCTCTCTGACATTGCCCGCTATCTTTGTCAGCTCTTCTTTTCTCTTCTTTTGCCGTGCCGTGGAGTCCCATCGGCTCCAACGGTAGGCCCCCGGTTTCAAGACGGCCTCTACAAAGAAGCGAAAGATTGCGCCCGCAGTACCGGCCGAGCATACACGACACGAGAGCAGCACTGTGACGCATTCACCGGATGAGGGCACCCCGCGCTCGTCCCCACCGCCTTCATACAGCACTCGCGCCTCTGACTCGCCTCCACCACCTCCGCGCTACCTGCCCCCACACCTTCACAACGAGGTGTACGACACGGCACACGATTCGAACGCCGTTGCTAGAGACGGCATCGTCCAAGCCAGCTCACCGAGCGAAGCCTGCGCCCATCTAACACTCGACAGCGAGCCCATGGCCGCAGACTCGGACCGCACACGCCCCACCGACCACAAACCACCCCCCCGTTCCGCATCGCCCGCAAAGCGTCCTCACTCCGACATGGATGGTGGTGATATGGATGTCGACGGCCCCTCCTCTGCACGCCGTAACAGCGGCCAGTCGAGCCCCCGCCCTACGAAGCCGATGCCCACGCCCCAGCGCAGTCTGCGAGCCACCTCCATTGACATGGCCGATGCCACGTCCAACGCCAGCTCCGACCCGACTTCTGCTTCCAACGCCGACTCGGCCGCCACGAGCGTGACCACACCTCCAGCCTCAGCGCTACCCAGTCTCGATGAGCAGGTGGGAAAGGTGCTGGCTCTGTCGAGGAAGCAGCCGCAGGACGGCCAGGTGGGCTACATTGTCTCGCACTCCTGGCTCGAGCGCGTGTGGGCGAGGACTCCGCAATACGCCGACAAGCAGCGCGAGTTCAGCAAGTCGGCGACCGAGGGTGATATTGGCCCCGTGGACAACTCCAACCTCGTCGACACTGCCGCCCTCGTCGAAGATCTTGCCGACCAGCGGGGCGAGGACTTTGTTCCCCTGCGTCCTGGCGTGTCGCTCGAGCAGGACTACGAGGTGCTTCCCGCCGAGGCATGGGAGCTGATTCTCTCCTGGTACGGCATCAGGGAAGGCACGCCCGTCATTCGGCGATATGCCCACGACACCTCGCCCGATCAGTTCACTTCCAACATCCAGTACGAGCTGAACCCGCCCATATTCACCATCCGCAAAGTCCGGAAGACTGCGCCATCTACACTCGAGGCTTCCAAAAAGCTCGTTGCAAGCCGGAGCGACAATCTCATCGAATTCATAAATGCAGCGAAACGGGCAGCTGGCATCCATGTCAACCACAAAGTGCGCGTTTGGCGGATCCTCAATGCCCCCGCTGCCACGGACCCACCGCCCTCACAACAGCCTTCCGGTATGCTAACGCCCGAAGCTTCTCCCCCGCCCACCGTCTCTCCTCCGCCGGTAATTCCGCCTCTCATCATCGATGCAGCTAGCCTGTCCAATCTGGACATTGGCACCCAGCGCGAAGAGGTAACTGGCAAGGACGAGGCTGCAAACGAGACCTTCAACGACAAGCTAAACCTCTCCGGGGCCGGCCTCGCCGAGGACCAGGTGCTTGTGCTGGAAGAGCAGGATGAAAATGGGGAGTACATAACTGGTGCGCTCTCCAAAGTCGTTTCCAAAACCGGTGGAAGCAAGGCTGGCGCAAAAGGAATCAAGAGCACCACCAACAGTGGCAGAAGCACTCCCGCACCTTCAGGACCCATGACCCGGGGTCGCACAAGGAACGGCAGGGTGCGCGGCACAACCGGTTTGACCAATCTTGGTAACACCTGCTACATGAACTCTGCGCTCCAGTGTATCCGCAGTGTGGAAGAACTGGCTATATATTTCCTCTCAACCAAGTACAAGAGAGAGATCAACACAGACAACCCGCTTGGTCACAACGGCAATATTGCGCGTGCCTACGCTGGTCTTATGGCTTCCATATACGACGAGGGCGGCACACCTTCCTTTGCACCAAAAAACTTCAAGAACACGCTCGGTCGTGCCCAGCCAATCTTCTCCGGCTACGGACAGCAGGACTCTCAAGAGTTCCTCAGCTTCCTCGTCGACGGCCTGCACGAAGACCTCAACCGCATTCACAAGAAGCCTTACACGGAGTATCCAGAGTCGGACGATAACACTCATCGTGACCCTGAAGCAATCAAAGCCTTGGGCGAGAAGTTCCGCGCTATTCACCACGCACGAAATGACTCAGTCGCTATGGATCTATTCAACGGCTTCTATAAAAATACCATGGTCTGTCCGGATTGTGCAAAAGTTAGCATCACCTTTGATCCCTATAGTCTAGTCACCCTTCAACTGCCAATCGAGCAAACCTGGCAGCACAAGGTCCGGTTTATCCCGCTCCATGGCAAGATATGGGACGTTGAAGTGGATATCGACAAGAATGCAACCATCAAGAATGTGAAGGAATTCGTGGGTAAGCATTTTGGCGTGGACGGAGGCCGCATCATGGCATCCGAAGTCTACAGTTCCAAGTACTACAAGCATTTTGAAGACAACAGCTCACTATCGGAGAGTGGAATCCAGCAGCGCGACGAGATATATCTCTACGAGCTTGATGGTGTTGGTAGCAACTGGCCACCCCCAAAGAGTAAGAAAAAGAAGAGCTACTACCCTTCCTTCAATCAAGATGCTGAAGCGGACATTCCCGATCCATCGAGTTCCGCCCACGATAAGATCGTCGTCCCACTGTTCAATCGGATTCCGTCGAACTCATCGGCGTACCGAGCTTCGAGCTGGTCGTTGAAATTATGGCCGTCGTACATACTCGTGGATCGTGAAGAAGCCAAGGACTACGATGCCATCCTCAAGAAGGTTCTCGGAAAAGTTGCCCAGATGACCACCCGTGACATATTTGCAGACAGCTACAGTTCTTCTCTGGCACAGTCTCGGTCCGGGTCCGACGTTGTCTTGACAACAGAAGACGACGCCTCACCCAACGGCGATCCTCGTGTTCAGGATGGTTCAGTTGAAGGCGAAGACAATATGGTCGAAGTCACCATGACCGATCCCGCCGAGACACCTGAAAATGCCTCTTCCGACGACAAAGTTCCCGAGGTTCTCCGACCGGGGACATTCATACCTCCCGAGTTCCGTCAGCTGTTCGAGATGAAACACACACCTGCCGGGAACTCATGGGTTCCTACGGGATGGAGTTCCATTGATGGCACAAAGAACTTCCAGCCTATCGCCAAGCGGATCCGCGTTCCGTCTTCAAGGGAGTCATCGGTACAGTCATTGGAGGATGCCAGCAACCCTGTGTCCAGCGACGAAGACGACAACCCACAATTTTCTGCCGACGCTCGGAGTACAATAGAGGCTGCTGAACAAAGTAGTGACGAAGATGAGGTCATGCAGCCCTCTGAGCCACCTTCTCGCAACGGCCGATCGAAAAATTACAGGCACATGTCGAAGAGAGAGAGGAAACGTATGCACAAGGAAGCCAAGTTCAACAAAAAGAAAGGCAAGGCGAACCGTCTCGAGCAGCCATCGCAGTCTGGCGAGCAGCTCGAAGATGAAGATGATGAACGCTTGATCAAACTGGGTGAAGCCATCATTCTCGACTGGAATCCCGACGCGTACGATGCCCTCTTTGGAGGTATCAATGCTAACGACTCTCGAGGCATGGATGCTGGGAAATTCGTGGAAACGCTTGAAGACGAAGAGCTGGAGAAAAAGAGGGAGAGGCGAAAAGCTCGAAAGAGGAATGGAATTACTCTCGACGAGTGTTTTGCCGAGACTTCGAAGAGTGAGGTCCTTTCGGAAGACAATGCGTGGTACTGTAACCGCTGCAAGGATCTGCGCCGCGCCACAAAGACACTGGAAATTTGGACCGCGCCGGATATCCTCGTCGTGCATCTGAAGCGCTTCAGCTCTCACCGGGCATTTAGGGACAAGGTCGATGCCTTGGTCGACTTCCCCGTAGAAGGGTTGGATCTGGCAGGCAAGGTCGGTTTGCCCGAAGACAAGGAGCTGATCTACGATCTGTTCGCCGTGGACAACCACTATGGAGGGCTCGGTGGAGGCCATTACACTGCATATGCGAAGAACTTCTTCGACCAACAGTGGTACGACTACAATGGTAAGCATTGCGGAACTTTGATACGTAGCTGGACCTAGCTAACCCTATTCAGACTCGAGTGTCAGCAAGTGTGGTCCTGGTCGTGTGGTCTCAGCCGCCGCCTATCTGCTCTTCTACCGCCGCCGTTCTGCTGGCCCTTTAGGCCCACCAGCCCTCCAGGAGATCGTCAACACATGGAGGGATCCAGAGTACGAGGGCGGCGAGCAAACCGGCGACGAAGCAAACTCGCGTAATCCGTCGCCTTCGGGAAACGGCTTGCGCCTCGGCGAATCGTCCCGCAATGGATCGTCGAGCGCTTTCGGAGCGGGAGCCGGAGCCCTGCGAGGGGGTGGTTCGGCCGGAGTAGGGAGCCCAGCGCTGAACGAAGTCGGAGCCGAGACTCTAGATGATGAGCCCGACGACGCTCCGCCATCCTATGAGGATGAGGGATACGTCGAGGGTCTGGACCTTCAGGGCGGCTACGGGCCAATGAACAATTACACTGCCACCTCGTACACCACGCAGGAGTGGAGCTTTGCAACCGTCGATGAACTAGGGGATACTGACGCCAATCTTCACGACGCTTTCCATGCCGATGACGCCAGCGACGGGCCTCAGCAAGGATCACCGCTTGGAGAGCGTATGCGCGACTTTGAGGATGACGATTTCAGCGGCTTGGCTCCGGGGCAGAGTACGCCACTGGGACAGGATGAGGAGATTCCGCTTCTCGGACAGCCGGATGACGGAGAGGTTGCGGAAATCAGCTTGGAGCCCGACGAGAGCTAGGAGCCTCGTCAGGATTCATTCTTTGGAAAGGAGGAGGAGGAGGAGGAGGAGGTGGTGGTGGTGGTGGATATCTTACCCTTTTGATGCTAAGTAGCGGGCTGGGTTGATGAGTAGGACTAGCCGGCCTTTGCACCGTTTGCTAGGTGAAGAATTTCTTCCCCATCACCTCTGGTTCTGTGAAAAGCATGGTAGACGGCGCGGCGAGGCGATTGGTCTCTATGTTTTTCATCATTGGAGAGACGTGGTCGCATTGCGTGCGTGGGTGCATTGTTCATTCGTTTGTGCTTGAATAGCATGGCATAGCATAGGCATGGGCATGGGCATGAGCATGGCAGATATTCTCTTTCATATCTTTTTGGGAAGCAGAAAGCCGAAGGGAAGTCCAATGGAATGGAATGGAATGGCATGGTGGAATGCATGGGACGAAGGGGATCGAACGATACGAGCTGTGGTGTGGGTTAGCGTTTAGGGTCATGTAGCATTGTTTTGCGCTCCATTGCGTTTGCGCTTGCGCTTGGTATTTGGCGTCTTAGAGAGGCAAAAGCATTTAGTACCTTTGGAAGTGTTGATTGTGGATTATGTGTGCATGTGTGGGATCGTGGGTGGGGGGAGTTAACGAATGGAGTGAGTGATGTGCGTAATGTGTTGCAACATATGAGTAGAAGGGTATGTGTAGTTAGTTGGGTTGGAGTTAAAAATGGTGCTGGCTTCTGTGTATGTATAGGGAGGGAGTACGTAGTCAATCGCATGTTTATAAGGTAAGAAGGGTTGCTCTTTTCCACAATCTGCAACTATAGTTCGAAAAAATAATGTAGTTTCGATGTTGCACTCCAGTCAGTACCACCCACCATAGGGTACTATCCACCACGCCCTCTTTACTTTATCAAAAAAACAAAACACGCCCCTTCACCCCAGCGTAAACGACCACCCCCACTCCCTAACCACATCCTCCCAATCCCTCCTCGCCTCCCCAGGTCTCCACACCTCCTCCAGCACCTTGATGACAATGCCCACATTCTCATAGCAATTCCGGGCCTGGATCTCCCTCAGCCTCTTCGCACACTTTGCAATCTCAGGCTCATTGTCGAGCTCCGCGCCCGCCAGGAAAATCGGATACAACATGCTCGACTCGGCGGGGCTGCCCGGCGGTATCCGCGACATGAACTCCATGGCTCGCGACGCGCAGATGGCGACGAGCGGTTTGTGCAGCAGCGAGGTGCGGTAGAGTTGGATCAGGGCGGCGAGGCGGTAGGCTTCGGCCAGGGCGATGAGGTCGAGCGCGATGGGGAGGTCGAGGCCCGGGAAGCCCATGGGGGTCGGGTAGGTCCAGTTTTGGATGTCGAGTTCGATGCTGGCGAAGGCGGCTTCGGTGATGTGGGGGAAGGTGGCGTTGTCGTTGTCGTTGTCGTTTGCGCTGGTTACGTATTGGATGCGGGAGATGAGGCGGCACATGTAGTATGCGATGCCCATGAGGGGGTCCACGGTGAGGGAGTTGCTGCTGCTGATGCTGCCGCCGCAGCTGCTAGAAGACGCGGAGAGGGACAGGTCGCTGTCGAGGAGCGATTCGGAAGCAGTGTTTGGGGGCGTAGAGATGCGCGACATGAGCGAGGCCATGGCGTTGTGGTAGGTGAAGTGGCGACGCAGCGAGTCGAGTTCCCAACTCTCTGTGAAGCCGTCTTGGCTGGCGAGCACGTTGAGGATGTCGCGGACGCATTTCATTTGCGAGAGCCACCTTGTGCTCTTCTCGCCGTTTAGAGCCTCGAGACCGACGAGCAGGAGGATTATGCCGATGACTTGGTGCGCATCACGCGGTGGGACTCTTTCTCCCGTGCCGGGTTTAGATATGGGGATGCGGTCGCTGAGATAGGCGTAGCATTTTCGCTGGTGCTTTGCGGATACGCTGCGGAGGTGTTGGGCGCGTTCGGTGGTGGTTGTTCGACGGGCCAGTTGCGCGGCGGATAGGGCGATGATGGCGTTCAGTACGCCGTCGGATGAAAAGGCCCAGGGTATGTATAACCGGGTGTAGAAACTGTGCGGTGTATCTGCTACGCTCACACTGGGCACGAAGGCATCGACATAGTATCTCAGCAAGTGGTTCCTCTCCGCTATCGCGTCGCCCGGAAACATGTCCCAGGGGTTCAGCGAGTTCCCGGGTGATCCGACTATTGCCGTCTCAGCGACTGGAGAAGGTGTGGGGACGTCGTTGTCGCCATCTTGCGTGGTTGGGGGGACGACGAGGCGCCGCTGTGCTTGCCATTCACAGGATAGATTCAGGCGGGTACAGTTTTGGCATTCGGGACGTTGGCCATCGCAGCGTTTGCGGCGCGCGCGGCAGGTTAGGCATCCTTGTCGGGATCTGGGTGCGAACTTGCGCTGGCGGGGACGTGTTGAGGTCGTCGTTGTGATCGTCGTTGTGGTGGTGGAGGTTGGGGACGAGGACAGTGAGAGGGCGTCATCACCCATATTGGCTGGTGGTTTCGGGTAGGAGGTGCGCACAATGCATATTCTATAGAATCTGTGTGCGTACTGGTAATATGTGTGGGCGGAGTAGGTATCGTGCACCAGTGTTGTCGAAGTGAAAGATAATCGTCCGGGAAAACATGGCGAGAAGCGGAGCGCGGTGAAAGGTGCACGGGCCGTGTTCTACGGATGGCGTAAGGCCGTTAGGCGGGGTTGCGGTTCCCAACCCCCATGGGAATACATTCTTCAGCGTCAAGTTCCTTTTTATAAATTCTCCATTCAATGCGTACCGTTGTTCGTCCTGTTAACAGGCAGTGAACCTGTCGGTGTTTTCGGGAAGTTAGCCTCACGACGACAACTTCGGGCCGATAGCGTATCTCCCTCGGTGAGATAGAGGATGGCGTACGACGTAGCATCCACGAGAAGACTGCTCAAGAAGCATGGCAGATGTGAGTGCGTTCAAACTTTAGAAAGGAGAGCAGGAGATTGAGCCAGTTCAACCAAGTGGGTATCGCGACTGCTGCCCACCCCATTCGATTGTCTTCCCTTGTTTGGCGAGGAGCAGTGCTGTCGATGAAGTGACAAGTCACTTACTTATTATTCTTATAATTACTCACATTCTAGAACAATATCACTTTCATATTCAATAACCTGTCGTTTTTCACCTATCTACTTATGTCCATCCTACGTCTCGGTGTTCAATACGCCGCTTGATACCCCCAGTCTGCAAACAGTCTTCTTCGCGTTTCTTCTCCCTTCCACTCTCCGATGCCGGAGCCGAAAATCCAGTTCAAATCTCAGAGTCATTCATGTCGTTTACGCATGGCGCATCCAATGTGACCAAAAATGACTCCGATGAATAATAGCTCCACAAAAGGTCTGTGCGCAGGGCGCAAATGTACATCCACATGTTCGCTCTCCTCGGATTGTGGTGCCAGCCATAAACTTTCCAAGCCATCGTGCTTTCAAATCCTGCACTGTGGCTTCAATATCAAAATCCGCCATGAAATCCGCGATGTGTGACTGGGAATGTGGCTGCAGGTGGGCTTGGTGCGTTTGACATGTAAGGCGCAGAGTGTGGGTAGGCGAACTAAGTGGAGCTTATAGTTGACAAACACCGGATCGGTGTGTAGGTCTGATGGCTTGTGATATAAAAAGGTCCTTGGAGCCGTTTTTTCGTTTCCGTCTCCACTTCAGAGATACTCTTCGAGCTGACTGTGCAGTTTGGCAGTTTCTTTGTTTGGAGAAAATACCTTACCTAGGTACGGCACCGCCATCACTCAACTGCAAACGCAACACGTCAAGCAACCAAGCACACACACACCATAGATGCCGTCATCCCGACCACGCAAAACACACTATCCCGACCTCTATCACCGCATCATTGTCCGACGCCGAGTTTCATCACGCATATCCATGCATCTAGAAAGCCAGTCAGCCACCCCCAAGTCGACGACATCGCATCTCAACATGTCCAAACGCACGGCTTCCATATCCACCCGTCCTTCCTTCGAGACAACAAAGACCGAAGACTCCACTGCCTCTTTCCTATCGACATCGGCAGCCTCATCAAAGTCGGGGCAGTCCAGCAGAACACAACGGGTATGGGCCGCGATCAAGAAACATGCAAAAGAGCACCACGAGAGCGTGAATAATGCGTATGCATTATACTACGGGCAAGGCCAGATGAGGGGACCGACACCGACCTCACCGAAGCAATACGAGGGAAGTAATGGCTCGAGTGGTTAAGGAAAAGATGGCAAAGGTCAACAAGGCGATGCATCACGGTATAGGTGGGAGTTATATTGGGCTTATGGCGCTTCACAGTTTTGCTGCTTCACTTGTATCTTGCGCGTTATACTTATGCCTTCACTTCATTCCTGTCACCTTACCCTGTCGTAACATTGGATATGTGACACTACGCAAACCTTTTTACATACAATCAACCTCCACTTTCCAGTATTCCATGCTGAGACTTCAAGCACATAACACCCAAGACATTGCATCATTTCTCCATCACGAACAGGATATCTGCGATTTATAGAGCTCGGACATCCAACGCTAAAGCTACGCCCCAACCCCTTCCACAAACACCATGTTCCTCCCCCCAATCGTTCCAAGCAAACGCGATTCTATCTATAGGTGGCTAACAGAACCACAACCAAACGATCAAAATAGAATCCCAATACTGGAAGTAAAGCCCGAGGCAACACCTTCTCATCGTATTCCAAAGCCATCTGCCGTCTCGACAAGCACTCTGCGTAGTACGACTGCAATACTATCCCCTCAGCACCCTATTTCCACTCCAATTTCTGTGTCTGCAAGACGACCGCCCTCATACACATCCCTCTATGACTCCAGAGCTCCACCATCGTAGCATTCAACGTCCGTATCAAGTGACCTGCCAGCATACCGGCCGTTTGCTCCGGATTCTTGCCAGTTAAGAAGTAGAGCGACTAGTTTGGGACCTAGAAGCATGGCTGGAAATGTAGGAAGACGCGTACGGCATAATTTTTTGTCGGGTCATAGGCGCTACTGGAGGATTATACATGGCGTTTGAAGAGAAGGAGATGGTAAGGGGGCAAACATTGAAGGGAGGGTGTCGTTGACGAGAGATGGAATAGGGTGCGGAGGATGGTTAGGGCGGCTGAGGAGATTTATACGAGATTGGAGAGGGAGGTGCGTATAGCGCAGGGAGAAAGGGGGGTCGAGGAGGGAAGCAAGACGGTGAAACGATTGGAGGGCTTGGGTGATGAATTGGCTTAGCTATTTTGGTGAATAATTTTGTGCGGGGGATAGTTTTGTAGTTGTATTGTGCTTTATGTGAATTAAGGTTTGTCTTGGTTTTCTATCTTCTTTCTCTTTGATTGATCTATTCCCGTAATCTCTGTCACGGAGACATTTTTCTTTTATGAGGACGTCTTGTTGGACATCACCTCTAGTTGTGAAGCTGGAGTTAATGTAGTCAATTACGCAAACCGTGCACGATAAATACCTGCTTCGAGTGAAGTGATGCGCCACTAGATCACAAATTAGAGACACTCTTAACCATGTGAACTGCAGGAAACGTGTGGCATGTGACTGCATTCGAACTTTTGAGCTTCACCGCTTCTTGGGTCGCTCGTTAAGAACAATCGAAAACCTTTATCAATGAAGTACTGGACGTCCCTAGCCATCATAAAATGGAATACGAAATCCTTCACTAATATCTTCACCAACGGCAACACTGGCTCATCTTCACACAGCCCTACCACGTATCTATGTATAAAATGACCCCCTACTGGAGGATCAACATTAAAACACAACACCATATCTTTATTCCCCTTTCTTGTTGCATAGATTACAGACTGTCTTGCTGGTCAAAGACATCACACGAGCCCTTAAACGACCTATCCTTCATTTCTCAATAACTCCCTCCCAACACATACAACGAGAGTATAAGTCGTGAACATGAATAGATTCCGGTCCAAATTCACAAAGAAGCGCCTCGAAGATATCCCCGAGATAGAGCCGGAGACGGACGTGTGCGTTGCTGAGCCCGATCTCGAGAACGACGAAGATTCATCGGACGACTCAAGCTCTGATGAGGAAGATGTGACCGACTCTGAATCTGGTGGATCTGATGTCAATATCGATTCCGACCCCGAAGAGCTGGAGACCGAAGACCTTGGAGCTTCGGAAGATGAGTTGTCTGACTCTTTGACCTCTGACTCCGACGATGAAGAGAGCGATGGCGACATTGACACCAAGAGTGAAGAGACAGATGGCAGTATCGACTCAGAGCTGAATGAACCGGAAGTCGAAGAGCTTGGCAATTCGGACGATGAGTCGTCCAACTGTTCAACCCCCGACTCTGAGGATGAAGAGAGTGACCATGACATCGACTCCGAGACTGAAGAGATAGAGTGCGGTAAAGGCGCCGAGCCTAGTGAATTGGGAATCGAAGAGCTTGGGATTTTGGAAGATGATTTTTCCGGTTCTGCACCTTCCGACTCGGAGAACGAAGATATAGGCATGCATGATGGAGAGCGAAACCTATCCGAAGTTTGCCTTCCCTCAAATTCTCAATCCCATTTCGAAGTCCCTCCTCTGTACGCACCACTCCCGCAGCCGGCCACTATTTCCAGCCATGGCCCTCAGTACCCGCCCACCAATTTTCCTCCTCATCCCCAGACCAACACTTCCACCCCACCTCACGCCATTATGAACCCGACCGCGGCAAACAGCAAGCGAAAGTCAAAGAAACATCTCTGGAAGGCCCTCAAGAAACACACCATCGACAAGCCTGAAAACGCAAAAGACTTTGCAGCTGCAGCTTTCGCGGGTGGCAAAGTGGCAAGGAAAGCATTTGTTGCCGACGTAGTCAAGAAGAATAAGAAGGTGAGGATTCCGAATGGTCGGAAGATGCTTGTAACTACGGCGTTTAGTGCGGCAACGGCGGCATATGTGGGAGGTACGGAGGCGAAGAAGGTCTGGGCAGCTGGGAAGGATAAGAGGGTAGCGAAGAAGGAGAAGAGGATGGTTAAGATGGAGAAGGACGGTGGGTATGCGGGTGTGTATCAGATGCGGGAGTGAGCAAGTTGTGGTTTTAGCGATTGGGGGAGGAATTTGACTTGAGCTGTTGTATTACTGTTTGCTTTCGATCAATCGGACTGTGTCTTACGCCTCCCTTGTAATTAACACTGTCACAGAACCAAGATAGAACTTTGCAATTTGACCGAACCATCATGAAATTTCAGCGCACACTACGCCAAGCAGTTACGTCTATAAACCAAACCATGAAATGCATGAACCCGAAAGATTTAGGAAACGCTACCCCATGCATACAACTTCTTCCCACTGGACCTGCCGTTCCCATCGATCCTCAACCCAACCAATCTGTGGCCCAGGAAAGTCTTTTACAAAGTGCCTTCACCAAGGCACCTCTTAAGCGGAGCAGAATCGCCAGTGCAAACTGAAATAACACCATCAACCCACTGCATGTTACCCCAGCCCTTGCTGTCAAACGAATCAGCCTGGTAATAGCTCAAGCTGCCCTCGCCCCCAATATTCCCGCTCCAGACATTTCCGCTTTTCCTGTTGGTCCATGGGTTGCTCACGAAAGCAGCATACTTGCCCTTTGGCACTTCGTGGGTAAACGACTCGCTCTGGGAGCTGGTCCAGGTCTTGCTATAGTCGATGCTGAAACCGGCTGTGAGGAATTCCGAGATCGGCCCGAGAGATAGCGAGGCGCCGACGGAGATACTGTTCGCGATGCTATAGCCGGAGCCGACCATCATGGTGGTGGGTGCTCCATGGACTACTTGCGACATAAGCACGTCCCAGCCTAGAAAGCGTTCGTCCTTGTTGGGGATGATGATCGTTTCTTTGCCGCGCTTGCTGAGGGAACGGGGAATGATGGTGCCCTCTGTCGTTCCGTTGGTTGTGATGTTTCCGCCATTGTAGTCTTCAGGAAAGTAAGCGGATGTTTGAGATGTATGTGAAGTTATGCGAATACTTACAAGGAAGCTTAGGGTTAAGATAGCCGGGCGAGGGGGGAAGAGTGCCGTTTCTGCGGCACTCTTCGAGCTCAGCAAGTTCAGTACGCTTCATGATTTGGTAGCGACCTTGACCGTAGAGGATGACATCATCGGCGCGGATCTTGATGGCTCTGGGCGCGGCAGTAACGAAAGAAGACGCCGACACAAGGAGGGCGAGGATTTGAAAGGCGTGCATTGTGAATGATAGCTCTACTAGCGAGTGACTGAAGGAATTGAAAAAGAGTGTAAAAGTAAATGAATGTGAAGCGAATGAATGTGGTGGGTTGGTGGTGAGAACGACATTGACGTCGAGAGATGCCGTTACTTATATCTCAAAACACTACACTCCGGAGTGGTACACCTTATCAGACCCGACTCACGAGACCCCTCTCCTACACTAGGTTTCCGAACATCAACCGTTGGAATCACTTTCCAGTACCACAAGTGGATCGATGGGTATATGCGTCGGTCCGAACAGACGGAATAATGCGTTCCTAGAATACAATGTCGTTCCCTCTAATCACCATCAGATCCAAAGTGGCACAGTGCTTTCCCAGCTCGCGCAATCGCTACCGTTCACGGAAGGTTCGACGAAGCTGAGACAACAATTGTCCCTCAATGCATGACATATTTTGAGGGTCGGGATTCTCATTGGCTGGTGGTTTGAGAAATCGTGGTTTACAACGTGCTCGGTCCGACTCCGCATGACAACCAATTCAATCAAACATCAGCCCCCATCTTAGTACTTCAACAAGACATGGGTGGCATGAACATTGGCAGTTCATGCTTCTTGTATCATAATTATTAGTATCCTATTCTTGACGTCAGGGAAGGTGTTGGTCCCTGACTGAATCAGTTCGGTGGGTTCATCCGCGCGCTCTTGTGGTGTTTCGAGTTGAGGAAGTTCACCACATTAGCGCCGATGCCTCCGATATGAATCCGGGACAGGGCCGTCCTTGATAACGAAAGTTTCATGCGGACTAAATCGTGGCGCTGTGTTTTGTGATGGAGAGATCTATGGATGATCGCGATAGGAATACTTAAGTCGCGCTGTTGGCACTTGTTAGGATTCACTCTCCACCAAAGTCACCACAGCTCGTTCTTCTTCATTCTTTTTTTACTACTTTCACACTCGTTTTACCACATTCGCTGGTTTCAATACATTCGTTTCTTATCCACGCTCATTCTTCAATTCAACGCTTTGTTTCCTCCTCCAATCAGGAAGCCCCGACCTGTCAACCACATCACCAACATGCGTTTCACTACCACCCTTGTCGCCTTTGCCATGGCCTCATTCGCCAGTGCCGCACTTCACAAAGCCGGAGTCTGCGTCGACACAATCGGAGGCCAGACAGTCTACAACGACGATGTGACGCGGAAAGCATGCGATGGCTACAAGGCTCGCAACACTGGAACCGATCATTGGAGTACCTGCCCGGACTGTGTCATGGTAAGCAATACCTTCCTCTGTGTGTAAGGAGTTACTAATAACTTTATAGAAAACGGTTGGAGGCCTTCCTGTGTGCAACTCCGACGCGGGACATATTGGCGGAGACGAGCTGAACCACTATTGCACAAAGTTCGGTGCTCGTGGCTCTTTGGCTGATTAGGAAAGTGACGATTGGGGTTATGCATGAGATAAACACACTTAGAGGCTTAGAGGTTATGCAATTCTTTTTGGTCAAACTTTCAGTTTTCATTATGATGTCGTTCAGTTAAACTCATCCCTATAAAAATACGACGGGGCGGCTAGATGAAGTCCAATCACGAGTAAAAAGTAGCCAGTATGTATGCATATTTCCTTTGAGCTGCTAATAAATTAATGCCAGGCAGGGATAGCTTTGAGGCATAGTACCTAGTTAGAGCTCTGTATCTCTATCTATCCAAAATGCCCCCACTTTACAACGATAATAGAGGTACTTTGGAGAGCAGCAAGCATGTGACTGAAACCCACCCGTGGACCTTGCCGCTCTGTGGTAGATGACGACGACGCTAAGTCATCGGGACTTCGCGAACTCTTGTTCTGATTTGACAAATTTACCGTCTGGTCCATCTGTTTAACTCTTTAACCCCTTTCCTCACTCAGCCCTCTTATTCCACCTCTTTCTCCCCTCCTGCAAAGCCACCCAGCCCGCACCACTTCCGGAAATCAAACAGCAAGCGATCCCGCAAGCAATACTGACCCACCTGCTGACCCGACTCCCCTCAAGGTAACTCTCTAGCACTTTCTCCAACTCATTGCCACTGAAAAGATGTCTAATTTGGGTAGCTCCAGCATCAAGTACCGCTTCTGGGTCGATCGAAGACAAGCTCCTCATCAAGCTCTCAGAGAGCGATTTAGTGAAAGCGGCTTCACTGCTGGCGACGAAAATGGTGGTCCCAGCGTTTTCGACAAACAAGGTGATGGCTGTTACAGAAGCGATATCGTCGGCGCCAACGGCGACTTGGTTGGCGATCATAGGAATTTGAAGCGCGAGACCGATCGTGGCTGCTAACAACTCGTAACCGATCCAAGTCCCGGCTGATGGTTGAGCGCCCATCTGGTACAAACAGACGGTTCCCGCAGTGCCGAAGAAAGCGCCCATGACCAGGAACGCCCTGTAATTACGCCAATAAGTCAAGATACCATTCGCCAGCAAAGTAAAGGCCGAGACACCGCACACGAGCGGAATAAGTCTGACCCCGCTCTGTGACGCAGAAGCGCCATCTACTGATTGGTACTGCACCGGTAGAGTGTAGATAAGAGGGAAGAAGAGGCCTGCGAGAAAGAAGATGAAGAGGAGGTTAGCGGCTATGCGCTTGTTGCGGACCAAGTGTGTCTGAACCATCGCTTTGTCTTTCATCAACCATTCATTGACGACGAAAGCGATGAAGAGGATGCAAAAACCGACCAAGGAACCGATTACGCGTGGTTCGTTCCATGAATGCGTACCGCCGTGTTGCATTGCATTCACAAAGCAGGTGAGGAAGCCTGCCACGAGAGCGCCACCGAATAGATCCATGTGGATGATGCGGCCCAATATGGTTCCTTCTCGTGCAGGAAGAGGGGAACGGAATGCGAAGGCCTGGATTGCAGTGGCTAGACCTCCAATGGGTAAATTGATCCTGTGCAGTCATTAGCGCCTCGACTTCAATTTCTTATGGAGGACTCAAACACTCACCAAAAGCACCATCTCCAACCCAAATGATCCGTCAACATACCTCCCATCAACGGTCCAACAACACTAGCCATCGCATACGTAACGCCCAAGATCCCCATATAAGCCGCCCGATACCTTTCCCGCACGCTCAACGCAATCATCAAGAACGCGCCCGTCATTACACCACCACCCCCCAACCCAGCAACAACCCTCCCGAATACCAAAACATCACTACTTCTAGCCGTCGCACAAACAATGTTTCCGGCTTCGAAAATCGCAATCGCAAGCAGGAACGCAGGCTTCAGCGGGAAGTATTTGTATGCCTTGCCCCATGCTGATTGGAACGCGGTTTGCGAGCAGCCGTAAGCTGAGCCGTACCAAGCGATGTGGGAGATGGTGCCGAATTGCGTTGTTATGGCTGGGATGGCAGTGGTGACTATTGTTGAGTCGAGAGCCGAGAGAAAACAGCTGGTGATGAGGCCGATGGTGAGGAGGACGAGTCGAAAGCCTTGAGGATATTCTTGTTGAGCTTGCGCTGTTGTGGTGGATGTATTGGAAGAGTCACGCTCTGCATCGCTATTCCCAGTGGTAAGGGGATTGACCCGGCGTTCCTCTAGCTCGATTAACTCCATGGTAGAATCGAACAGGCAGTGAGAGTGCGTGTTGTAGACGTCGCGAGACGAGAGGGAGCGGGATTAGTGGCATATATGATATATGTGGTATGCGAAGGGCGTGCGCTAATACAGGTACTTGCTGTAATAGGCAACTGTCAAAGCTTGTGCTTATCCTCTACAACAACGAAGACCAACTTCTTCTTGAAGTGATTAAACGTCTGATCTTTAAAACTCTAACAAATTTCTAAGGTACATGTGTCTATAAGGTATCGAGTCATTTTACATAGCCAATACACGCCAGGATGAGTGATGAATTGGGTGAACGAGAATGTCACGTGATAAACATTCATTCGACTACCGTAAGGTTTAGCTGGTATAATTGTTATCAGCAGAGCCCTAGAGCGATTAGTTCTTGCTAAACTTAAAGGCGAAGACTAGACCATCTTGCTCATCCAGTTTCAGTTTCAACAAAACTCACTAACAAACAAGCATGATAATACGTTAAAGAACAAGACTTTTATACCACAACGACAACCACTACCTAGACCTCGACCACCCTACCACCGAACGCCTATTAAAACCAAACCCAGATAGACATAATCGCAGCAGTACTGCACCATTCCGCCTATACTTCCGGTCTTCGAAACCGTGTATCGCTTTTCCAAATTTTTGACAGATACCTCCACAAACTAAGCACTCCCCGCAACCTCCCCAAACCACTGCCGAAGCGCCGCCGCCAAAACCCCCGGCAACTCCCTAACATCCCTCACCACCAAATAATACCGAAACGGAAACCTCTCCATATACTTCCACTTAACAATCTTCCCCTCAGGCGAGATATCCACAGAAGTCAGGTCCAAGATCGACGTCTTTTCCTTTTGTTTCGCTTTTGCTTGCTCTTCTGCCTGCGGTGCCGTGGTATCGGATGACGTATTCGTCGACGTAGGGATTGGAACAGGAGCCGTTGTTGCAGAAGAGTCAATGATGACAAAGACAATCATAACGCGTTCCTCCTGCGCCTTCCTAACCAATCTCTGGATCTCTGCATGACTGTCGCAGATACCGTCGCTGACGACGAGCATAAGCTGCCACAGATCTTCACCCACGGAACTCGATCCCTTTGCTCTTGCCTCTCTGAACAACTCAAGACTTCTCTCCACTAGGCCTCTAACGTCCGTCTTACTGGCGCCGAACCCAAATTGCTCAAATACTTTGACTCCCGCCTCACTGGTGAAAGGTTTATCGAACTCATGCGCGACATTGATCCGATCCCCGAATCCCACTACGCTGACTTCTCCAACTTCGAGCATAGCAAGGGATCGCGTAACTAGGGTCAGCGTCTTGAGACCCATGTCTGCGACGCCGCCTTCACGCATGGAGCGTGAGTCGTCGAGCGCGATGAGGACTTGATATGAGCGTTTACTGGGCATACTGCGCCGCAGCCAGATCTTGTCACGCTTGTAGCCGGACGCGATATAGGGGATTATTCGCTTGAGATTGAGGCGTTTTCCAGTCCGGAAGTCGCCGCGGAGCTTGGTCGCGAGGGTGGGGGCGAGGATTAGACGGAGAGACTCGGTTAGTTGGAGGGAGAGCGAGTGCGTGGCGGATTCGTGGGCGTGCCAGAGCGCGCGGGCTTGGTCGGATGTGGGCGCCGTGGAGGGATCAAGGTGTGTGAGTTCAAGCTGCGTATCTACTTCAGCGAGAGAGGATGTTTCAGAAGGGGATTCTGATGCATTTTCAGCGTCGGGCATGTTGGCATCTTCGTCGTCGTCGCGAGAGAAGGGCTTCTGGTCGCCGATGAAGGTCTGCGGTTGGCCTTCTGTTGTCGACTGTGGCGGTGGTTCTTGGTCTTGAGATGGCGGTGCAGCGTCTTCCATATCGACATCTTGTTGCTCGCTGCCCTGCGCCTCTTCAACTTTGTCTTCTGGTCGCATAGGCGCAGTTTCTTCCTCATCAACAGCCAGAGCCATATCGTGATCAAGCGCCGTAGCCTGCTCTTCAGTCGCCGTACCCAAAGCCTGCGTATCTGCTTGAGTCTCTTCATCGGCAAGATGCTCAAAGTCTGCTTTGGCCATATCGACCTCTTTGTCAATCTGCTGAGCTTGAGTTTCGTCCTCGTGAGCGTCGGCTATCTGCTTTTGCTGATTGTACCACTTTTCCAGTACATCGCCTAGCTTCTTGAATGATTGCGTCTCAGGAGATTCTTCAGGTTGTTCGCCGCGCCCACCAGCATCGGGTTGCGCTGTCTGACCCAAAGTCCCATCTTCGGCGGTGGTTTCTTGTTGCTTCTCGGACGATTCGCCTTCGTTGCCATCTTCACGATTCGCTGCGCTTGCAGAGGTTTGCTCTTTTTGGTCTTGATGCGCTTCTTCGTTTGCCTCAGCACCAGCTCCCGGTTCCGCATTCGGATCAGCCGTGTCGTCCTTCGGCTCGCGAGCTTCATCTTCTGGATTGTTCTGGTTAGGAAGCGGGACTGCATCATCGTCTACAGGCCCCTCTTCGTCCTCTTGCTGCTCCATGTCTTGGTCTTCGTCATCCTCGACATGGCCAGTAGTGTCCTTTTCCTCCTCGCCTTCTTGCTCAGGTCCGATCTCGTCGTCGACAGTATCAGGTGAAGCATCCGCTTCTTGCTCGTCTTCGGGTAGATCATCGCCCATGTCCATGTCTCCCAAATCATCATTCTTGTCTTCACCCTCTTCGCCATCCATGTTGAGATCATCAGGAAGGTCAAGCGTCTCTTCCTCCTTCGCATGCGGATCCATTTTCTCCATCTCGTCAACGCCAACATTCTCCTCCTGATCCTCGCCCTCTATCTCCTCGTCTTCACCAGCCTCTTTGTCCTCCTGCTCGCCCTCTTCACCGCTCTTCTCCTTCTCCTTCTCCATCTGCTCCGAAGCAACCTGCTCATCCTTATTCTCAGTCCCCACATCCTCCTTCCCCTCTCTTTCCTTCAAATCATCTTCCTTCCCACCTTCATCCCACATCTTCTCATCCACAGCACTAGGGCCAAGATCATCTACGCTACCAACCTCACTCTGCACATCATCCTCGCCTTCTTCCGCATCACTTCCCTGATCTTCTTTCTCGGCAGCTTCCCCTGTCTCGCCTTCCATGTCTTGATCGCCCATATCAACGGCATCGTCTTGCTCCTCGATGCTCCCTTCACGCTCGCCTTTCTGCTCTTGCGCTAGCTCCTCCAGATCTTCGTCGTCTTTGATGTCTTTCGAGATATCTTCGGCGCCTTCACCTTCGCCAAGACCGGTTCCGGATTCAAGTTTGTCGTCTTTACTGGGTTTGTCTGCTGATTTTTCAGAGGGCTGGCAGAGCCCTTGCGTCCCGACTTGGATGAAGGATTTCGAAAGGCGATGCAGTAGTTTGGCGGTTGAACAGTGGAGTGCGTCGCAGCGGTCAACGAGGTACTTGTGCGAAACGAGATACTGATTGATAATCGGCTGGACTGTGGCGAAGAGTGCAGCAATAGCGCGAATGTCCTGGTCTTCATGAAGCAGTTGCATCTTGTCGAGAATAGTTTCGACAGCCTGGCTGATCTGCGATGCATGAAGAGAGTTGATCGCCGCCGTAAGTGCTTGCTCTTCCTTCACAAGCCACGCCGTATCATCAATGGAAGTGGGCAGATCCTTCAGCGCAGCCTCAACATCTTGCATCGACCCTAAAATCATATCAAGAGCCGCGAAGATATCTTTCGAATGTGCTTCCACTGTAATGCGACTTTCTGGCGAGAATGACGTAGCGTCGACCTGAGGGTAGTTGAACACGTACGGCTCGATATGCTCAAGCACCGTTCGAGAAATGGGATATTGTTCGACCCAGCTTTTGAACACCTCGCCGAAGTCCGAAATGCGCTCCTTGACAGATTGATCAAGCTTCACATGCGCCTCCGACCATACATTCGCAGGAAGCTCAGGTAGGCTGTCGAACTCACGAACCAGACCCTGTAGCTGCACACTCCATTCTCGCATACCCCGGACAACATGGTCAACATCGCCCGTCTTACCCAGTTTTGCCTGCGCATTGACAACATAAGCTCCAGTGTCTAGCATTGCACAGAGCCATGACAAGCTCGGTTGCAGGGACGTCGTAACGTCGACCTGTTCTCCCGCAACCCTGGTAAAACCCTGCTCGTCCGGAACACACAGAGCCACCATCTTCCTTGTCGGCGCTTCGAGCTCCGCTAGCGGTGCAGAAGCCCTACTCAGCATACCACGCTGTCGAATAGTCGCATGCAACAGTCCCTCGAGATAT
Organism: Byssothecium circinans; assembly: GCA_010015675.1. Taxonomy (NCBI): domain Eukaryota; kingdom Fungi; phylum Ascomycota; class Dothideomycetes; order Pleosporales; family Massarinaceae; genus Byssothecium; species Byssothecium circinans. The sequence continues at coordinate 1,031,244 of ML976980.1, read as the reverse complement.
CCTATGCTCCTCGCAACGTCGTTCGGTGTCAGGTCTCCAGAATGCTCTTTCGCCATATCTCGAACTTGGCTCATGAGACTCAACGACTTATGCAAGAAGAACTCCGCCGGTTTTCCACTTTCCATTCCTTCGACTTTAGGGAAAGTTGCAAGCACAGTGCTCAGCTCATCCTGCCTGGCCAGAACATCGCTACTCAGATTACTCTTGATGCCCATCTGCCTCAACTCCTTCATCGTATCAGCATAGAGCTTGCGCTTCTGTGTCTTCAGGTGCTGGACCGTTTCTTTGTTTTCTTCATTGAGGAGATTCGGTGTTGCTTTCCGGAGTTCAACGATAGAGGCTTCGAGTTCGATGATGAAGTTGGTGATGTATATAGCGCCGTCAATAGCCTCGGCGGGAGGAGAGGAGAGATTGCGCATCATGGGGACTGTGACGGTGAGGTTCTTGAAGCGTGTGGGAACTGTGCTCCATGTTGGAATGGCTGTGGCGCAGATAGCGAGGGCTTGTGGGTTGACGGATGTGCCAATCGCTTCCATGTGGGGCTCAAGATTGAGTATGCCTTCTTCTGGGAATCCAGCCTTGACAATGCCGGATACAGGTTGGTTGAGCAGCGCTCTGAATTTCCGTACCAGTTTCGAAAGCTTGTGGTGTGAGGTCTTTGCGCTTTGCTTGAGCGCTTCAATGTTCGTGTCTTTCCAGCTAGCTAACTTGATCACATCATTGACTTCCTTCTCGAGCTTCTGTCTGCCCTTAGCGAGCGCTTCGAGGACCGGTTTCTGCAGGCGCGAGAAGTAAGTGATGAAGTTTCCTAGAGCAAGATGCACAGGCTTCAGCGTTTCAGCGTCCTGGATGCGCATCGAAATATGGTGTTGAAGTTGCCGGAGCAGAGCGATGCGCTGTTCGTACTGTCCCAGCGTCGTACTTAAGAAGAAACCCTCCATAGTCTTCAGCAGATCCTTCACATGTGTCTTCATATCTTTCTCGTTCTCAATCGACTCTGTGGCAGCGATGATAGTTTCGTATGCAACAAAGAACCAATTCTTAGCATTGTCGCGGCACTTCTCGATCTCAATGTCAAACAGTCGAGCCCAGGTCGTAAGCTCGAGCTGGCGCCAGCTAACAAGTAGCTTCGTGAGGTCGTCGAAAAGATTTGCAGCGCTGAATTCGCGACTAGCAACACGCTGCCATTCGTACATGTAGTCATATAGCTTCTCAGCCTTGGTGATGAATTTAGCGACTGGATCAACGTGACGGAACTCCAGCGCTTCGTCACAGGTACGAAGTACATCCCACAGCGTCGCGTGCTCAGGCCACACATTGCGGATTTGTCGGTAACGCAGCTGTATGCGACGAATGAGGGTGATGAGGCGTTTGGCTTCTGGCAGGTTCCCATCGAAGTAGAAGTTGTAGCCCTTTTCTGTCTCAGAAGATGCCAATGCATCGGCCTTCTTCTCTAGCGAGAGATAGATCGCGGGAAGAGCATGCTCGTACTTGGAGCCATGCGCATCTCCTTGAGCAACGCGATTCATTTCAGCAGCGCACCAATCCAACAAAGCCCCTATGCAGTCGGAAGGATTGCCTCCACCTAAGAAAATTTCGGCATGGATGTTAGCGAGGCGGATAGCATGCTCTCGCGTTGTCGATGAAAGTGGCGGCTGACTCTCGTCTTCCTTTTCATAGTCAGGGAAGAGGCTAGGATCTTCGTCATCAGCTTCCTCCTCTTCCCCTTTGAAGGTATACAGGCTGGTGTTCTTGGCCTGTTCATGTTGATCCTGCAGCAGCTTGGTCTTCCAATTCCCGTAGAAGGACAGGAAGAGATTGTGCAATAGCTGCCGTGTGCTATCTTGCGCTAGATGGTTGGCATCCACAGTTTTGATAGTTGCCAGGCAGTGGAGTGCATGCCATCGCAGGTCAATAGCATGCTTCAGTCCAAGCTGTTCGTTGCAGAATTGCAGGAGTACATCTGAATTTGGCACGCTATGCTCAGTATGCAGACCGAAGAACGGAGTCTGATGAGCGATGTAGGCGAGAGAACGAGAGACATCACTATCCTGTTCTTGCTTTACACCTAGGGTCAGGCCAATACTAAGGCATACAAGGAAACCGACTGCAGGAGCTGTGATATCGTCATAGCTGCGATACCCTTCTTCAAGTCGTCGAATAATATGCGCGATATTCTGCCGAAGGGTATTGTCGTTCGCCGCTTCTTCGATGCTCATGAGTCCTGACGCGAGAGGCTGAATGACTGAAAGCAGGTTCGAGAACTCGCCTTGTAGACCATCGAGCTCTGATACCTCCGGGCGAACGATCGCAGGAACAGGAGGCTCTTCGCCCATTGTCTGAAGTTCATGCTCGGTCTGGCGAATCCGGAAGCTTGTATCTTGGCTAGTGAAACCAATCTGGAATTGTCGAAGGGCCTGTAGTTTGGCAATCAAGCTACCCTTCTCTTCGTTGAATAGTTTGCGTTCGATCATGGGTCGCAACGCTGGATCATGTGGATAGTTCGGGACATACAGCGCCAATCCCGCCAAACCTAACTTGACCCATGCCCGCGCATCAACTTTACTTGAAGGCTCCACAAACTTGTAGCACTCTTGAACATATAACAACGCCCGGTAATGCTGTTCCGATACGCTCGCGTCAGGGTACAAGCGTAGAGTTGAATGATCGAGCTGTTCAACGATGTCCACGCGATGGGATGCGGTCAAACTGTTGAGAACTGAGCAGTAGAACGCCGGAAGTGCATCATATTGATTTTGAGTAATATTTGCGCAATCAAGGACGAGCTGTTGGGCAAGGACCTGTAGCTCGGATTCGAAACGATCTAGTTGTACGAGCTGAACTTCATTGGCGCCGTGTCTATTTAAAAATTAGCGATAGTTATCTCATCCTTACATACGCTTGACTTACAGCTTCGAAAGCATTGCCGTATGGAATTGACCTTTGAGTGCCATCCCCCGTCCGGCCTGCTTGCCAGGCCCAAGATGCCGATAGAGTCGCACGAGATGGCAGGCATTGCTATCTTCGTTGATAGATGGAGCTTTGGTCGGCCTTCGAGCAAGAAGTAAGGCCCTAGCGCGCACTAGCCTCGCGACATCCGACTGTGAATTGTCTTGACGGACAATGGGGCTTTCAGCAAGGTCCAGGAATTGACACAACCCCTCAAACTCATCCTCGAAGTACGGCGTAATCTCAACCTCTTCTGCGCCGATTTGTTCTTCGAGCTCGCGAACAGCAATTTCTAGATGCGTGGCAAGCTTCGTGGCATCGACATCCTGCCTTCGCACCAGGTCCAACGAACTCGCGAATCTTTCGCGAATCTGTATCATCTCATCGAACCTCAAACTTGACTTCCACATAACCGAATCCAATCTATCGGCTAAGCGCTCAAGAGTGAGAACAGTAGTCAATTGCCCCCAAGTTTTCGACGTGTCGGGCTTGAAAGCCCGCCAGATGTAGTCCATGCCAAGACCAGTTGTCAGCTGAACGTCCGAGCCAAACACAGCTACTTCTTTAGACAGAGCTTGGGTTAGGCTTAGTGAAGTCGGGGCGGAGCCTTTGGCGAGAGAGGAAGCGGTCGATGCCAGCATCTTGAGATATGTTTGGAAGGTTGCACGATCAAAACTTGATGAGCTAGCTAACTCTAAGAAAGCCCAGAAAAGTTGACGTAGAGCTTTCGTCGCGGGCAGGCTATCATCGACAGCCTGGCCAGATTGAGAAGCACTTAGGACTGTTTCAACGCATTGCTTCAAGCCCTTCCAGAGAGCATGTAGGAAGGCGGGTAGTTTCTGCTTCTCTTTCCGACGCTCGAGCCTGGTGGATGGAAGTACCTGTATGGCCTGTTGCATCTTGAATAGATCGAGTACTACATCGTATAGCGACGCGTACCAGATTACGAGATCGTTGACGGGTGCGCTTTTGTGGAGAACAAGCTCGCTGTTGAGAGGATGGTATGGAATAGGAACGTTGCCGGAGCCTGTAGAATCTGTCGAGCTTTGCCCAGCTTTTGATATGGAGCTTTGCGCTGGATCTCTACTGTCAGTTTTATTGATAATCCGAGAGAGCGACTCCGCTTGAGGTATCCATCCATTGAGCAGATATTCGATGTGGCCATGTAGACTATCGATCGTATCCTTATGGCTAGCTCCATTGGGTTGCAGTGAAGAAGATGGCGTAACGCCGTTGGTGTGGCCAGCATCTTCGAAAGAAACTAGGCCCTTGCTCGTCTGATCGCGGAAACTCTTAAGCAGATCATTGTCAGCCAACGACAAACTGTCCAACTTCTCCACCACACCAGCTGCTTCCTCTCCTTGAGTACCACAAAGATGTCGGAACCGATACATCGCCGAATCCAGCGGATACTCTGGCACCTTCAATCCCTCTTCAGCCGCTGCTCCTTGCTGTGGTATCAAGCATATCTCCACAGCCCTATTTCGCATAGCCCTTGACAGCTCGCCAAACCGCGGATCCATAGTCATAAAGATCCGAAATTCAGGATGTGGTTTGACGATTCTCGCTTCGCCATCAGCAGTTGAATGTTCGTTGATACTCAGATAGCCGTTCGGTTCGAGCAGTGAGTTGAGGCGGTCAAGCACAGCGCTGCTGCATAGATTCGCGTTGTCGAGAACGAGCCACTTGCCTTGTTCGAGAGCTTGGATGAGGATGCCGTCGACCCACTGAAAGCGGGCACCCTCGATTTGCTGAGATGTCCTGAGAAGATCACTGAGATCGTAAAAGACTGATTGGAAGGCGCAATCCTTGGCCGCTAGTGTCTTCAGGAGAGGTAACAGATGAGCGACCTGGAGAGTGGATTGATCGTTGAGCAGCTCAAGAAGCCTTAACAGAGATGGATGCTGTGTCTCTGACAGAGCGATCTTACGGCGCACATAGTCCTCCAGCAGAGCCAGTGAACGATGCAACTCTCGCGATGGATCCACTTGCTCATATCCGCCAACCAGATCCATAGCATCGATATCGGCGTTCATAGAGAATGTGACCAAGCTCGCCCCAACTGTGGATGCAAGTTGATTCAAAACCATCGTCTTGCCGGAGCCAGGCGAGCCGACCAGTATGACTGGCCAGTTTTGTCGTACACTGACCATGAGTGCTTCTAAGGGAGCCAGCTGGGAGATGTGCACGCTCGACGCAGGATCTGCTCTCGTAAGCTCCAAATTCCTTGTAAGCGTCCCAAGACCGACTTGGGTGGCCTTGGAGCTCTGATCATGATGCAAGGTAATTCGAGGCTCGTGAGCACCGTACACTCTCTCGAAAAGATTGAGAAGTCGAGCACGGTCTGCTTCAGTGCGGAAGCGCTGTGAGAACACAGTATCCAAGAAATCTCTAGCTGAGCCCGTGAACGCCTCCGAGGCTAGAAGCTGCAGCCATCGGAGCGTGTCTCGTAAGTTGAACTCCCATGGTGCGCCGAGGTTACCGAAAGCACGACGGTTAACAACCTGCTCATCGAGTTCCGCAACGAAATTGATTAGCTTCTTGACCTCGTTGTCTTCGATGCTTGGGAAGACCTTCGAGCAGATGAGTGACAGATCTTCAGGCCTGAAGATATCAGCATACACGACTGTGAAGCGATTGACGAAAGAGGCCGGTAAACCTTTCCGGCCACCGCCTTGGTGATGCGGATTCTGGGCAGCAAAGACACGGAAGTCGGCGTGCTTGTGAAACGTCTGGTCAAGCTCCGAGATGTAAACTTCGCCACGGTGGTCAAGCACAGCGTTAAGACCTTCAAGCACGGACTGCGAGGCCAAATTCATCTCATCAAGTAGTACCCAGTCGCCGTTTTTCATAGCCTTTAAGAACGGCGCGTCTCGCCATGCAAAGGTTCCTGCTTGTCCACCTTCGACAGGTACGTCGGATCCGAAGAGGTCCATGAGGTCGGTCTGCTCGCTGAGATTGAGGCGGGTAAGCGGCTTGCCGATAACTTTTGCAAGCGCTGTGATGAGCGTCGTCTTGCCAACTCCAGGATTACCTTCGAGAAGGATAGGTTTGGGTAGTTGCAGAGCGCGCACCACTCTCATGGCGTTTGTACGAGTTGTCGGTGCTTCGAGTGAAAAGCTGATGTCCTCCTGAGTGGTCTCAGCGACCCTGCGTATTGAGAAAGCTCCAAGCTGAAGTGATCGAGAGGTCGAAATGACGTCTACGGCACCAAAGTAAAGAGAACTGACGTCCGTGCCGAGAAGCTTGCTAAGTCGGTGTAGACAAGCTTTCCGCTCTTCATCGATAGATGCAGAAGAGATGGCAAGTAAACCAGCAGGATTCGCACCCAGTGTGTCAATGAACACCATAGCAGCACCATGAACAATGCCGAACACCGGGTCTTCGTTGGCCGAGTTGTTGATGAACGTAACCCAAGCTAGTGTATCTCGAATAGAGATTGAAGCTGCGATAGAGGTATTGTACTTCTCGTTGAACCATTGAGCGAATGACACGATCGAGCCAGCATGCTGCAGGGCACTAGGGTTGAGTCTTGACCGTACGATCTGCAAGATGTCCTCGACATCAGATAGCGCAGGGACCCAAATTTCAGTAAAACGATTGCGAAGAGCAGGCGACAGCTCCTTCTTGCCGTAGTCACCACCTGGGTTCATGGTGGCTAGGAATTGGAAACCTTCGCTGGCGGTGACTAGAGAATCTATAGGCCCCTTCTCAGCCAGAAGCAACGTGCGTGAGGATTCGAGAACACTGTTCAGGCGTTCAAGAACAGAATCATCCGCGAGTGAGATTTCGTCTAGAAGGAAGTATTGGCCTGTCTTCATTGCATGCACTAAACTCCCGTCTGCCCATTCAAAGAGCGCAGCAGCCTTAATTCGATTTGCTTGGATTTCTTCGCGCTGCTCGATAGGGATGAGATCTCGCAGGGTCTGATCGAGAGAGTCGTACGTGTCTAGCAATAAAGCCAGCTCAGGAACGTTGACATCTGGATTGTCAGGAAGAGCTCGAAGAACTGAAGTTACTTGGCGATGCAAAAGTTCCTCGATAGATGCTCGGTTGCGTATAGGTCGTTGCGCACCTATTAAATCGCCGGTTTCGGTGTTCTGATGTGCATTCAGGATGTGGAGCTGCTTCTCAAATGTATCAGCAAGCATCTGGCAGACTGTCGTCTTTCCACATCCAGTCTCTCCAACAAGCAGAACAGGTTCGTTGTTACGAATGGCATGAGCGACGAGAACAAATAGTCGGCGCATGGCTTTCGTCCAGACCACGCTAGCATTATCGCCCGTCTTTTCCTGGCATAGGCTGATCTCGGCCGAAGTCGCATTGCTGTACATGCCCTCCTCATCTATCGTGACACGAGGTCCCTTTTTGCTCATGACATTCTCGATGACTTTCTTAACCGCTATCCGCTCATCTTCTTTACGTACACGTTCCGCGAGCAACATGTAGCCATTGTTTGCCAAGTCTTGAATTGTGTCGGCTTTTCGTTGTGCCCAGCGGAAAAGATCTCGCAAAGTGGCAAAGCTCTTTTGCTCGAACAACCTGTTCTCTTGTCGCAATGTTGAGAGCTCTTGGTAGACACTCACAATCCTCTTGCACCATGATTCTGGTATCATCGTACGCCGGTGCAAAATCTCCGTCAACTCCTCCACGGGTATGTCGTCAAAATGAAGCTCGAGGAAACGATTTCGGAATGCTCGTGACAAAACTTTGCGTCCTCCATATAGGCCTGCCGGATTCTGTGTCGCAAAAAGCATAAAGTCCTCGTGAGGCCGTACCACCTCTTGGGTCTCGGGTATTAGAAGCTCCCGATTGTCATCTAACAAGCGATTGAGTGCTTCGAGCACATCAGTGGGTGCAAGATTGAGTTCATCCAACACTATCCAATGTCCCTCCCGAAGAGCTTTGACAAGTATGCCTTCTTGGAAGGTGAGCTTCCCGTCCGATCCAGATATGTACGAGCCTAGATACTCTTGAAGATCAGTATGCTCGTGATTGTTGATGCGCACGAACTTGTTGCCAGAACGCTTGGCGAGGTACTCAATCATACTCGTTTTACCGGAGGAGGTCGGACCTTGGATGAGGACAGGATATCGGCGAGTGGAGGAAGCTCGAATCAAATTATTCATATTCCGCTGCACAAAGGGCGTGATGATATAGTGGGGCTGCTCTTCCACAGCAAAGGTCCCTTGTCGAAGCCAATAGTGGCCTTGTCGCACGTAGCTCCGGCCATCAGTAGGCTGTTGAAGGGGCTTGCCGAGTTCAGCTTTCAGTATAACCTTCTGAGGGAAGAGATGCTCCTTGATCAGCGGTGCGACCAGATCTTCCGATGCTCTCCCAAGGAAGGTGAGGAAGCTCATGTGGAAGCCCTCATACAATGCGCGTCGTAGTGAGCACAAAGGGGCGATCTCTCTGGCGTACGACAGCGTTCTTGTTAGTGTTCGCAAGCTAAAGTGCGCTTTCTGGTCCGCGCCATCAACGAGCATGTTTGCTTTGGCGAGCTCTTGTATCTTTAAGTACAGCTTGGTAACATCGAAAGCTACCTTGACAATGACAGGATCGTGATTATCGCCTTTCAGGTATTTTTCGACAATGTTTTGCAGGCTTTTTCTATCGCTGTCAGGACTCTCGACGTAGAGCTCGGTAAAACGTGATCGTATGCCTGGAGGAAGGTCTTTCTTGCCAACATCAGTCGCAGGATTCATCGCAGCAAAAACCCTAAAATTAGGATGCGCTACCACTCGCTCGACATTGCCAGTCTCTGTCAGCAGAATGGAGGGAGTGCCGTCTGGCCCGCTTCCAAGTAGATCTGCTAGGGCTTCGAGAGTATCAGAAGAAGCCAGGTTGATCTCATCCAGCAGGACCCAGTCGCCGTTTCTGACCGCCTTCACAATGTTGCCCTCAAGGAATGAAAAAGCAAAAGCCTCCGACCCATTTGCCAGTTGGGCTTCAAGATCGTGTAGGTCCGCGGCGAACTTCTCCCATCGAGCCCCAGGAAAGTTGGCAGGTAGCGAGTCGACCTTGCGCCTCTTTTTTGGCTGGCCACCCTCGGGATCAGGAGATGAGGTCTGCGACTCGTGCGCTTTGCGAGCCACCTCCACCATCTTCAGCGCTTCCCGCCACAAAGTGCAGACGCGCTTCCATTCGCCCTTTGCAAAGCGCTTGCCAAGCATTTCCATGAAGCGTTGATTCTTCTTACGCGAGAAAGTCGTGTCGAACAGATCGTCGAACTCATCCTTGAGTGGTATTACTAGACTTCGAACATTGACGGGCTTATACCCTCCTAAGAGATCGCCGCTTTCACTCTGCTGGGATAAGTTGAAGGCTACCATTTTCCGGCCAAGCTGTTCGGCAAGATACTGAATACAGGTTGTCTTTCCAGTACCAGTCTCTCCGACGAGGAGTAATGGTTCTTGCCGACTGACAGCGACTGCAACCTTTTCGAGCAGACGCAGTGTATAGTCGTTGGTCGAGAAAGGCCTTCCCGACGTACGTCGCTTGGATATCCTGTGCCTTGGGAGCCTTGCTCTGCCAATGCGGATGGTACCCGAAGAAGTGGTTTTCGTCGGTGCTTCCAACTTGATCTCACGTCCCCGGAGAAGGTGGTCACGCCGCTGGGGATCAATGTGCAGCTCTTCTGCCACACATGCCATGACTTTTGCGCGACTCTGCTCGCTTCGTAGACTTCCAGCAAAGCAATCAAAGGCCTCCATGAAGATATCGTCCATCTGCGCGGTCCTGAACGAAGATGATTGCTCAAGAAGTACAGATATTCTATCACACCACTTGAGCAGATCTCGCGGGGTAAGTGCTCGAAGTGAAGTTCCGTTTTCGGACGAAAACCTGGCATCTAAGTACAATTCCAGCAGACGAGCATATGCATGCATAATTCCCGCCACATGTTTCTGCAACTTGGGGTACTTGACTGATATTATTCGTTCGAGTTCACTAAGCTCAGGCATTTGCACAGTAATTGCATTCCAGAAGCGAAGACCGATCAGGTTCTGACGGGGCACAATCTGCTGTCCGGCTGGATTGAGCGTACTGCGCATGGTAGCGATGATCCGGAAACCTCTTGCAGCTCGCACGGTCTCACCCCGATTCGGTATGAGAAGTTCTCCACGTTCAATTAGAGGCAGCAGAGTGCTTATGACCTCGTTTGGCGCCCTGTCAAGGTCCTCGATGAAGATCCAGCGCCCTTCCTTCACGGCAGTAGTGAGGACGCCGGGTCGCCAGCTGAAAGTTCCAGGTGTTGCTCCAGTTGTGTACATTCCGACCAAGAGCTTAGCATCGCTCTGTTCGTTTAGGTGGAGAGTAACCATCGAGTCGAGCTTGTTTAGCTGCCACGCAAAGTGTCGCGTGAGCAGCGTCTTGCCTGAACCCGCCAGACCTGTAAGTAGAAGAGAGCTGGACTGAAGCAATCTGGAAGCGATTTTTGTCAAGTTGGATTCCGTTGTCGGGGTAGAAACTAGCTCAGAGGGCTTCTCACGTGATGGCACTCCGTCAAGGCGTGGGAGCAGAATGCCCGCCACGCCGACAGTAAATGGTGATAGCTGCTGGTGTGCGGTCGTTGGTAGCGTTTCCGTCTCTTCTCCTCGGTTTAACCTTGACCGCAGGTCCTTCCACCTCTTTTCTTCCCACAATGACAAGAAACGATAGTCGATGCTCTGTCCTTCCCATTCTCCCTGCACCTCGCCTTCTCCGACATTTCTCTTCACCAATTCTTGTGTTGCATGGTCCGCTGCATGCACATACAAGCAAAATGTTCGTACGGCCAGATACCGCACAGATCGACTGGAATGATGAAAAAGACTCTCCAATGCAGACGGTCGCACATATTTCGCGAAGCTGCGGCAATCGAAGCTCAAGAGGCGGAACGCTCCTAGAACGACCTGGCAAAGGTCCGTCTCCGGCAAGGAAATCGCACTCGAAGTAGAAACCTGAGGTCCAATAATAGCTGACTGAGAAGTCGAGGTCAGAAACCATTCCACGTGCTCGGCCAGGTAAGGCGCCAGAGGAAGAATCCGACCGAACGCTGCCACTTTTGCCTCGCTCTCCACACCCGATTGGATCCAGCGAGCTCCTACTTCCACAAATAGCTTCTCATACTGCACAACAAGCTCATCTGTCCTTCGCGATTTCAAACCCTCTGTGGCGAGCGAGTCGAAAGAGACCGTTTTACCGGCTTTGGTGCTGTATCCTTCCATTTTGAGGGAAGAACTGTCATATATGGTGGTATTCGGGGCGTCTTCCCATGCTTTCGACGCAGAAACCCGTGCGTATGTCGCGAAAAGTCGTCCTCGTAGGATCCCAAAAGCCGATGAAGGATCAACGGTGGAGGCCTATAGACATGAAAAACCGTTTACAAAGCTGTGTCAAAGGTTTGACAGCAATGAAAGCGTAGGTTCGTATTTTTGCCGACTTTTTCGACAGCGCGAAAGGTTGTATTGTAAGTATTCAGAAAAGTTGAAAATGCGCCTCTAACTTTTCGATATCCGCCAAGCTGCTAACCGAATATGGATTACTTCCGCTCCGCAAAATCTCGCGACGAACTCACCTCAAGCTTCACCATTCCATCATCGCTGATACCCTTCCCATCGGCCTCAATTCGATCTATACAATGTCCGCCCCCGCATCTCGCGCCCTCAGGCGCTGCGTCTGCAATGCCCGGTCTGCGTCGTACATCCGCCCTGCCTCCGCCTCTTTCGCACAGCAAAAGTCATCACGAAGATGGCAGACGACCGACGCAGCGGCCGCGCCTTCGAACCCTAAAATTGCGACGATTGTGGATCAAATAAGTCAATTGACGCTGTTGGAGACGGCGGATTTGGTGTCGACGCTGAAGGTATGGAAGCACAATTTCTTGGCTGGGTTGCTGGATGTTCGAGGGATGAGCATGATTGAGACGCTGCTTAACAGGATGAGCCTTCTGTGGCCATTGTGAAAGCATATGAGTTGCAACAGCCCTACCAGAGCTGCATTGGCTGTTTGGGGTGAAGGATATGGCCTTGCTCCAAGTAGGGACGAGCTCCTGCTCAAACCCTAACACCACGCCTCTCATGCTGCAAACCCCACCTTCCACCCCCAATACAAGATGTCAAGTTCATATACTAAGAAAATCCCCTCTAGACCCGACTAAACATCCCCGATATGCCTGTGGGCGGCTTCGTCGCCGGCCCCGGCGGAGCAGGCCCAGCGGCCGCCGCCCCTGTCGAAGAAGAAGAAGAAGCCGCACCAGCGGCCGCCGAAAAGACGCTTTTCAACCTCAAGCTCGAGAAATTCGACGCCGGCTCGAAACCAAAGGTGATCAAGGAGATCAAGGCGATGCTGGGACTGAGCTTGGTGGACAGCAAGAAGTTTGTCGAGAGTGCGCCGAAGATGATGAAGGAGGGTGTGCCGAAGGAGGAGGCGGAGAAGATTGTCGAGACGCTGAAGGCACTGGGAGCGACTGCTGTTATGGAGTGAAAGAATAACATGAGAGTGCGAGCTGTGGACAGGGCATGGGCGGGTATGGTGGGTGGTTGGAAGTGTAAAGATGAGCGGAACTACTGTACTATAGCATTGGCATCTCGAAAGACGTGTACAGATATGAGCCGGAATCTTTGGATGTATTCAATACTCGTAAAATAGAAGCAAGTGGTATCTTCTCCACCAGAACGCCGATCAATGCAGTGACTCCATCACATCCCACCCCTAATACCTATCCTTAACAACCCTTCTCCTCTCCTCCATCTCCTCCTCACCCCCCAAATAATCATCCTCAGCGATATCACTAGCCTCCTCCCACACCCTCTCCATCTCCTCGTCGCCCTCTCCAGGAACCGCCCATATACTCTCCCTCAACCTCTTATGCCTCTCGCGATCCTCTTCTATCCGCTGCCCAATCAACTTCTTATCCAGCCTCCCATTACTACTCCCATTCTTCTGCGCGCGCGAGCCCGATTCCGCGGCGTCGGCGGTGGTGCTAGTAGCGGAGAAGGGATGCGTGCCTCCGACATCGCGTTCTTTGACCAAGCGCTCGAGCTCCGTCAGGGTTTCGGGGAGGAGGATTGATTTCTGCTGGAGGGATTGCAGGACCTGTGACACCTCTATTAGCATATTCTTCTTCTCTCTCTCTCTTTTTCCCCTTCTCCCCAAATCCTCAGGGGAAGTTATAACTCATACCTTCCTAACTACCCGAACATTAGCCGCCCCCGTCCCATCAACCGGACAAACCGCATCCACAACCCTCATAATATCCCGCTGCATCATGCGCACATACCCGGCGCCCCCGTACCCGCTCGCGTCCTCCTTGCCCGCCATCTCGCACAGCACGTCGATGAAGAACATGATGTTGGCGCGGTTGTTCATGCTGTTGCGTTCCAGCTGCTCGAGGATGCAGGAATGAAGGTCCTCGTCCATTTCGCGGTTTTTGAGCGCGAAGAGGGCGGCTTTTTGATGCGAGGTGTGGGATGCCGAGAGGTGCGCTAGGAGGGAGGAGAAGCGGACGCGGACTTCGAAGGGGTCCATTGGGTGGGTGGTGGTGTGCGGTGTGCGAGGTATTGCGGTTGTGGAGAGGGTGTGGGTTTCCTGAGAAACTGTGGGGGGAGAGTTGCAGATGGCGAAGTTCGCGAGATATTGAAGGTTTGGTGCCGCGGTTGGATAGCTTGAGCACTGAAACGGGTGTGAAACGCTATAAAAGCTGGTATAGCTTATTGAAGGCGTGAAGTTAAGCCCCAAAGCTCCACCAAAAGAAAGTCGCGACGTCGGAAACAGCGGCTGACGCGCCTATTTCAGCGTATCACCGCTCTAGCGACGTCGGCGCGGTTACCATCGGTGGGGTCGAATAATGTTTGGACCTCCGCGAATTTCTGATCTTGACCTTCATGTCTTCTGCTTCCCAGATTCTTTTCCACACCAACCTAAAGGAAAACAATTAGAGAAATCAGTAACGATGGCTGCTTCCAATGGCGACAAGGATCTCACATTGACCGTCCTGGGCTCTGGTACGTATACTTTCCCCATGAACTGGAGCACCCCACCCCCGCGCTTGATAGAGATTCAAGAGGCAGAAAACTACCTTTGCACTCAAAGCCCCAGTATCATGTCTTCGAAACCACCAGACTCCATCCTCCTCCCACGGCCCTACTAACCCAACTCTCCCAGGAACCATGGGCATCGCCATAATGGGAGGCGTAATGGCCTCCCTCGCCTCCGCCAAAACCCAAGCCGCCCTCTCCACCACCTCCTCACCCACGACCCCCAACCTCAAAAACTTCATCGCATGCGACACCTGGGCGCCCGCCGAGCAAAAAGTAAAATCCGCACTGGGCCACTACAACTTCCCCCTCACCACGCTCACCAACGACAACCTCACCGGCGCGCAGCGCGGCGACATCATCCTCCTCTCCTGCAAACCGCACATCTACAAAGACATCCTCGGCGAAGCCGGCATGCGCGACGCGCTCCACGGGAAGATCTTGGTTAGTATATTAGCGGGGGTGACGCAGGAGCAGATCGAGGGGTTCTTGTATCCAGAGGGGGTTCCAGAGGGGGGATGTAGGGTGGTAAGGGTGATGCCTAATACAGCGTCTTTCGTACGGGAGTCGATGAGCGTGATACAACAGACTACTCCCCCGCTGCAGAAGGCGCAGATGGAGGTTGTCGATTTCATCTTCTCGTCTATTGGGCGCGTGGTGCAGCTTCCGCCGCAGTTGATGGATGTTTCGACCGCGCTGTGTGGGTCGGGACCAGCGTTCTTTGCGCTGATCTTGGAGGCGGCGGCGGATGGCGCGGTGGCGATGGGGTTGCCGCGCGCGGAGGCGCAGATGATGGCGGCCCAGACAATGCGCGGGACGGCGGGGTTGGTGCTCGAAGGGGGTGAGCATCCGGGGGTGTTGAGAGATAAGGTGAGTACGCCCGGTGGGTGCACGATTGGGGGTTTGTTGGTGCTAGAGGAAGGGGCGGTTAGGGGCGCGGTTAGTAGGGCGATTAGGGAGGCGACGGTTGTGGCGAGTCAGTTGGGTCAGGGGGCGAGGAATGTTAATGGGACGAGGCGTTAGGTTGGTGCGTGAGGGTAGCAAGTGGTAAGTAGATGAGGTATGGGAGGTTCTAAGCAAGGTCAGTCCATGTCGAACTAAACAGTAAAGGATTGGAAAGCAGATCATGTAATAGAAAGATTACCCAAAGTCACTCTGACAAAGACCCTAAGTACTATACGAGAAGAAGCGCACTCAAACTCCTCATCTCCATTCAGAGGATAGATTTTTTATTCACACTACCTACCAAGCCCCCTCCTATCTAAACCCCGTAGCTAGCAAGATACAAGCCCACACTCTCCCTCCCCCCCTATCTCGAAACACTTCAGACACCCACCCACTCGACGCAATACATATACACGCCCAATGCTGCGAAGAGAGGAAAAAGAGTATAATACAAGAAAAGAGTAAAGAGCCTAAGCTCGCGGCCTCGCTGACTGCCTGGATGCTGTTGATACTATGCCGGCTGATAATTTTTTGTTGTCGATGAGAGGGGAAAAGGGAAGAGGACAAGGACCGCTGATGCATGTATGCAGTGAATGCTAGGTGAAACGGAGTGCCGAAAGCAGTCGGAAAGCCGCCAGATGCAAAGAATGAAAGGGGGAAGAAGGGGATGAGAAGGAGAGGCACTATATATGTGTGTTAGTGAGAATGCTGGTGAGAGTATAGAGTAGAAAAAAAGCGATAGGAAGGACTTACCAAGACGTCGTAGAACTCTCCCAAGCCCACCACAAATACCCACACCAAACCACCAAACCCAAAGTGTCGCCTCAAAAACCACCGCAAACTAGCATGAATACTAGCTCAACGTAATGGTGAAAGCTCACCAACGCCGTCCATCCCTCTCCCGTTCCGTCCTCTCCAACTCCCTCTCAACCTCACCCTCAGTCTTCACCCCACCCCTCTTTCCCGCACTCTTCCTGAGTCCCTTCGTAAATAGACTCGCTAATTGCCCACCATTCCCATCGCCGTCGCGGCTCTTCCGTCGCTTATCACGATGCGACGAAGATACCGGAGCCGCGTCCACAGCATCAACGTCGTCGCGCGATCGCTTCGACGACAGCGAAGGTCTCGAAGACGACGAGATGCGCGATTGTAGAGGCTTGCTGCTGCTGGACTGCTTGGGGAAGAGTTCACGAGTATCTAGACCTACGCGTTCCCGGGCGTTCCTTTCGCGCTCGGCGGCATAGTGGTCTGGCACGGAGGATTCTGTGGGAGTTGCGGGTACCGATATCACGCTGTTGGTTCGTCCACGACCTTCGCGATCTGCAGATGGACCTTTGGGGGCATGGAGGCCGCGGGGTCCTGTGGGCGGCGGTGGCATCACTTTTGCCTTTGAGCTTGCACCGCGAAAGGAGAAGCGATCTGCCGAGGGCCCAGCGGGCGCGTTCACGGGTGGTGAGACGGGGCGGGTGGATGTAGCGGATCGTGGTTCTTTGTCGTAGTCGCGTTCACGGTCTCGTTCGCGGTCTCGGTCTTTTCGGCTGCGGCGTGAGCGATGTTTGTCGTGATATTTATCGTCATCGTAATCGCGGTCTTCGTCGTCTGCTTCGCGGTCACGACGGCGGCGTCGTTCACGGTCCTTCTCCTTGTCACGAGAACGGTATTTGTCGTCGTCGTAATCGCGCTCTTTGCGGTCCCGCCTATCTCCATCCCGATCTCTATCCCGTGAGCGGTCGCGATACTTGTCTTTGTCACTCTTGCTCTTGCGACGCGATGTTAGTTTGTCCGCGTCATCTTCATACCTATTCTCTGCAGCAGGTGAGCGAGAGTGGGATCGGTGTCGTTTACGATGCTCGCGGCTGCGATCTCGATGTGATCGTGATGAACGATGTTTCTCTTCGCGGCGGCTACGATGCTTTGAGTCGGGGGTTGTACTACGGGTCCTGTTGCCTCTCGAGTCCCGATCTTCTCGGTGCCGGCCATCGTAGTCGTCCCGTTCGTCATCATGTCGAGAAAAGCGATGCCGTCGATGCTCTTCATGGCGGTCGTCGTCATCGCCTGCAGGTGTCCGTACTCGTTCCTTGTCATCCTCGCCGCGATCTGCAGAACGGGACCGCTCCCTGTTATGTTCTCGTGTCTCGTCTCGGCCGCGTGAGTGAGAACGTGAACGTGATGGTGACTTCTCTCTCGTCCGCAAAGCCTCGTCACGGATGGGCGATCTAGGGGCCATTAGCATTCCTTCGATTAGTACAACAAGATGGACTTACGATCTGCTCTCTCGCTGCGGACTGCCAGGTGCGCTAGATTGAACGGGGGTAGCTCTAGGTGCTTGGGGGTTGAAGCGAGGATTGTTTGGTCCCCTGAGGTTATTCTTCTCACGCATTGCTCGAGGGCCTGTTGGAGCGCCTGCAACACCAAGCCCACGCGGTTCTCCAACAACCACAGTTGAGCTACCATATGCAGCATTATGATCCCCGCGATGGGCAAAGCTATTCTGATTGTAGTGCGGTTGATACGGACCGTTCATGAACTGCGGCTGTTGCGGATACTGTCCCATCATGTTGGGTGCGAATCCCATTCCAGACTGCATGCCATAGTCAAAATTTTGCGAATCATCATCATCGCCAGCCACACTTTGTATTTGGTTCAGGGTGTTTGACTCTGGTACTTCGATGCCTGCAGTCTTTGTTAAGTTTTCCACGCCTTGTGCGTCCTCACCATCCTGCGATTCACCAACATTGGCATCTTGCTGAGTCGTTGCCTTACCTTTGGCAGAGACCTCTGCGGAATGCTCGCTTTCCGTCTTGTTTTCGACAGTAGGTTCAGCAGATCCAGCAGGCGACTGTCCGTCACGCTGTAAAGGAACACACTGGTCAGTTTTGGTCGTTGGGGAGGGGGCAATAGTAGGAAAATTAGGCCGCTTCGGGAGTTGATGCGGCACGTATTGATGAAATCGACGTACATGGTGGTTGATGGGACCGTTGCCACTCCCAGGTCGACTGTTGGCGTTGTTGAACCCATTTCCGGGACCGAAGCCTCCTCCGAAGCTTCCATTCCTATTCGCTCGCTGAGGAAAAGGCCCGCCATTGGAGTTGAAACGATTCTGGTTGGGAAAATTGGTCTTGTTTTGGAACTGGTTCATGCCGGGAAATGCTCCAGACTGATTATGTCCAACATTGTACCCGTCATAGTTTCCACCCATGCCACCCCATCCATTCCCATAACCACCCCCGTAGTTCATGGGGTTCATTCCCAAGCCCATGCCTCCACCATAGCCACCGTACATGCTGTTCGCGTTGTTCATGCCGTAGCCTAGTGAAGGTTAGCTTGAGTTTGCGTTTTGTATGAGCAGGGCGGAAACATACCCATGGGATTCATGTACATGTTGTTGCCCATCATGTTGGGCATGCCATTCATGGGGTTCATGCCGTTGAAGGGCATCCCATTGCCAAAACCAGCCTGATTCCGGCCGGGGCCGTAGTTGCCAAACTGGCCGGGCATGCCATTTTGGAACATGTTTTGGTTGTTGTTGAACATGCCGTTCGACTGGCCATCCATGCCTTGCACATATTGGGCATCCTCTTTCGAGGCTCCGTCGGCGGACTCCTCGCCTTGATCGTTCACAGCGGATTTCTGCATAGTGTTAGGATGGATTTGCCCCAGTTTTCGTTGGCTAGCATCTGACGCTTACCTCTCCTGCTTGCGGCGTGGAAGACGCGGCCCGCTCGGGTGGTGCATCGGCTTCAGTTTTAGTCGAGGTCTTTTTCACGTCCTCGGCGCCAGATGTCGTCTCCACGGCTGGGGCGGCGTCTCTGACTGCCTCAGCCTCTTCCACTTCCGTAGTCGCACTCGTCGCGCCTGCCTCTTCTACTGGCGCTGCCTCAACTACCGGCGTAGGCTGTATTGTGGGTGTCTCTACCGTCGGTGTGGGAGCTTCGGATGCCGCTTTCTCTCCCTTCTTCTTCTTCTTCTGCTTCGCTAGCCAAATCCGCAAGGTGTTACGCAGGACCTTGTTTACGACGCAGGATTCGGCTTCGAGGGGGTGATGCTCGCATAGCGGGCAGGTTGCCGGGAATGTGAGCTTTTCCTGGCCTGTACACTGTCAGCATCTTGATGTTCACCCCATGCCCTAGAAACTGCCTACAGTTCGAGCAGATTGGCTTGTTGCAGCATAGTAGCTTGTAGGCATCGATCGCTATCGTGTTGCAGATGGCGCACGAGAAGTTCTTCGGGGCGCTGGCGCTGTCGAGGGTACTGCATCTTGTCAGTCATCACTCTGTCATTGTGTCCGAGTCGCCAAGACGTACATGGCAAACTCCCTCAGGTCGTCGGCGAGCGGGGCTGCCTTGGGGTCGGCGGGGGCTTCCGCCATGGTGGAGGTCCGGGAAGGCTACAGCGCCAACAGCACCCGCGTGGTCATGCACAGATAATTGCAAGGTCGCGGGAGAGAGCAAGGTTGCGCGCTTGATGGGCGCCGAGCAGACAACACAATGATTGCTGTTGTGTGGCGTGGTCAAGCTGTTCAATAAGTGGTCGAGGGTCGAGGGTTGAACATCGAACACAGAAATCTTGAGCGAGCCGCACAGACCACTCAGCAAAACGCGCTGGAGCGGTCACGTGCACCCCGTCCACTCACCTCCACGTGCTCGAATTGTCTTGTCACATCATCATGGCATGTCGTTCTCGCAACGAATGTGCTCCCTCGTCTCTCCGGCGGCGACGTCGGACCGCTCACATGCTCAGTGAAAAGGAAACGCCACTAGTTAGCCCACTAGCAGCTTAGTTAGGACAATCTGCGTCATGCACGAAACAATATTCCCAACTCAGTTCACCATATGGCGCCTGATCGTCTTCTTTCATTGTACCTGTCCCTCTAAACCCCATCATGATACTCGGCCAGATCTCATATCTGGACTGCATCGTATTTCTGATCTTCCTTGCGCCGCAATTGCTGATTCACATCGGCTTGATCCGAACCGCAACATGGCTGCTTGGGGCATTACCTTCGTTGAGTGAGTGTCCACCCCAATCTCTACGCTGAGGCATTCATATTCACAGCTCTACAAGTCTTTCTCATCCCCTATCAGTTCATACGGGAGCGATATCTCCTTCCCTACGAACATCGTAGTCCATTCGTTCAGCGCGCCACCCCGTTCCAAGATCTCGTCATCAGGTTCGTCAGATATGCGTTCGCCTTCATGCCAGCATGGTTAGGGCGTGTCTTCTTTTCTAAAGCTGTCTCGCTTCCATTCTTGCGCTTCCGGATGTTGAGACACGGCATTGTGACTGCGCCGTTGCGGTGGACCGAGATCAATAGGCCCGGGCTCAAAGGCATCTGGATCTCACACAACAAACTCGAACAACCAGACATCATAATCTACTACTGCCATGGCGGCGGTTTCTCCATGGGATCCTGCTACTTCTACATGGAGTTTCTTCTCGCATGGGTCAATTTACTCAAGCAAGCGGGCTACAGAAACCCTGCCCTGTTTGCACTGGAATATACCCTCGTACCGGATGCCGTATATCCAACTCAACTACAGGAAACTTTGGCTGGCTATGAGTATTTACTATCCATTGCACCCAACTCCACGCGTATCTGTGTGGGTGGAGACTCTGCCGGGGCCACCGTCATCCTCAGTTTCCTCCTTTACATCACAGACCACCTAGAGCTTCGTCACCAACGGCCTGGTCTAGCTGTCGTGATTTCACCATGGGTCACAGTCATCTCCCGCAACAATAGAAACACGGCAAGCGACTTTCTCAGTTCCGCTAGTCTCGACTTATACGGAAGACAGTACATCGGCTCCAAAGTGCCGATAGACGACCCCTTGGTTTCCCCCGGCCACTGCAAAGACATCAAGAAATGGAGAGACGCCAGTCCTGAGAAGGGCTGGTACTTCCTCTTTGGCTCTGAAGAAGTACTTGGCCCTGAGACACGCAATCTCATATCTTTACTTGGAAGAGCTGGGGCGAAAGTGGATTATTACGAAGAGAAGGGTGGGATTCATGCTTGGCCTGTTGCATCGTTGTATTTGGGCGAGACAAAAGAAGAGAGGTTACATGGATTGAGGTACATGACAAGAGCCATCCGGGACAGAATATCATAATGTTCGTGAAATGGCATCGGCATCGATACGTCAATAACATCGACGGGGGAGCTCAAAGCCGAGCTCTCTCGACGCCCTGACAAGCCGCTCCGCTCTTTCCTCCTCTTCTCTCTGCCAATATGCTGACAGCGCTGGAGCGTCCGCATTCCGTGCGTGTAGAGCCGCTGCGCTCAGCGCAGTTCCCGATGGATAATGTCGACACTTTGGCTCTTGGTCCTCGTGGCGGACGGATTGCCATGCGTTGGCGGCAGGGCCGTCAAATTTTCGAGGCATCGATGGAGATGCCGTTGGTGCTTGCGAAATACCACCGCCCGTACTGGAGCAATGTCAAACTCCGTTCCGTGACCAGAGATGCACAGAACTCACCTCAACGTTTGCTCTATCACGTGATGATTTTTGCCGCTTTGGGACGACATTGCAATGGTTGAGCGTGCAACCGCCTGGACGTGTGGGAAGCGGGGAGCGATGTGAGGAAAGAGGATCAATCTGCTCTTACGCGACAGGAGGAGCAGCACGCAGGCCCTTTATACCCTCCAAGCACCGTCAACGCGCCCTCTGACCGGCATACGCACACACGCATTCTCTCATCGCAAGCTCGCGCATCGGAAACACCAATGAGGCTAGCTCTTTTCCACAGATGCCTGCGACCACAAGGGGCTTAGCGCTTACGAAGAGAGGTTAGTGGCCCCATGACCCCTGCACAAAGCCACCGTGCGTGGGAACACAAGTGCATCACACTTTGGAATGTTTGTGTGCGGCCTCTCGTGGGTGGCTGTATCTGCTGCTGTTTTGTGTGCAGCAGTCTTAGCATTGAGGTTTACGGGGGATGTACACCCTCGTGATTTTCAGTCAATAACGAATTAACAGCCTCGATAGTTGAGAATCGCAGCCTTGATTTGGAATTAACGTCAGCTCCTAGTTGCATATCCCCCCGTAAGGCTGAGAAGGGTATATATCACGTGACCATGACGCCCCATTTTTGCATCCCGAGAGATGCTGGAACTGCGTAATTTTTGTAGGCTCCTTTGTCGCGTCTGGTTCTGATTTCTTTGCTTATTTGTTGGCAGATGATGGCGCTGGCGCCGGGGTCCTCCATCAGCCTCTTGTGTAGTATAAAAAGGGGTTTGTTAATAAAAGTCTCTTTCTTGGCAAAATCTTTGCCTTGATTGCATTAACTTTGAAAAACAGCATCCTTTGCTAACTTGTCAGATACTTAGAGTTGCAGAGTCCGCCAAGATTTGCGTCTATACAGGTTCCATATGGAGAAGGGGAGTGTGTTAACCCAAAGCGTCGTCGATATTCACAAAGGCATGACTTCTTTCCAACAAAGAGCTTGAATTCATGAAATCCACAACTTAGGACTTGGACCTTCACGCTTAACGCAGCTATTTAACGAAACCTTTCTTTTTTTTTTTCAACCGGGGATATTTCACGTTCAAAATGAGTTGGAGCCCGCACTTCCTGAAAATGCAGAGGTTATACTTCCTTCAACCTCAAGAAGCCGCCTTCTGGGAGTCTTTGCCGTCGGCACAGGACAAACGCGATTATTCTTTCTTTGCGAAAGCATACAAAGAAGCAGTTGAGGATGATGCTACTCTTCGGCCTGATTCGGAGAAAGTATGGGGCACTACGGCCGACGTTCTCAAGCGAAGATACATCAAGAGAGGACGAAATGGACTGAATCCTTTACTCCAAGCAGACCACTTCGAGCTCACAAAAGAATATCAACAAGACAGCGCTAAGCACGATACGGCCTTCCGGAAAGATTTCAAGTTGTTTATGTATGGCATGAGGACTTACTTCCACGGGATACCACTCCACGATGATTCGCTCTACCGACAATTCCTTCACATGGACGAGTCTAAAAAGGTTCAATTTCAGAGCTTGGGTCAAGAGGCCTGGAGAAACTTCATCAAGAATCCAGACCGTGTCAAGGGTCGACTGCGGGATCGCGACAATGATCAAGCGCATTTGGGGCGCGAAGGACACGGAATCGATGCACCCACAATCCTCGACGCTGAAGAAACCATCCGACGTCTCACGGACCTCAAGAAAGGGAGCAAATGGGTCTACATCAAGCCAATTTATGAGAATATAGATAGCGCCAAATTAAAAAGAACAGTGTATCTTTTCGCGTTGGAGGATGATCAGAACAACGTTCTCGATGTAGGTAAATCTACTTCCTGAGACGCTATATAGAGACTAACACTTCTTCCCAGTACATCGTCGTAAAGATTCAAGGATATAAAACGCAAAGGGATGCCCGGGAGAACACTGAAGAGGAGTTCAACGTACAGATTAAACTCTCAAGAACCCAATGCCCACATATAGTTCATTGCTATGGACATTCGCTACGAAGAACAACTAGGCCATTCTTGGGCCACGGATATCTGGAGTACACACCTTTGGGGGGTCTACACAAGATAATGGACCTTTATTATAGGTCAGTATTGCTCTAATTCTTAAGCCTCATTTATTCTGAAGCAAGTCCCTAACTGGAACACACAGTAATAACATGAAGATTCCGGAAGGCTTTTTGTAAGTTCCCAGTCTTGACAGAGCATGTAATCAGATTACTGACTCGTTTCTTCCCTTTCGTAGGTCGCTACTATTTCGCGGGATGGCTGAGGCTCTTTATGCCATGACTACTGGAATGAATCTACCCTTCAGCCGGCCCCGCCAACATGAATCTAGACAATTCGCAAAGGACAACAAACTCCCCGTCATCAATACGGACTGGACACCGTATATAAATGTGGACATCAAGCCAGCGAATATGCTGCTTGGAAATCCTCGATCTGACTTCCCAGCATTCCCTTCCGCAAAAATGTGCGATTTTGGATTGATTCACACGGCACAGTTTTTCAGAGACATACCCAATAATCCCCCTCATGACGTATCCCACTGCAAGATGGGTTATGGTACTCCTGGGTATATGCCATTGGTACGTATCTCGAATCCTCTTTCTCGCAGCATCTGCACTTCCGTAGCCTTCTCTCCCTTCTACCTTTTCTGCTCTGCTTCACGGACGTAAACTAATAGTCACAAGGAACAAGTATACATCGATCGACCCGTGAGTGTCAGCAACAACCACACCGATAAGGACTATTACGCCCAACACTATGACATCGATGTGCACAGCGAGATCTTCAATGTCGGGCTAGTAATGATGAGTCTCATGGATGCCAACTTAGTCGACTTCGAAACAGGAAACTATGGACCGCCGCCCTCGGAAACCAACCGCATCAGGAGAAAAAGAACAACAGGCGAATTTCTTTACTCCAAGGATCTGGAAACGCTCGTCAGTGATTGTGTCCAACTCTCCCCTGCTAGGCGGCCTAAACTGTGGGAATTGCTGTATAGAATCCGTACCGGAATGGAGAGACTTGAAGAATCGTCAGGCATCCGCTATAAGAATGCAGCCAAGGCCGACTTGGGCGCAATAGCTGATATACTGCACTTTGACGATCCTATGGTTCCAGGGATTGGCGAGTACATCGGCGAAGGGGACCGGAGGCGCCCAGCTCAAGATGATGAAAATGATCAGGACGTCCGTCCTCAACGGCGTGGACTATCCTTTTACGGAGGCCCCGGCGACAGCCCCGCTGACCAAGATGACGATGACGACGAAGATGGAGATGGAAATGATGTCCCGAACAGACTACCCTTCCATGACAAGATCGACGCACGAGGAAATCTCTTCTGGAAGGACGGAATGCGACCGGGAATCCACGCCGGCTATAAAGCAAAGAAGAGAGAACCTAAATTCGGGCAATTCGTCCGCAACGACGCCAATGGTACACGAATATTCCATCCCATAATCTACAGGACCAAGAGAAAGGACTTCTACGAAGACCAGTCCAAAGAATTCCCCGAGGATGCTCGTCTTGCAGACGGCAGAGTTGCCCGGTACGCAGGGTCCTGGACTGCTCGACGGCCCAGAAGAATGCCCTTCCATAACCTCGTTGACAGCCGTGGTTACCTACACTATCGGCATGGGGAACGGCCGGCAAGGCACATACAAACGGAAGATGATGGGACCCCGGTTTTTGGCGTGCCTGTGGAGGGAACCACTCAGGGGCCTAATCGAGTGCAACTTTTTGAGCGGTTGTATTATGATGAGACGACTGACGTTTTTGCGAGAGGTGTGGCGCCAAGATTGCTGGAACACTCGGGATTTGTGGCGGGGTTGTTGGCGAGGTATGCTGGCGATTATGTGCCGAGGGATGATGAAGACCCTGGGGAAAGCGAAAGGCCTCAAGGCGGTGGGGTAGCAGCTCAAAGGGGCGAACCAGCAGCTCAAGGCGGGAGACCACCAGCTCCAGGCGGCGAACCGGCTGCTCAAGGCGGTAGACCGGCAGCTCAAGGCGGTAGACCGGCAGCTCAAGGCGGTAGACCACAGTCCGCAACAAGCAAGCGATAGGCAGATTGATTACCGAGTTAGGACTGTCACGGACCTGAAGGTGATCTTTCAACGCCTAATATAGTAATCAATCTGCCTATCGCTTGCTTGTTGCGGACTCTGCGGTAGACCGGCAGCTCAAGGGGGCAGACCCGCAGCCGGAGTTCCCAACCCTGGTGCCCCTAAAGCAATTGTCCATTTCCAACAGGCTCATCTCGTCGACCATCTCGGCCGCTACCATTACATGGACAACAACGACACAGTCGCTCTCCACATCGGCTACAAACCCCTTCAAAATGGGGTATATCATCCCGTCTGGGGCCTCAACGCTGGCCATGATGAGAAAACGGGTAAAGCCGTCTTTTATGAGATTGTCTATAACCAGGATACCAAGAGACTACAGCAGGGAAAAGTATTGCACTACGATATCCTTGCCGATACGCCGGAAAAGAGGTACAAGGGGACGTGGGTAGATAGACCCGTAGTTCGTCTAAATGATAGCAGTACTCCAGCTCCAGCTCTCAATCATCATGCTATGGGGGGTAATGGAGCAGCGAGAGGAAACCAAATGCCTCCGCCACCGCGACCAGCCGGGAATCCACCTCCTCCGCGAGCACCGCCTCAAAACCCTGCATCCCCTCCGAAAGCACTGCCTCAAAAAAACGCACCGCCTCCAAAAGCACCACCTCAAAACAATGCACCCACTCCTCAACCTCCTCGCCAAAACGCTCCAGGCGGACGACGTCCCGTTCACAATTACAATCCGTTCAACGCTTATGGACCACTGAATCCCCCAACCGCGTCCCCCCAGGCCCTCGTACGTGATCTCACCCCAGGCGATATCAGCAACGCAGAAGCTGTCAGACGGAGACTAGGACGCTACATGAACTTCCAGATCGTGCAATTGCCCGAGGGGCCGAGGTTTTCGTGGTGGATTCGAACCAGCAGGACTACGGGGAGACGGCTTTATCGGCAGTTGAGGGGTATGTCGGCGGGGGGTCAGCCAGTTGTTATGGAAGAGTTGTATTTTGATCCGGCTGACGGGCATGCTGGTGGTAAAGCCGCGCCATCAGGACCACCACAGCTAGCAGGACCAGCGGCTACAACACGACAAGCAGCGCCGGCTCGACCAGCAGCACCGGCTCCGCTACCAGCTCCGGATCGCGCACCTCGGCCGCCCGTTCAGAATCCGGCTCCGAATCAGGCACGGAATCCTGCTCAGGGTGCGAGAAGACCGCAAAAAAGAAGAGCACCGGAGACCTTTTCGAATGGGTCGAATGAAAGGGGGGCGAAGAGGAAGAAGTAGAATAGCGATATTGGAAGAACGAAAGAGCGAAGAAGGAAGAAGATCGTTGGGTAAAGTAGGTTTGGTGGTTGCGGAATACTGCATTTCTTTCGATTTGGGGGTTTGGCCGATCTAGCTGGTTCTCTAACTTTTTATGGTAAACAACCTTTTACAACTGTGTTTGATTTATAAGACGATGATTTCATCTCTTTGTTTGTGGTAAGCTTGTGTATTCATCCTTCACGGTGACAGTTTTCTTGGGGACGCGTATTCTCAGGACCTGAGTTTTATTCACCCGAAACCTAAAGGCTGCAGCCTAGCAGAATCAACTTATCTGTATTTCCGGGGTTTATAATTGACTGTATGGGCGTGTCGTCGTAACTCTCACAGGTTCAAAAACGGCGGTAGCAATGCTGTTGAACTATTCGTTAAAACTCTGGTAGAGCTAACGGGTACACAAAATCTCTATTAACTTCTACTCTAGTGATAACGTTTCTGACTCCGCAAGAGTATGGTTTATTCTTCTGTCCCAGTGCTAATCTTTCTCACTTCACAAGTGTGTAGTTTATTTCTGTAGCTACGAATTTAGCTTGGCTCAATGACGCCTCGAGTATAACTGCGTTACAGCAGTACCGATGATATAATCAAATTATAGTAATTATGTAAAGCCATTTATTGGCAACAAGAGTTAATAGTTCGGCCAACGTGGTCCTCCATTCGAGTTCGCCCGCTTCCCCCGATGGCTGCAACTCTAAACTCTAGGAGAGCAACATTCACATCGAGTGAAACTTGAGGTAAGGGAATATCGTTCTACTACTAGTCAATGACGAAAAATTACACTCATTCGCTTTGAAAGTTCTGTTGATCCAGGCGTACGTGCGACCGCCGGAAACGGATCAAGACAAAGGGGCGCTCCTTCCGCATACACACAGGCTCGTCTTTGTGTACGCTTCCTTAGTCTTTCCGTAAGATTCGAACCTCAAATGCCGAAGACCGAGAATTTTCTCTCAAAATTCCAGAGAATTCCTCCAGATTCCTACACTTGTATTTTCGCTACCTGATATCCCGCCTCCACATAGGGAAGTCGAACAGCAATGGCAGCCCCACCACCACAGCACGACTATGCGACTCAACGCATGATCGAATGGGCCCGTCTATACGACCAAAACGACGAAGAAATACGTCGAAGCGAAGCACTCCCTGGATGGCTGCGAGAAGACTACAGATTCTTCTGCATAGGCTATAAAACCGCGCGCCGAGAATGTAAGCACTCGGAGCTCATCGCATCAAGAAAGCTATTATTAGTAAAGACATAGTCCAAAACAACTAACAAATCGAAGTCCAGGTCGAAAACGATGAGACATGGACCGCATGGCTTGCCTCCACGGAAGACGATCGTCTAGCCACCATTCAAGCAGGCATCCACAATCCCGATCCCCGCTTATTGGACCGTAATTTTGTCCTTGGCGGCAATCCCCAAGTGAGCGAAGCCTTACGGAGACAGAGAAGCAATGCGGTCCGCACGCGCTTGATCGATTATATAATTGGGTGCAGGGTTGAATATCCGGACTGGGATGATGGTAAGTCCAACCTAAAGCGAACTCCTCGACGTATACGATGCTGAATGGGAAAACAGATGTCATACTCCGGCAATGGAGCCGAGGCTATCGGACCGAGCGGCTTATCCGAACGGGCAGGATTTTCTATGATAGATATCAGAACCGGGTCGAGCGCGGAATTTCATACGACCAAGATCATGATTATATCCTCCACGGGATGGACGGTATATTCACGACTCACGAACCCACAAGGCAAGATCTGATGCACATGGGGGCCTTTATGAACATTATAAGTGGGGAAGTGGGAGACTGGGTTTACGAGAGGACGCTTTCGATTAAGCCGGGCAGGACTACGAGTCGCGTGGTGCACCTTATTTCGAGGGTCGTGGATAATACTGTGGTTACGGTATGGTTGCGAATCTCCTTCATGTCCTACCTACACTTATTTTTTGGAGCCATATGGGATTCATGCTAATGTATTCTATAGCGTGTCGCTGTTAAAATACACGGAGCTGAGGATATGGATACCTTGGACGCGGCGAATGAGAGGGAGTTTAGACTTCAGCACTTATTAACCGAACAGGCCGACCTGATAGGAATTGGGGATTGCGAGATCGCAAGGCTTTATGGTATCGTTACTAGGTTTAGGCTAGGGAGTGGAATGCATTTGGGCTATGGATATATGGAGTTTTGTCGCTCGGGTACGCTCGCCGAGCTTATTCGGAACAAGGGGTACTTCGCACCTCCTTTTCAAACCTCTTCCCATCAAGGGGAAACTTTCAAGAGAAAACGGACTGACTGAACACAGTGCCCAACAATTCCCCGAACTCTTCATCTGGCTCGTGTTCCGCAATCTGGCCAAAGCAATCCTCATCATGCAAGCCGGTATACTAATGCCTGACCATGAGCCCTTATTTAACCTACGTGTGGCAAATCATTTAATACCAACTCGAGACCAGGGATGGTTTCCACTCGTCAATCTTGATATCAAGCCGTCGAATGTATGCTTGACCGGAAGGAATGTCGTGTACCCGGCGTTCGAGGTGGCAAAGATGATTGATTTCGGGGACACGGTTCGAGCTATCGTTGGAAACGATGGTACTTATCCCAATTTGCCAAAGAATTGGGGTACTGAAGGATGGAGAGCACCTGTACGTTCATATGTCCGTTCGATTGTTGATGGTGAACCCATATACTGATTTGTCGCAGGAAGCGCAAACGGGACAACACCAGTTCGCCGACGCAATTCTAACCTCCCAAGCGTCCATCTTCTCCACCGCTCTGGTCATCCTCAGCCTCATCGAAGGCAGGGAGATTCTCTACGATCCGAATATGCCCATTACAAATCTGTCACCGACCTACAATAACGCATATAGTACCCAACTCGTCGATCTGGTATTCGACTGCTTGGCACCTAATCCGGACGAGAGGCCTAGTTTAATGGAAGTCTTGTACGAAACGAAGGAAGGAATTAGAAGATGGCAGCAAGCAAACGGTGACATGACGGGTGTCAGGCTTGATGATACAGCGGAGGCTTGGAGGATGAGATTTGAAAGGGAGGAAATTCCTCTGGGACATCAGTTGCCCCCTGATTGGATGGCTGGAAAGAGGAGGGCACTTGACATTGAATCAGAAGACGAATTAGAGGAAGGAAATGACAATGACGGGGAAGACGATGACGGGGGACATAACATTGGTGGGGGATCTGATGACGATGATGAAGGGGATGACGATGATGAGGAATTTGACGATGATGGGGGAGATGACCATAACGGGGGATCTGATGATGACGACGTACTTGACGAGAAGATTGAATTTCTCGACGATGAGCTTGAATTTGACGGTGAGGATATATTTGGCGGTGAGCTAGGATTTGAAGCGGGGCATAGATTTTTTGACGATGATGAGGAATCGGACGACGAAGCAGCTGACGATGATATTTGGGACTAAAAGTGCCATGCACGAGGCTTTTTCTTCGTCTGATGTTCTTTCTCCGTGGAAAAAGTTTTCCCGTATAGATAGATATGCCTTGATTTTGAAGTTTTCGTTGTGGAGACTTTTATCGCGTATCCCCTTATTGGGTACTTGATACAACCCATGCAGGTGTTTGATTGTGGTAGTATCCTTGCGTGCGTTCAACCATTTCCAACACAGCGACTAAGAGGAGTTTGGGAGATGTGAACAGCATTTTCAATGGGCAAAATAGCGACGACCGAATTGCGAGGCGGGAATCTCCCTCGGCTCCAGAATTTATGGCATTCGAATCTTCTTGCAGTATCCTAGCTTGGCGCCGAAGAATCTTGACTCTGTACGTCTCTTTGAAGAAGGCAAACGAAAGCGCAGTAATGGCAGCAACAGAGATAACGACGATCCAGATGGTCCAGCGCCATCCGAGCTTTGTGTTGGTATATGATCTAATGACAGGTGCAATAAAGGGGCCTAGTAGAGGTATCGCAATCGATATTGCCATGGCACGTCCTCGTTGCTCGACAAAGAACATGTTGCCGATGATAGTCGGCCTTAGCGTGAGCGTCGTATTTACACTCCCATTCAGGAAGCGGAAAGCTGTGAACATCTGCACATTGACCGACAAATCCGATCCCACAGACTAAATCAAGAAGAACACATTTCCTGCCAGAAACGCTGGCATTCGACCGAAGGGCTCCATCGCGGGCCCGACAAAGATCTGCCCGACTGCTTCGCCAAATTTCCAGATCTCACTACTTCGGAATCATTTACTAGCTGAATGGGAAAGTGAAGATAGTTCTGCTTGGTTTCGGAGAACTAAGTGCCTCCAGTTTTGCCTTGTATTTATGAGTGGTTCTTTCAGTTCAAACAACCTATGATCACAACGCCAGAATCTCAGTATTAGGCTGCTTCGTCAGACCCTAGCCAATTTCCTCCCGACGCGGTACTAACTGGTCCATGATTCACCACCTTCAAACCAAGCTCCTGTCTGAATGGCCTCGAAGCGACTTTTGTGATTCACTTTCTGAATCAAACCGCCGCGCTACTCGAATAGTGAACGGTGGCATTCTTTCAAGCTCATGATTCGTAGTTGTATTCGCTTCCGATTTTTGGCCTAGGCGCTGCGTGGAATGGACGAGTTTGCTTCGTAAAGAGCTGAACAAGGACGTAAGGGTTGCAAATTGAACCAGTGCACGCAGTATCGGCAAACAGGATGCAACGAGCGCAATTCCGCTTTCGATCATGCACCAGTAGAGATTTGTGGTGAGCGTTACTGGATTTTGTCATCATCATGCGACTTTCCATTGGAGAAATGAGCTACTTACAATTTACATTTGTATGTGCCGCGTAACCGCCATTGGAGATTTGTAGCTGGATAAGGAGACGAACAACTGCCGCGGCAAGCGAACACGCGGCAAGGAGGAATATTGCTATTACACCGATTTTGCGTGCTGTGGTGATGTGCAACCTACAAATCTATGTACCAGATTAGGTGCATGTTGGAGCCTATAGAGCGATCATCACTCACTATTGGAATCGGGAGCACCCAGACCATGATATCCGTAGTCAAATCTGAGATCATCATACCATCCAGTCGCGCGTTGGTATTGCAGCTCATAATCTGTGCAAGGAGCCCCAAGGATACTCAACATGAGTACCACATCCGAAAATAGTCGCGATGAAAAAGGCCAAAGACCATAACACGCAGATAACTGCTACAATGGTCGATGCGATTCCAAACATTGAGCGTGTTTCCAACAAAAAGATGCGGCGATAGAGGAATATTGTGCTCAGCTTGATGAGACCATTGGCGGGTAGCGTAAGCAGCCAAGTGATCCAGTAAATCAGCTCGACAAGTCGCTGTTCTGCATAGTTGTCAACAATCAAGCCAATCCAAGCTGAGGCGTTAGCTTGGATTGCTCGTTTTTTGAGGGCGTCAGCTTGGATTGTTGGGGCTAACAAGCT
>ML976980.1:935243-990946 GCA_010015675.1 Byssothecium circinans | reverse complement strand
ATCAAGCGACTCATCCTTAGCATGCCCAGTCGAATCGCGGCCTGCAGGCGGGCAAAAGGCTATCAAACAAAATACTGAGTATTTATCTACTACTACACCAAATATATCACCTGTATACGATTGCGCTCTATATATATAGCCTCAATTTGGATGGGCGTTGGGTCGCGTTTTGGTGATTTTCGCTTAGCGCGGAACGAACTTTTGACCTAGTACTGTATGCTGCAATGCCCAATCTTCCAGCTTCGAAAAATCGCGGCACATTCTGTATTGCCCCTGTCCGCTGGCTTGGTTGTTCTGAAAACCTGTGTACCGCGGTACATCATCTGCATTGCATACGACTTTATCGCGCAGTACGAGAAGACAATGCTGAATATGGCCCCAGAGTGAGCTTTGGGTCGAGCTGTGGTGGAACTCTGTGAGAGCGGTGCGGATTGTTTTCACGCAGTGGAGAACGTGATGTGCGTTGATGAGATACACGCCTTTGGTAGCATCCCATGGGAACCGTTGAGCGCGAGGGAGTCCCGTGGATTTGGCATAGACGTCTGAGAGCGCAACTTGGCCAAGATCGTAGTTGGTCTTCTCCGAAAGATCGTCTTGCTCTGTATCGTTATGAGCTTTCAGCGGTGTCCAGGGTCGGGCGATATTGCGCTCAAGTCTAGCTATACAATCTGTCAAAGGGTATGCACAGAACATTGCTATGAATAACTAACCGTAAGTTGAGTGCCTGGAGGTGATGTGTTCCAGAGTTGTATGCCCGGTGTGGGCTTGCATTGCATATATGACGAGGAACAGGTTGAAGGCCATGGAAAGAACCAGGGCGAGCTTCAACGAGAGAATGGAGCGTCTCACGCAAGCTGCTGCTGTAGAGTCGAGTCCCTCTTTACACTCAGCATTCGTTTCATTGAGTAGCCGGCGACCCTCTTCGCGCATGTCGCGATACTGTTTGTACGAATTTTGAACCATGATGTTGATATGGCTCGCAAGATGAAATTGAACAAAATTAGGGAGTAGTCAATTGAAAGAGGCGTTATCCGTGCCTGGGACCACAGATTGATAGCCAAGATAACGGGGCGAACTACCTGGATGGGAAGTGCCATGCACAAGTCGTGGGTAGCCAACTCCTTGTCTTTGCACTGGTTATCAGACCTGTACATGTAGATCCATCCGCCTCTTTAATTTGGGGATCATGTAAGGCCATCCGCATCAGTGCGATATAGATTAGCTTGCCGTTAAAAATTCATCCTAACGAGAAGCTCATGCCGCGAATGTGTCTGCAAGGTGCCACTGATATCACCTGGGCACCTGCATTGTCTCCCTGGAGGCACACACATGAGAAACGGTAAAAACTTTGGAAAGATTGGCAAATGTACCGATAAACGAATGGCTTAGTTTGGGTTTACACTGCACTATCTCAGGTTGCCATCAGCAGCGGCAGCGATGTATCCACTCGAAGCATATTCCTCCCTTTCCTGCAGTTGCCTCCAGCTGTGGTTTGATCGAATTCGGTATGGACACCGAAAATGGCTTCTCTTGTTTATCACTTCAGATCGGTATGGGGTGTAGGTGGTTGACCCCGAATCTCCTCTGGCAGCTGAGTGTCCCAGTTTGTGAGTGGATTGCGCTCGACATTGACCTCCACGTCCGATAGAAGCGTCCGCGATATGGAGTCTGTGCTTTGTCAAAAACGCCGAGATTAGCTTGAGACCGGGACAGAGCCGTACCTTCGTTTGCGAGTGGCATGGTGGTGTGGAGCAACTCTTGCAAGACCTAAGAGATGGTGTAGTTCATTGTAGAGAGGAGCAGGAAGCCTTGTTTAAATCTCCCTTCCAAGATTATGATGCACCAATTATCGAGGGGGTGTTGTATCATGCTATCAGTAAAGACAGGGAAAGTAATCGAACGATGGGTAGCAAGCACTTGCCCTCTATAAGGAAAGATCATTGGCAGACTGCACACTGAATCGTACCGCCTGCTAAATCTACTCTCTTGCAGGGTATGCCCACCTCTCTTAATATCCCTGTCGCATACCCGTCACAACGGTTTCCGTGCCACCACTACAACTCGGGGAATACATAAAACAGCACCATTTACGGACTCGGCGTGTGCCTCTCCGACCCACGTCAGCACTCTATTGGCCAGTTCTTTCTTGCCGACTCTTATCATACCCGCCGCAATTTCTTCCATGGTCAGCATGTGTTGCTCGTTGAAGGCGCGGGCGATGTAGGGCGCATCGCCGACCTCGGTCAGCCTTGCATGCTCAAAACCTGCCTCAGAAAGCAGTTCAGGAATCTGCATCGTCCATTCATGTCGACCGAGGGAGTTGCATAGGTCGTACAGTTGGTCTAGGGCCGGGGAGTCTATGGCAGGGTCGACTTTGCGAATATGCATATCTGCTCGACGATCAGTGCTGCAATCTCAATCCTTGACATAAGCACGAACGGAAGCAATCAAGCTCGTCCCATTGAATATATCCACCAGGCTTGAGGAGCTTGAGCAAGCGGTCCACGAATGGCTGTCTATTCTCACCCGATAGCACAAGCACGAGGAGGCGGACGTGGACAAAGTCAAATTTGCCCTCCCAATGCGGGTGAATGTCCTCGAAGAGATTCCATTTCTCGAGTGTAATGATAGACGGAAGCCAGTCGGAGTGAGGGGCTTGGGATAGGTCGATATCGAAGCCGTGTAGTTTCGCGTCTGGGAGCAATCGGGCAGCGTCTAAGAGCCATAGGCCCGTCCCGCAAGCGACATCGGCGATAGTTGCGTTCTTTGGAATGGGGATTGAGGGCTCGATTGTGAAGCCCAGCGCCTCCTTCCAGAGGTAGTGTTGGAGGTTGAGACGGCAGGCTGCTAGGTGGTTGCGATCGAGAATGTAGCCATGACCGTCTATGTGGTTGAGGTCTTGCGTTGGGTCCATTCTGGTGGATGCTAAGTTTGAGTAGTTGGAACCTCGGATGAAAGACACGAGTGTAGGTGTTTGCGGCGCGGTATCTTCGCAGCTCCCCACCTCTGAACCCCCCGGTCTATCTATGGAGATTGTAAGGGCTCACGTCATCCTTCAAGGACGTCTACCCGAGATCGCGCTACCTTCTTTCTTTCTGAATAGCGAGAATTGGGAACATTTATGAAAAGAGGCTAAAAAGAAGAGATTATTTCCACGTCAGCAATCAG
Organism: Byssothecium circinans; assembly: GCA_010015675.1. NCBI lineage: Eukaryota > Fungi > Ascomycota > Dothideomycetes > Pleosporales > Massarinaceae > Byssothecium > Byssothecium circinans. The sequence continues at coordinate 987,778 of ML976980.1, read as the reverse complement.
AAGAAGGCGCCTTAGGAAATTGTTTGAGGTGCGGATCATTTCAAGAACCTTACGAAGGGTCTCAAGAACCGTAACATCAGATCTTCGAAGCACCTGATTGATCACTGCCTGTGGGAAGCTGGTTGAAGTCGAGGACTAGTCACGTGACATATAGCAGCCGGACCTGCATGTGTTCACTGGTCAAATTTGGTAGTGGCCCTGCCATGGGAGGGCATAATCGTTGACGAAAGCGAGGTGAGGGTAATTCCGTGATGGAATTTGATACTACACGCTTTTGGGCATGCATATCAAGGCAGTATGCACATCATAGAGCCCTGGGGTAAGCCGGAATAGAGTCGAGTAGTTCGTAGAAGCGACAGGTGGCATAGATTCGTTGCAGATGATGGGCTGGTCCAAGGCGATGGGCTATTAAGGGGCACATTCCAGCTTTGTTGAATGTTGAGCGGAGGTGTAGAGACGGTTGGTAGAGGTAGAGGTAGAGGTGGGGGCTGACTGGCCGGGGTATGGCGCCAAGAGGAGCGCAGGGTGCATTGAAACGTCCCATAGATTCGAAACGTCGACCGCAGCTGCGCCCACAACATTCACACGAGAGAACCGCGCCTCAAGCTAGCTGAAGCTCAGGGGCACCGAGAGAAGAGCAGTTGGACCTATCTATTTCTATCACAATTGCAGCGCGCATCGAGCAATGGCCGGCCGCTTCGTGAGAGCTTCCAAGTACCGTGAGTGTTGGGCGCGCTTCCGCTCCGGCTTACTGCTAACAGAGGCATTGCGCAGGCCACGTCTACGGACAGAGCACGAAGAAGGAGCAATGCTACGACAACCTGCGCATCTCCAAGAATGCCTGGGACACCAACTTGGTGAAGGCCAACCCTGAGTATGTCGCCGTCAATTGGGAGTCGTCGGGTGGTGGCGCGTTCGCCGTCATCCCCATCAACGAAAAGGGTCGTGTGCCCGAGCAGATACCCCTCTTCCGCGGTCACACCGCCGCCGTCCTCGATACCGACTGGAGTCCATTCAACGACTCGCTCATTGCTTCCGCCTCCGACGATGGCAAGGTCTTTGTATGGAAGGTGCCCGAGGGCTTCTCGCTGCACACCGACGCTGAAGAGCCCGCCGACGTCTCCCCCGTCCTCAAGCTTACGGGCCACCTGAGAAAGGTCGGCCACGTCCTATTCAATCCCGCCGCCGAAAATGTCCTCGCCTCGGCCTCTGGCGACTACAGCGTGAAGCTCTGGGATGTGGAGGCTGGACAGGCTAAGCTGGCCCTGAAGCACAAGGACATTGTTCAATCACTCTGTTGGAACGCCGAGGGTTCGCTGCTCGTTACCACCAGTCGCGACAAGAAACTGCGCGTGTGGGATGTGCGACAGGAAGCTCCCGCGTACGAGGTCCCCGGCCACGAGGGCGCGAAGAACAGCCGCGCCGTCTGGCTGGGCGAGCACGATCGCATTGCGACCACGGGTTTCTCACGCATGAGCGATCGTCAATTGGCCCTTTGGGACGCTCGCGAACCGACCAAAGGCCCCATTGGCGGCTTCACTACTCTGGACTCGATATCGGGTGTGTGCATGCCCTTCTGGGACGATGGGACACAGTGCTTGTACCTCGCCGGGAAGGGTGACGGAAACATCCGCTACTTTGAGTATGAAAACGACAAGTTCGAATACCTGTCCGAATACAAGTCGGCTGAGCCGCAGCGCGGTGTAGCCTTCATGCCTAAGCGCGGTATCAACCTGCACGATAATGAAGTCCTCCGCTGCTTCAAGACGGTCAACGACAGCTACATCCAGCCCGTGTCTTTCATTGTGCCCCGCCGAGCCGAGATGTTCCAGAGCGACATCTACCCGCCCACTACGGGCAGCAAGCCTGGCGTATCTGCATCCGAGTGGTTCGGCGGTAAAACTGCTCTGCCTCCCAAGATCTCACTTGAAAGCGTGTACGAAGGTCAGGAGCCGGAGGAGGTCAAGTCAGAATACAAGCCTCCGAAGGTTTCGACACCTGTCACCGCCGAAGCCCCGAAAGCGGCTTCCAAACCAACCCCAGCACCTGCTCCCGAGCCCGTCGTCCGTAGCCCGCCTCCCACAATGAACGACAACAAAGTCTCCCTCGCCTCCCAAGCTTCCAAGTTCGCCGATAAGGAGGTGGAGGACTCTGCGGATGAGACCAGTAGCTTCGAGGAGGTTCCAAAGCCAGTTGAGCGTCCATCTGCTACGGCTGCACGGCAGGAGGAGAAAACTCATGGGCCAACCATGACGAAGGAGCCCGCAAAATCCACACCTGCCCCCGTTGCTTCGCCGGAGAGGGCCTCACCTCCCCCCTCTGAGCCCACACCTACCGCATCAACTCCTGCCCCTTCATCCACCCCTTCTTCCTCCGGCCCCGCAGCTGGTCTCAGGGATGTTCTTGGTGATATCAAGGCTGTGCTCGCCGCGCAAAACGGCACGCTTGAGCGCCAGAATCAGGTAAGCATAATGCTGCTTCACGTTTCTTTCTCTTGCTAACGGCTACCATAGGTCATGTCCGATCAATCCGACCAGATCGCGCTGCTCATGCGCGAAGTCGGTCAGCTGAAGACAAAGCTTAGCAACCAGGGCCCATCAGGTTCCGACCGCGAGAAAGACGAGCGCATTCGACAGCTCGAGCTCGAGCTAGAAGAAGCGAGGTCTTGATCCATTCCAGTTACTCAGCCACTAGAAGTGTAAGCTAGATGCTGACTTTCCCGTGGCAGAGGAGTGCGAAGAATGAGTACGGGGACTACACTGGGATACTCGGATACCAAGCTGTGGAAAGCGACAGCAAGGCGGTCAGTGCGTAATTCAGTGTTCTTATGAGATGATTGTATGCTTTTGGATGTATGTACGCGGGGGTTCGGGGGGTAGCTTTGATAGGTCTGAGGGTAGGAGAATGTTGTGCGAGTATTGAACTTGTATTTGCATGCTTGTTTGATAGCGTTTGGGGCTGGTATTGTAGGTATAGGTTGTTGATGATGGTGTTTGGGTAGTTTTGTCTGTCTGTTCATCAGGGCGGTGTATGCATCTTGTTGAAAACTAGATTCTTCTTGTATTATTCGCGACTACTGACGATGACACCCGGGTAGCCTATTTTCCTTTAGCCGCTCCTTCCTGAGTCGTTCGTGAGAGCCTTGGCATATGTCACGTGCTCGCGGACACCTGGGTACATTAAATGATCCGGATCAACTCTTCCCCTGCCTCGTTCTCTTTCCTCAACTGGATAAATATTTGCCAGCACCATGTAGTCCAATGCTGATGGCTTCACGATGACTTTATATAACGTGGATACATTACCTTTTGCACGGTCATCGGCTACTAGATGCGTGTGGCGTTTAAACGGTTTAGCATGCATCTCAATAGCGCTCTCTTCTCCCTCAAGCCATCGACGCCTCCCTTCCCTTCAGATTTCTAAGCCCAACATGGAACAAAATGCTGCGCCTTTATCTATTGACAATCACATTAGAAACATGATAAGCCCCTCAACACAGAAGCAACATCAAACCACGAGTCAACGACACGACCTTGTCGTGCTTGTTTCCTAATCGTAATCATCCTCACCTCGCCTAATTTCTAGAAAGCGGCATGGAGAACCCTCGGACATGACCGAGCGGCAACTCCTCGTGGTTTAAAATTTGACCTGGGGGCCTTAAAAATAGAGAAGGGCTAAGCTTTAGCGCTAACGCGCTAGCGTTTAAGCTCGAACCTTGTAAGAGCCGCACGCCGCACTCTGCACGCAACAGGCGGCTCGCGCATCACAATCTCTCTGCGCCGAAAATCTGGTTCGGATGGCGATCGATCGACGAACGAGCCGGATTTTCGGCGCGTCTTCCACTATTATTACCCACTGCGGTTTTTGCGATGCGTGTAAGAAGTGGGCCTCGGGAAGGCTGCACTCCTGTAGTCCGCATCGGCGCATATGCTGACGAAATTAAAATCTCCCCTTAATGCCAAAGCTACTCCCACCAATCACCTGAAACAGACCAGCCAGTGAATCCTTCGCCTGGCGCCGCGTCGTTTGCGGTCTAACCGCTAGGCCTAGACTGCGTTCGCCTATAGCGAGGTGGGGATTTTGGCCTCGCTCTGGACTCTAGAAGGATTCCATGGCGTTGATTCGGGCCCGGGGAATAACAGCGTTACAATCCCGGAATGGCACTGCATTGGTCCTAGGTAGGCAGCAGTAATGCCTCGGAAAGCGAATGCGCAGCAGAGCAGTGCCAATACAAGGGAAGGGGGACGTATAAAGACGTCGTGGTACCTGCATATCCGCCCTTTCCCTTCACCCCACAGTCCATCTTTATACTTAATACCCACTTTACTTAATTCACGACTCTTGTCGTAGCCACTCGCTCGGTACCAATCGAACAAACAAACCCTTCCAACCTTTCACCACCCACTCCAACTCATCTCCACCAAAATCTCTAAAATGAAGACCTTCACCCTCCTCGCCCTCGCCGCCACCGCGCTCGCCAAAACCGACCTGGCGGGCTGCACCTCCTCGGCCATCGGCGCCTCGCTCCTCTGGTACGTCCCCTCCAACGGCGAAATCTGCTCCATCCTCGACTGCGGCGGCGGCCGCGCGCCCCCCAAGACCACTGTCCCCGGTTGCGCCGCTTACTCGGGCACTGCGTCCTACACGCCCTCATTCATCCCGAACTACAACCAAGCGTCCGCCACCAGCGCTCCTTCGACTCCTAAGCCCACGGCCTCTATCTCTGCTTCGTCGTACACCCCTATTGTCTCAGGTGTCCCCACTCCGTATTCTTCCACTGTTACGGCGTCGACGTTGATTACGAGCAAGCCTGTTGCGCCGTCTTCGTCTGCTCCTGCTGTGGGAACCGGCGGTGTTGTGGGCGGTGGGAACGCGACGGTTACCGGCGGGAACAATGCTACGGCTCCGGCGACCCCGAGACCGAGTGCGTCTGGTCCTCCGGTTAACAACGGTGTCGGTATGAACGGTGTTGCTCAGGGTGTTGTTGCTGTTGCCGCGGGTGTTTTCGCTGTGATGATGTTGTAGGGTTGTTGGGGATGAGGGATGGACGATGGGATGATTTAAGGGATGAGAAATGGTGGTGTAGAGAGTAGAGAATATGAAAATCATGATACGCTTGTGTGTGGTTCTTTGAGTGCTTTGATGTCGCGGTATGCGCTTAATAGTGTGTGTGATCCAAGATTTGGAGTCTAAAGTCATTAGGCGCTTTTTCTCGGACAGAGCGTGGATTCTCGATCCGTTGTTTTAAGGATCATGTTGAAATTTGATGGTTGAAGGACCGCAGACGAGAAACGATGTATTGTATCGGTTGGATGAACTGAGAAGAATTGAAATACAATCGTTGAAGTGTTCATCAGCTTTTCCGTCTCGAGTTACTTTTTCTGCTGCTCTTCTTCCAAGGTTCTGTCTCTCTTTCTTCTTTTGCACAGCACGTGACTTAGGATACACCTGCGCAGACACAGAGGCATTAATACATTACGCATTATTAACTTCTTCGCATTTTCCTCATTATTAAGAGCTTTTTGGTGTTATTGGTTTTTCTTTTTTCCCTTTTTTTGGGGGGGCGGGGTTGGTTGAGGGATGCCACGTCAAGATAGTACTTCAGCCGAATTTCTACCTCCATATCAAAGGGGTCAGTTACGTCTGTGTAGATACAGGTTGAGTCGTCCATTTTGAATATCAGGTGGACACGTAACCAGTGGCAGTATAACCCTGGTGGGATGGCTGTTAAGATAAACCGAATATGGACTTCGTGATTATTGATCTAACTATGCGGAATTCAATGACACTCGACACTCACCTTTGGTTGGTGTGTACAACGTTTGGTGCATACAGATTGTTGGACGTCGCGCTTACTTGTGGGCTCGGATTGAGTGTACTCCATATGCGTGACCCCTGCTGCTCAGCCCACTCAGAAGGCAGATAAGCTCCCCGCTCAAAGTTCCAACCCACTTTCCCTCTCAACTCCCGTTGGAAGGCCTCATTCAATCGCAATATCCAACTAGTTCGTTCGATTTTTTCATATTCTATTCCCGACGTCTTTATCCTGCCGCCGAGAAGAATAAATTTCAAGAACAGGGAACGTATTGTTGACGTCGGGAGGCCCCGCCATCGGGCAAAGCCTTGCCAGCATGGCAACCGGACTCGAAACCTTCGCGGTTGCGTGCAGTGTTATGCAAACGATACAATTCGTGGCAGGGGTAGTGACTGTGTGCAAAAAGGTTCGGGATGGAAAGTCTCCCGCGCCGGAGCTTGAGTCGCGTCGCAAGGAACTACACAATGTTGCGGAGAGCCTGCAGAATTCTCTCAAAGATATGGAAGCCGTGGCGAAAGATGATGACAGGGAGTTGCAGAGAGTTGCGGGGGATTTGGTCAAGGCGGCGGATGACCTGGAGCAAGAGATGGGCAAGTACAAGGGGAATGGCAGGTCATCACAAATTTCGTCATTCATCAAGACAATCAAGTACATGTTTCGAAAGTCGAAGATAGAAAAGCTGGACAAAAAGTTGATGGAACACAAGGAGGCTATGGAAACCCGGATACTAATCCAACTGAAGTAAGTAAATTAAAACTACGTCTTCGGCGATTTCTGACTCCGTTAGAAACAGATCGGACTTCATCCAAGCGACCCTGGATACTGGACTGGCCCATATGGACGACCAACTGGAGAATTTCCTATGGCTTCTTAAGGACGGAAACACACAGCTCGCCCAGCTGATCGACCAAAACTCTGGAAGTATTCGAACCGAAATCCACCGGGGAGGCGCGGAAACAAAGAAGGCACTCCAGGAAGGACATACACAACTCTCCGAGCAGATGGAAGAAAATTCTGGAAGGTTACAGACTCATGTCAGCCAAGAAGGCACGAGAACGAGGGAAGAGATAGGCAAGGCTGTGGTCTCCGAGTCCGACATGATGAGATCACATATAACATCAGAACTTGACGACTACCGCTCCAATCAGGCCAGGCAGGCTCAGATCGCCAATCTCTTGGCCAGCCTCAAGTTTCCGACAATGAACGCACGCATGAACGCATCGGCGATCAACCAGTCACATGAAGGCACATTCCAGTGGATCTTCAAAGATCCTCGAGAGTCAGACGAAGGAAATTGGGACAGTTTTACCGAATGGCTTTCTTCAGGTGACCAGGTGTACTGGATTTCCGGGAAACCTGGTTCAGGGAAGAGCAGTTTGATACGCTATCTCACAACCAACTTGCGGACAGAAACGTTGCTACGAAAATGGTCGGCAGATACGAAGATCCTTGATGCCTTCATCTGGATTGCGGGAGAACCGATACAAAGAAATCCAAAAGGAGTGCTGGCCACATTAATTCACCAACTCATATTCGACGATCACAACCTCGTTGGCGAATGGAACAAAACACTTTCCAGTAAGAGTTCCATCGTCGACTGGTCCCTACCAGAACTAGAGAATCTTCTTCTTCAGGCGTTGAAGCTCAGAGCGAAGCCAACATGTATTTTCATCGATGGGCTGGACGAGCTTGACCAGGAGCACAATGGTTGGCAAAAGATGCTCAAATTGATCAAGAGCATGAGTGAAGTTCCCCGGACGAAGTTATGCCTTGGAAGCCGCCCAGAGCTGGCTTTCAACTCTGCGTTCGCGGACTATCCGAAACTCCGAGTCCAAGACTTGACGCGCAACGATATGATGACGCACGTAACGGAAAGTCTCAAGGAAACTAAAAAGCACTCCATCACTGATGACCAGCTTTCTCAACTAGCAACTTTGATTGTTGGTCGGGCAGATGGCGTATTCCTGTGGGTCAATATAGTCACGCGGAGCGTCTGCAGTGGGTTGAGACTTGATGAATGGCCAATGTTGGTGAAAAGAGTAAACCGACTGCCCAAAGATCTGGCAGGTCTCTACACAGAAATGTGGAATCGTCTGAACGAGGACGACCGAGAACTGCATCGCGCTGAGTCCGCAATGTATTTTCGAATGATGCTTCTGGAAAATGAGTATCCAACGCCATTCGTAATGTCACTGTGTGCGAAGCCAAATTTGAGAGCAGAGTTCTTTGGCGGAGGTCGCGAAATCACTTTGGATATCCTCTTTCAAAAAATTCAGCTGTTAGGGGAAAATGTTCTTGCTCGGGGAGCAGGGCTTCTTGAGTTCTCTACCAGGGGGCGGCCAAGTCCAATACGGGGCCGATTACAATCCAGCGATGTGACAGTGACCTTCATCCACCGAAGCGCTTCAGATTTCCTCAGAGATACAGTTGAGGGACAGCAAATTCTCCGATACGACAAGAGTAGTCCTGCCGAATTAACGTTTTGGCTTAAACTCTCAGACCTCTACTTCAAGCACATTTTGGTCGCACCCAATTTCGTCACGAGCAAAAACTACTTCCTATCCGGAATTGATATACAGTTGCAAAGTGCAGCATTCGCTCCCTTTATTGACTCAAAATATGGGAATGATTTGCTAGACTTCATTCAGGCGGCCTTGCCACGATCCTCCGCGTGGAGAGCACTGTATTACAGTTTTGATTTTCAAGATTTTGCTGCTTACGCTGGATACGACACTTATATTGAACACTGCATTGGATCTCTGCCATCCTCGTTTTCTGGGGAATATCAAAGAAAAAAGAACCGCCTGCTGTTTTGGCTCAACCGCCAACTTCCGGTCTACGTCAACGGGGACGTGAACGCAAACCCCCTTTTTCCACAAGTAGTTTCCACCCTTCTGGGCTCCGGTGCTGATGGGAATTCGCCATGTCCTGATTTCGACGTGGCACGTACGTATCGCCAAAGCTTTCACACTGCGTTTGCCTCATATTTATTGAATATATACGGTTCTGTGGAACTTCAAAATTCACTAACACCATCGGAAACTGTTGCGAAACTGTTGAAGACGTTGTTTGACTTCCTTGACCACGGTTCGCGCACAGACGCCAAGATCCTCGTACAAATCCAACCCCACAGAGGCGGTTATTATACGGTGTTTGGCGTCATAGATGGACATGTTCCTAGTATGGGACTAGAAGGCGAAGCGGTATTAGTGGAAATAGACGTTTGGGAACTGGCTTGCTACGTTCACACTGAGCTAATGAAGCATGTAGCAGAGGTACAGGACTTGACGAAGCCTGAATTCAGGTTGAAGGCCTTGGAAAGCAAGTCCATGGTCTGTACCAGGGCAGTTCTGATCACATATATTGTGGAACAGGACGTCAGATCCATATCGCGGACTCCGGATTCCTGCCATATATTTGATGCTATCAATGATCTCTCGAACAAGGGCTTGGCAACGGGTGACACCACAAAAGAATCTCTGGGGCAAGTTCTGGCAGAATTTCCAGAACAGATTATGGATGGCCCTGAGACGATCGATTGGCTTGTGGAGAATAAGTACTTGCCAAACCAGATCAAGGAGATGACCCTCACGCCAAAAGATAAGATCTACTTCTCTATCGAAAAGGATGAGTTCTTTACAGCGGATCCAGAACTGCGTCAATTCGACTGGTCTTACAAACCGGAGTACGATAGACTGGCTGCTGCAGTGAAGGAGTATTTCGGACCGACTGATTAAGGAAGATTCTGTGGCTATCTCAGGAAGAAGCATACGCTTTGAAACCAGTTTGCACGTGTCAAACGGCGGTGTCGCAGGAAAGCTAGAACTTTTCCACACTTACAGTACTCGGACCAAACGTCTGGTTTCACTTCACAGCGTTTGTAGAGTTAGGTTACGGTGCTTCATCCTGCATCTATTTTATTTCATCAGCCAAATATCAACAGTCTTTTAACCCAACCATTCCAGTGCTAATCTCATCGCCGTGACCAAGCTGTCATTCTTTCTTACCATAAGATGGCCAGATGAAGTCTAATCATGTGTGCGCCAGTTTCTCCACGAAAAGTAATTTTCTACTTAATAGAGTGAATGTATCTCTGCATAGCGATGCAGAGAGACAGACTTAACAATGAACCATGGCTTGAAGTTATCCCTGATAAGTGCTGATGTTTTGGCAGGTTGGAGAAGCTACATATTAACTGCGGGACTATCAATTATACGTGATGGAACTTCGTCTAGTCACCCTGTGGCACGGTCATACCACCAAGGTGAAAGCCGTTTTTTAGTCTAATGACCCTTTCCAGCCCTGTATCTGCAACCGCTGATTGGATACCTGATATTAGTGTCGTGCGTGTAACTGAAAACCGGCTTCCAACACCCTGGTATATTCCACCTTTCCCTCGAGCAAACACCTTGCACCATTTTCCTAATTCATGAGCTGTCGCCTCAGTCTCAAGGGCTGGAAAACTGTGCGCAGAGCTGACGACGCCTGCAGGTACCGTGATATCACACCCTGCTCACCAACCACTCAGCGGCCGCCACAGTGGCGCACAACCGGCGACTCTCACCGCCAAGGGCTGTGCAAAAGCTTGGCAATGCTTATTACCGGTTTTACTGCGCGATTTTTACCCGCCAAGAAAGCTTAGTGGAGCTTAGCGCTGATGTTCCCTGTCAGCATGCAGGGCCAGATTCACCGAAGAACATGCATTCGGCCGACGAAGAGCCAATACCTGCGTGCGGAGACTGGGAAGAGTGATACTTGATGTGGCTCAGCTGCGTCCTTGCGTATCAAATATATATTGAGGAGCTGGGTCTGTGGCTATAAGTGGCTGCAAGCACGGAAAGAGGCGCTGCTGAGAGAATAGATGGGCCAATTGATGAAGAATACGGTACTGCAACTTACCAGCACCGACGAGACAAACAGGGATACTATTGCAGAGCTGACTCAGTGCAGGTTGGTGGTTAAGGGCGCGGTTGCACCTGGATAGTTTGGCCGGATGGCCCATGGACAGGGGACGACGAGGGGAGAAACGCCGGGAAGTGTGCGACGGATTGAATTGGGGCGGTAAGTGATAGTTGGTTATCTATCCCCTTGACCCTGGGTATGAGGAGAGGTATAAGAGGGGGAGCCACTGCTTCTTCTCCAGCTTCATTCTGCACCTCCACACTCCACTCCCCTTCCCTCCACAGACCTTGGCCGAAAGCTAGCAATATCACCCTTCGCATCTAACCACCCATCCTCAAAACGCCCACTCGGTAAGCTCTCGTAAAATGCTCCACTCGACCGTCCAGTGAGCTAATGTGTACTCAGAACACACATTCAACACCTTCACTCACCATGCCTGGCAGCACCACCTCTTCGATTGTCTCCATCATCAAGCCTAAGCCGCTCTCCCCCACTTGCGGCGAAGAGTGTGATTGCTGTGGCTGCGACGAATCGTGCTGGTGCGTCGTCATGTAACCTGGCAACCGATCTCCGAATACTGCACATCCAACGTGGGGTACTTTAGCGATGGATGGATGTGAGGCTGGTGTCGAGAAACGGAATAAACATTTTCATCATTACAATGCGCGTACCGTCCCACTCCAAAACTATGCCCTCTTTGATCAAGTGGTCTTTCCCGTCTGTCTTTCTACATAGCCAATCCGCTTCCCTTGTGGGAAACTACACCCTTTGTTCGGCATTGGAGCCTGCTGGCGGTGCTGTCATCGCTGTTGAGTCCAATTCAGTCACATGGTGATAGCCTCCTGGCGTGTACAGTTCGGGTGGCTCGTTGTGCAATTCATGCCTGTACACCACATTCGACCCCTTGGCATCCAATGTGTGCAGTCCCTCAAGCTCTCCAGCATACTTCTGCCCTTCCTTTTTCTTCTTCAACATTTTCAGTATGATCAATGCACCCACGAGAATCAACGCCAGCCCGGTAAGCCCGCCCAGAACACCGCCAATGATCGGCGCGACTTTCGATGACTTCGCTTTCGCCGAGGATGAAGCTGAGGAAGGGGTAGATGAGGTGGAAGACGACGGTGTTACGAACGTAGTCGATGCACTTGGTGTAGCAGAGCTGGTTACTACTTTTGCTGCCGGATGCAGTATGAATCCTACACTAGGTAACATCGGCGATGTTGTTGGAAAGACATCTTTGTCGGTATGGTCCACGAAGCGCAGGACATATTGTGCGGTAGTGTCGATTTGGGGATTTGGTACGTCGATTGTCCAGTTGTAGGTTCCCATTTCATTGAGCGATATATTCGCTAATTGGCTCGTTAGTGCGTGCTGTAATCTATTCTTCCCACTTGACCGTCATGACACCCGGACCATCCCCAACCCTTTCCATACTCAACTATCTTTACCTCCATATCTCCATCACTTATACCACTACCCTAACCACCAAAGGTAGTTCGCGGAATAAGGTAGGAGTGAAAAAATATTGACTTACATTTCAGTTTTTTCTTATACCCATCACCAACATACTGCGTCACCCAAAGGTCCACACTGTTAGGCTGCTTGTCAGCGCCTTGTCCTCTACTCCACCCTGCGTTCCAGGCTATAGGAAGCACATCTCCAGCTGTGAATGCTTGCTCGAGATCGGGAACATCGCCCTTTCCTTTCGAGGTTATCGGCATGGTGAATTCGCATCGCGTCGAGGGGATCGATAGCGCCGCTAAGAAGACAGTCGCCAAGGGCAGCGACGTCCATCGCTTCATTTCTCTCGAAGAAGACGGCATCTTATCGCTCTTTCTCCAGGATTGATAAGGCTGAGGACGTGCGGCGACCAATTATTCGTTGGGTGCGTCAACGTTCAACGGGACGTGGATGTCGTGCAAAGTATCGCAGTTAAAATTCGTGAGACGGCGGGATAATTGTATGAGAGAAGAACGGACAGCGCACATATTTGGGGTCTGGGGATTTTAATTGTCCAGTGTGTTGGGGGCGCAGGCTGCACCTCTGGGGCGCATTTCGTCTAATCCTACAGGGCGTAAGTACTTGGGTCATTTACTGCGTCTTGTCAACTCCGACGGGAGCTTTGATTGGCGTACACTCATTAACCAGTTTTTTTAATTGGCTAAAGCATAAAATCTAAAACAATATTAAGAAACGTCTTTAAATTTTAAGACGAATCATTGCTAGATCTAGTTATTCTAATCACTCTATTGGCTATTACCACCTTGTAGAATCCCTGCCGGAACCCTGTTTGTCCCGTCGCAGTTGACAAGACGCAGTATTGCACGATGTTCGCTAACGCCATTGGGATTATTGTACAGCTGGACCCTGGCCAATATAAAGTATGAGTGAGCGGACTAGATTTCGCGTGTCTTGGAAATCGGGCATCCGGGGCGGTCGGTAAGGCCCTACCCTTGTGTGATGTACGCTTGTTGGTAGCGCTTCGAAGATGCTTGCGATGCGGAAGAGCTGAATGTTTTTTGGGATAGTACTGTACAGAGAGTGGACACTCGTTTGAAGGATAATATGCGGAAATGAAAAGATTGACGGGCAAGGGTGAGCAGCGATACATTCCAAGGTTGCAAAGGAATTTAGTGTTGGTGACTTTCATAGGCGTGTGTATTTTTAGCATGCTGACGTGATGGATTGAGGACCGATTCCATACTTCGCCGCACGAGCCTCTCGCGAAGACTGTTTCAAGAATCAATGAATGAATGGCACTTACCCTGCCTCAAGGACCAGACACGCAAGTTTAGAAACCCAGCTCTCTCAGCAGCACGACGACAGCCGAATCTAAGTGCTTCTTCAATATAATCAGCACGCGACCGAATATCTTTCTGAAAGCCTGTCTTTCCAGGACTAGGCAGTCGTCATACCACCACCTCTTACCCCTTCACGCGACAATCAACATGGCCGCTATGCAGCCTTCAAACGACGGCGATGGTTTCGACATCGTGATCATCGGTGCAGGTATGCTCCCAGCCCCTTATAACAAAAGCACACAGACTGACATGCGGCACTGGTAGGCCTTTCTGGCCTCGTTGCGGCGGCACGCTATCTCGAGGCTCATCCGGACTCCAATCTCACGATTCTGGAACAGGACTACTGCGTGGGAGGCGTGTGGAGCGAGCGGAGAATATACCCCAGCTTCTGGTCCCAATGGGCCTATGGCATAGCCGAGTTCGCTGACATGCCCATGGAGCGGCCACCCGCGGAGGATTCCATGAACGATCTGTTCAAGGCAAAGTATACGATGAAGTATATTGAGGATTATGCCGACAACTGAAACTTTGCTGGACGTTCACTGCGGGACCGCGTGCAATTCAACACCAATGTCAAGTCGGTTGAGAAGGTTGACAGCCTTGCACCTTGTTGAAGGAAGGTGGAACACAGAAAGACATTTTCGCGGCAAGGCTCATGGTTGCAAACGGCCAAGCATCCACGCCCAGGATGCCAGACCTCCCCGGAAAGGAAAAATTCGCAGGTCTCATCATGCACTCAGTAGACTGGGGTCAAGCCGACGTCCTCACCAACGAGAAAATCAAGCATGTGATAGTTCTTGGCGGCGGAAAGTCTGCTGCAGATATGGTCTACGAATCAGCCAAGGCTGGCAAGACCGTGTCCTGGATCATTCGAAAGACCGGTCCCGAGAGCACTGGCCCAGGCTACTTCGCGCCTCCAGATGTGGCTGTGCCTGGGTACGAGAACCCTGGGCTTGCGGCGCAATCCCGCGTTATGTCGAGTTTGCAGCCAACGTTTTTGAACCCAGACACGTGGTGGACACGCTTTCTCCACGGCACTAACTTTGGCGTATCCCTTGTGAAGGGAATCTTCGGCCTGGCCGATGCGCAACTGAAGAAGCGCGCGTGTTACGAGGAAAAGGGCCTTGAAAAGTTAAAGTACGAAGTTGAGTAGGTCTATCATTCCCTGGACGAAAAGACATATGAGCTGACTATTGCAGACTCTTCTGGCAGAACGGCACGGGGGGTGTACTCCACCACGCGGACTTCTTTGATGTGGTTGCGGAGAAAGTTATAGTCCATCGAGCCAGTGTGAAAGCGCTTTTAGACAACGAGCTCTATCTCGATGACGGGACGCACTTCCCGTGTGATGCAGTCTTATGCGGCACGGGCTGGAAGCGCGGCCTAGACATCTTCAGCAGGGACGTCCTCATACGACTAGTACTCCCCTATCCTAAGGAGCATGAATCACAAGAGACGGCAACCAAGTGGGCGAAGCTCGTTAAGGAAGCCGACGACAAGTTGCTCGCTAAGTATCTGATTCTTAGGAACCCACCACCACACCCACACGTCTACGAAACGAGGACGCCATACCGGCTCTACAAAGGTATGGCCCCCCTGAATGACGACACGATCCTCTTCATGAACCATATTACCGTAGCAAACAAACTCTTCGGCGCAGAAGCTCAGGCCATGTGGGCAGTGGCGTTCTTCGACCACCACATTAAGCTTCCTTCACATGCAGAGCGGGAACGCGACATCTCCACATGTATTGCCTGGTGTCGCAGATGGTATCTGTCGAATGGCGAGCTGGGAAATTATGTGGCCTTTGACGGCGTCCCGTACGTCGATTCCCTGCTCGACGAGATCGGTGTGACTGCACACCGCCAAAAAGGATGGTTACGCAACTTCTTCGCGCCCTTTCGACCCGCTGATCTCGGCAAGGCGTGGGTCGAATATCTTAGTCTCTATTCTAAATAGTTTTTTGTTGCATGTGTGTGTAGCTACAATAGGGAACTTGGTAACATAAAGTACTACTAAGCGCGCTAGTTTTCCTTGTTACAAAATACTAACAAAACGGACCTTCTCCGGATGCATAATCGCTGAAACTTCAAACACACGTCATATCTCCCCCCCACCTCCCTTACTACCATCGCCACCGGCCGAGCCCACCTATACAATCCCAAGCAATCCAAACTTAGAAGCAGAAAATCTCATCGTTCATCTTCGCGACTGCTCCCGGTGCCCGCGCACCCAGCGATGCCAAAGCCTTCTTCGAAGCATTGATCATGCCCGGAGGTCCACAAAGCATGAACTTCGTGTCTGGACCCGGCGTAGGCAGATTCAGCTTCATTTTCTCTGCCGTGACGAAACCGCTTCCGTAAGCCCAGCCCTCCGGCGGCTTATCCAGCATGGACCAGAGTTTGAAGTTCTTTGGATATCTCCTCGCGAACGTCTCGAGCTCTTTTCTCAGCAGAATATCACATTCCGTCTGGTTGGCGAAGATGAGCGAAACCTCGGTAGTATCTCTCTCATCTTCGCAGATGGCTCGGATGAGTTGATACATCGGCGTGATTCCGGTTCCTCCAGCAATCATACCGATCTTCTTGCAGTGTCCGATTTGGTAGCGCATCGCTCCTTTGGGCCCTCTGAACTGTACTACGTCGCCAACCTTGAGATTTGCGAAGTACTTTCCGGTCAGCTGGCCAGTGGGATACACTTTGATGACTAATTCCAGAAGCCCGAGATCGAGGTTATTCGATGTCGGCGTATATGATCGTTGCACGGTCTTTCCGTCGATACTTGCCTTGATAGCGACATGCTGGCCGATAGGAAGACCGACAACATCGCGTGGTCCGGGAAGCTTGAAGACATAGCGAAAGACGTTGGATGATAACTGATCAATTCGAGCCACCTTGAGCCCTTTGAACTCCTTCGCATCGAGGAAGCCTTTGATGAGATGGGGATTCGTCGGTCGCGCCTTGGACACTGCTTTTCTTCGAGGGGGGTATTTTCCGAAGCCGGAGTCGACGTGTGTGAATTTAGAGAGCTCTTTGCCGACTACACCTGCTGCGACTGTCAATATCACGCTAGCGATGGCGAAACCAGATATGAAGGGGCTGCCGGATGGCAGCGATATATTGGGTAGCGGTAACTCGGAAAACAGCTTTGGGGTTGCTACCGGCGGTGTATATTTTGATGCTGCATATCCAGTTGCCGCAAGCGCCAAGGAAGTCACTATGACCTTGAAAGCGTTCGAAGAAGAAGAGGGAACCATCTCGGACGCAACCACCACTGAAGGTGCTACTTGCTGGACCAGCTTTACGGCTGTAGAGCGTTTTGCCTTGTAGTCTGTGGAAGTTCCGATGAGGTATTCTGATAAGACCTCGTCTGCATCTTCAGAATGGCCAACTTCGAGGTATTCGTCCGTCGCATCTTTGCCAGCGACGTCACGGAGGGCTTCCACGCCGCCAGGATGGTCCCTCACGTATCGAGTGACATCGTACACTGTTTCACCTGTTAGAACATCACAAATTTTTGCGTAGGAAGCACTGATTTACCTTTCCCGTGTATCATCACCCAGAGGTCGTCTTTCGTCGAATGTGCGGCAACGTCAGCCGCAGTGAAAGTTGGTAGCTCTGACATTAGAAGAAGCTTCTGAGGTGTATGAGGTTTCCAGAACGAGGAGGATTTGCAAAGAGTTAACAGCCATGACAGTGCAGTTCCAGGTCTTAATATTATGCATTTTGCAAGACCTCGGCCGACTGAGGTCGATTTTCTAGAAGGCTTCGACGCATCGGTTGGATCATTTACTGCCACTAGGTTCCTTCGCCTCCTTGACAGACCCTTTTTCGGAAATGATGGTAGACTTGCCTCGGCGTTCCGAGGTTACGGAGAACTTATCAAGATCAAAATCACCAAATCGGCGAATCAGAAGATACATAGTCGCAGGTAGACCCGATGAAAATATCTTCGCTATACCCCTGTCAACGGTCAGCGATCAGAGTGCAGGGATATCGCTCGGCCGACGGCGCTTGACGTTGCGCATATTTGAGACATAAGAGAGCAAATTCAGTGTACGGTTTCCAATACAAACATTTTGGATTTCGTTTCCATTCTTTCGATCTCGTCAAGGCATCTTCAACGTGATGGCGTCGCAGTCATTCTATCTCTTGGGAGAATCCCCATCCTCTGCCCGGACCATACAATTCGATCCAAGTGCCTCATTGGAAGACTTGAGAGATGTGATCGCATCTCACTTCGCAATTGTCGTGGCAAATGGTAAGATTTCCTTCAACGCATTCTACCTGCTTGCAAGCAAACAGTGTTGAAACTCACACTGTTGTAGGAATCGGTTTCCAAAGCGACGACAACAACCTTTACGACGTTTCGGACATTGCAGCCTCAAATAGCCCCATCGCTATCACCGTTGACGGTCATGCGGTCCGCCAAGTGCCTGGTCCAACCGGCCTACCCTACATAGGTAACTTCTTTGAAGTGTTTCCGGACCATCTCGGCAACCACCAGCGTCTCTTCGATCACTATGGTCCCGTGTTCAGAACGACCAACATGGGTCGTACCGTGTATCACTCCAACGACCCCGAGGTAGCCGCCATCGCCTTTTCCGAATCAGACTTCTTCACCAAGAAAATCAACGATGCGCATCCGTTAGCAGGTATCAAGAATCAAGCTGCTGGTGTATTCCTTGGAGACACAGACACGCCCGAATGGAGGGTAGCGCACAAATTCTTACCACCTGCCTTGGGTCCTAAGGCAGTGCGACACTACGCCCCTATCATGCAGAAGACGATCGAGAAAGCATACACTGTTTTCGATCACCTCGACGAGCAAGGGGAAGCATGGAACGTGTATCCGTATATGCTCAAGCTCGGAGCCGAAGCAGTCGCTAAGCTGACGCTGGGTGTGGAATTGAAACACTTCGAAGCTCCAGATGCGCCGATCCACGAGATGGTTCATTTGATCGCCGAAATGCTGAGTTTGAACAAGAAGGTTACTTCAAAGGGTAGCTGGTACGCGAATCTGCCGTTTGGCGATCCGAAAGCGCTTAGGGATAAGAGGGCACGCCTGGAAGGTATTGTTGAGGAGTGCATCCAGAAAGCTGAGAGCGGCGGAGTTGCGGATCTGCCTCTACAGGATGCAGCTATCCAGGCGAGTAATATGGTTGGTGCGTACTCATTCGCTACTCCATCAATGAGCCTTTGCTAACATTATCACTCAGACTACGCCGTTCGCGCAACCGACAGCAAAGGCGAAAAACTCCCAAAAGACAGTCTGACCTCAGCCCTCGTCGTCACAACTGGTGCTGGATTCACCACTACCTCCTCACTTCTCTCCTGGCTAATCTACGGACTCGTCACCTATCCCGGCATCCAAGAGAAGCTTCTCCAAGAGCTCGTCGACCACGACCTCAGCGACGAAACCGAGCTTACATCCGACTTCACCGACCGTCTCACCTTCCTCGACCATTTCATCAAAGAAACGCAACGCCGACACAATCCCTCTTTCCAACCTGGCCGTACTGCGAAAGTCGATCTCATCCTACCCGGTGGTTACAAGCTTCCTAAAGAATCCGTCATAATCCCTGCACTGCACCATATCCATAACAACCCCGCACTCTGGGACAACCCTGCAAAGTTCAACCCGGATCGATGGGACACTGAAGAGGTCAAGAATAGGCACAAAGCAGCGTATATCCCGTTTTCAACGGGACCGCGTATGTGCATCGGTTTCAACTTCGCGCTGCAGGAGATTAAGATTTTCTTGCCGAAGCTGGTATGGCGGTATAAGTTTGTGAAGGATGGAGATGAGACGATCGAGTACGATCCGATGTTCCAGCTCATCAGGCCGAATAATCTGTATGTTAGGGCGGAGAGGAGGGTGAAGGTGCCGCCTAAGACAGAGCTGTAGGTTGTGGGTTTTGAGTGGGTTCTTTCTTCATTTGCATTGCACTGGAGTTCTTTTTGCCTGTTGGAGATACATGTAATTCTACTAGACATGTTGCTTAATTGAACATTTAATCAAC
This sequence comes from Byssothecium circinans, assembly GCA_010015675.1. NCBI lineage: Eukaryota > Fungi > Ascomycota > Dothideomycetes > Pleosporales > Massarinaceae > Byssothecium > Byssothecium circinans. The sequence goes on along the minus strand of ML976980.1, from coordinate 968,238 downwards.
CAATATCTTATTGATCAAGGCGAAATGCTGTTGCGTGTGGTAGAGCGCACCAAGCAAAGTTAACCCTTATTTACATCGGCATACCAGCCATACCAGGCAACTCTGTCAACCCTGCAAAATGTTAGCACTATAGCCTGCCCAAGTAACGTATTATGGAACTTACAGCCGTCGGTATCTTCATGCACAACCTGCTTAACCTGGCAGGCATTCCCAGCATCAGGCTTCTGTTCCTTTAGCCCACCACAACTCGCGCCCATGCACCCTTTCGCAGAATCCATAGCCTTCTGAAGCGTATCGTCCTTCCATCCGAACACGTAATCACCATGCTGTCCAAAACCGGTATTATCACCCGTGCTGAGCACAAAGGGTTGGGAACCGTCGGCAGGCCATTCGGCTTTGTTGTTGAACTTGGTGGTATCCCAGACGATCTAAGACCATTAATAAGTTATTGATAAAGAACGAGGTAAGATACATACTTCAAGCATTATCTGTGGAATCTTGATCGGGTGTGTTGCGGGACAGTCTCCTCCTACGCTGTTACCCGTAAAGAGCGCTGGACCATTCTTCGGATAGGCTACATGCGCCTTGTGGTCGGGTGAGTCGAGATTCTGACCATCCCAACAGCTTTTCACTTGTTAGTAAAACCTTCAAATCGAAGTTCGAGGATACTCACGTTGGATACAAAATATTCGATCGAATACCACCCGGGCAAGCCGCCTTCGGGAGACCCTCAGTATCCAGCCTACACAGTGACACATTAGCCCACATCTCCAACTCCCATCATCCACGAGAACAACATACTTCGCATCCTGGCACGGCGCCGCATTATCGCCTCCAAAATTCGGTCCTGTATAACATCTAAAGCACGTCTGGCTCTTCAAGTTCTTGCTCACGCGATTATTCGCATCGCCAACCAGCATACGGAACCCGGGCTTGAAAGCCGTGACTTTAGCTTTTCCTGGAGAGACGTAGTAGACAACGAAGCCGCCTTTCGTTTTGCTGGTGTATTTGTCGCCGAAGAGGTCGCGGTTCGGGACCTGTGGGACGCGCTTATAGGTTCCGTTGCGGGCTTTGAAGTAGAGGTTTGCCGTCCAGTAGTTAGAGAACTGTAGCAGTTGTGGTTAGTTAGTAGGATTGGAGGGAAGAATGGTTGGGGTGCGAGAAAGTTACATCATCGGAATAGCTGCAGGTTGTGCAGTCGGCGAGTTTGGCGACGTCGGTTGATTGCATTGTTACGTTGAAGGCGTTGCCTCCTACGACCTATGCCACGAAGTTAATGGGAGCTGTGAATGGGGTTTTGGCTTTTACCTGATGCATATGAGGCGAAGGAGCGAGCCCCGGGTTCACCAGAGGATCGATACGGTCGATGACGACTTGGGAGCATCCGAATCGCAACATCGTGTTCTGGCCACCGCCGCCCGCCTGAGGCAAGGCGCTGGAAAGCCCAGCAAATAACAGTCCTACGAGAATCATGTTGTAGCTTGCTTGCAACGAAGTATGTGGAGATACTCAAACAATTTAACAGTCACACGAAAAAATGTACTTCCTTATAGAGGTTCCATTACGGCATGAGTCCCACATGTGCGGAGGGGTTAGGAGCACCAATTCGATATGTGTAGAAACCTAATACAGGCAAAAACGATATTAACTGTTGTAGCTACCATGTCGGCAGTTACAGTGCTGGTTGGTGAGAATCACCGGTTGTTCGCTTCGGCTAAAGACCTGATATTACTTTGGCGCTGTGGGCCATAAGATCCCCACAGAGTGTGCAATATATCTTTAGGGAGGACTTGTGGGGCTTTTATCATTGGTTCTAAGTACCTTTGTGAATATTTGCACGCAAGTGCTGCCACCGCTGTGGAAATGGAGCGCATGAGTCTGGAAACTTGAAGGCTTGCAAGTTTACCGCATGTTAATAGAGAGAGCTTGAAACATCTCTCTCTAGACCTAATAAGTATTTTGTAATCAGTAGTATATATCTATAAGGAGTCCCTATAATATTTCGAAAGTGGATTTTGCTTCTCGTTTCGCGAGGTAGATCGTATAGACTGAGCTCCAGAATAGTGAATGCCTGAATTTTATCCATAAAGGTTTCGGCATAGTGGACGCTCTCCCTGATACGCTCGTTGCCAATTTTAAGGTCCTCGCTGATTTTAGGGTTCTCATGTTTATCGAATATATCTCTTCGCGCAACGTAGAAGGAGGGGAGTTCATAGTTGAACTTTATTATATGCTGGCCTAGAATACTGTCGACAACCAAGGTAGTTCCAGGTTGACTGAAAAGCAAATCTTGATTTTTGGCGACCATTTCCTTTTTCAAATTGCGCAGCACCGCCCATTTGTGGCTTCCGTCAAGAATCCACCTTTTATATTTTACTGCTGCTTGCATGTGTGCAAGACCGAATGGGGCTATATTTTTAAATGGGCGATCATCCTTGCCTGCAAGATGACGCAGCTCCTGCCATTTTTCTTCGGACATATAAACGTATATTTCACTAGTTGCTTGCTCAGGGAAGGGGAATTGGCGACTTGCAGTTTGATTATATGGAAGGTAAATTTTTATTTTGCGTTTTGAAGGAGTGATCAACTAACTTGCTGGAGATGTGAGCTTAAATACTATTTTCTGATGACTCCTTCCAGCTTCTTATGACTCCTAATCAACATAGGAGTCACAGGTTGTTGACATAATTTTTAGCTAGCTGAAAAGATTAAAAAACCCATGTCGCCTGATGCTGTTAGCCCCGAAGGGCTGAATATTTAACACATCATGCCTAAATCCTTTATGGTACGGAAGTCCTTGGATATAAGTGTGATAAAATTATTTATAAAGCTAGCCTAAGATAGATATAAGGTGTAGTACTCTGCCTAAAATATAGGGTTCCATACCTAGGTTATTCCCTGAACGCACCTTTCCGCGAGAGTGTACTACAGTCAGTCAATAGATGTTGCCACACGCGAGCTATGCTTAAATAGAGGCTGGTAGGATGTAGCAAAGCTTCTTAGCCTCACTCTTGAGACCGTAAGGGCTCCTGTTCTAAGCGAAGTACTAGGCGCTGTATTCCCCTGGGATAGGGTTTACGGTATCTACAGCGTCCCACTTTTATCATAAGACCAGGCGTGACTCATGCCGCACCGTTGGGTCCACAAACAACATGAACGTTCGCATGGGTGATATATAACGCTAAACATCCCTAGAAATCATATTGCGCAAGTGCGCCTCTCCGTTGAAAGATCCAAACTCACAGGGAAACCAGTCATAGAAGTGGAAGAGCGTCAGAATTTCGTTGTCACATTCTGTGATCGGAAGTCAAGCTGAGGGTACAACTAAAGGTAATCATTGTGCAACGCTCGTACGACGGGCCTATGTTGGTCATCGCACCTGACGCCCGTGCTTGCTTCGCCAACGCGCAACAACTCCATGCATAATTGACTCATCGCTCTTGACTTATACAAATGACGTTCTTTAGTATGACCGACCTATGTTGGTTACCGCACTCCACGTCGTACTAGCTTCGCCGACATGCAGCAACCTCATACATGACTCTCAACTCTTGACTCATACAGACTACGTTCTCTAGTTACGATTCCCAAAGCAAGTTGATGCACTGAGGTAAACTGATGCGGTGAAGAACTCACGACAAGGCAGAGAGCCGTACATGAAAGAAAATCAATACGAATTTGGGAGTCATAATAGCATTATTTCTATTAAAGGCAAGTTCAAAGCGTCGAAGCGAAACCTTCAAGCAAATACCACCAGCATCCATGCCAAAAACTTCAACATTCTATCCAACTACTCATTCAATCAAACAAACGTGGCTCAAAGAAGTTCTCTGGCGCTCCCAATGCATTCGCATACGTGTACGTCACCGCCATTTCCAAACCATCTTCATCCATAACGCGAACTAAGTTCGAAAATTCCGACCTCCGCAGCTCAATGCTAAACAAACGCACAGGGAAATCCATTCTCAGCTCCATGGAATGTTCCCTCACGGGGCGGAGCGCATCCGGATCAAAGTAGCCGACAGTATCGCGATTATGCGCACACCAGCAACTGATGTCCCTGTATGGCAACCACAACGGCCAATCGTAATGAACGGCACCGTCCGGGATCAAGTTTTCGCTAAATCTAAGGCTTCCATCCGCATCGCGGACTTGGACCGCGCAGTCGATGGGGGTGTCGTATCGGTGCCGTTCGGGAAAGAGCATCCGCTCCCTCAAACTGTACCTCCACGTCCCATATGTCAGCAGCCGCCGTTCCAGCGGGGTCCAATTCCGTTCCTCATAGCTTGTACGAGCTTGGCCAGCCATCTCAAAGAAATTCTGAGGATTGATATCGATGCCTTGTCTCAGACAAACCAGCAACAGGCTGCGACTCGTCAGAATCTCAAGAGCGGGGCGCACAATATTCATATCGTGGTCCGGGCCGACGTTGGCCCAGACGAAGTCGTAGTACCCGCGAACAGCGTAGTCGAAGATCCATCCCAGAACTTTAGAAAATCGAGTGCCGTTGGTGCTTTCGAGATCTTCGGCGAGATCGAAAGTTTCGATGGCGGCGTGGACGTATTCCTCCAGTTGAGCGATTATCGAGGAATACAGCAGATAGTCGACAGCGGATCCCCGCCACGATGGAAGCTCGTCGAGAGGTTCTTCGTTATCAGACGCGTCTGATGCGTCGTCGTTCGATCTATGACCGTGGTTGTCTTCTTCGTCAGCGTCGTGATCCTCATCAGCCTCTTCCTCCTCATCTGACTCGAAAGCCGAAGGCTCCGGTGGATGGAAAAGTACGCCCCGGCAATAAGGGCACGTGTTGTGTGTCCATTCGACCTGCCACTCTCCATCATCGACGAGATAAGTGGAGGTGAGCCAAGTGGTCAAGCACGTCTTGTGGAACATGTGACCACATCTTGTCTTGATTACTTCTTCCGCTGACAGTTCTGAGGACAGCCATTTGTTCAGGCAGATCGAGCAAACTGCATCACTTGGTGGCTTGGCGACTGGAACGAGGTGAGATTGGACGTATTCGGCTTGTCGGGTCGTCATCTTGCAAGTGAAAGCGATGGTGTTTGTCGGTGGTGTTTGGTGAGGGTAAAATTCAGGTGAAGGTGCCCGGTAGAGTAGCGGCGGCGACGGCAGTTGATTCAGATCCCTTGTGTGGTGGAATCGGGCTCGATCGACGGAGACCACTGGAATGCTGAACGCGGGAGGTTTCGAAAACTCGAGGATGCCGAGAATTCACGGGAAATGTGGTGTTGGGCGTCGTCTGGTCTTGAGCATCGTATGTCTTTGAGCGTAGTATAGTCGTGAGCGTCGAAAGGTCTTTTGCGCCGTATGTCTTACGCGTCGTGTGGAATAACAGAGAGTCAGTCAATGTGCGTATGCGACAAGGCGAGAGGGAGGGGATCCCACTCTTTAAATACTCCAAAAGCTTCACATGTGGAGGAAAAGTTTTGTTGGAATTAAGCCGTCCATCCATGGTTACCATGGTACGATGATAAATTGAACGATTCTATAGGGGTTGAAGTTCTGTTGGACTTTTTTTTTCTTTGGCGAGCTCCACACCCTTTTCGATATCGATTGCATAACGTAAAATCAGAAGCCAGTGCTTTCGTCCAAGCAGCGCGACCTTGAATCAAAACCCATGATAAGACTCTCGGATGAGAAAACAGGCTCTGCATTCCGATTCGCCAGTGTTCGTTCGTCGATGCAGTGCTTAAGACATAACAACTTTTGTCCATTAGTTAAGTGGGACATGAGCTCTTTAGATTATTCACATATGAAAGGTTAGTAGAATAGGTAGGACCATTGGGTTGTCAAGATCGGTGACGTCCGATCAATATCTAGAAGTGAGATGTTGACATTTGGGAAGAAGCTAACCGAAACCGGAAAGGACGATGAAGTCCGACTGGCTGACCTCCGCCTCAACAATTCTCTTCTCTACCCACACTTGAGCGTCACATACAATGCTTTAAGCCCTTTAAATAAGAAAACGAACAGTCAAGGGCATGCTTTCACTTTGTCATCAACAGAAATAGCATTGCTTGTGGAGTAGTACTACAACGAAAGTGGAGGCCACAGCCTCGCAAACCACATCCAGACTTTCAAAGCACGGCTACAAATCACCCAGCACCCTCCTATCAGCAGCCGCCTCTACCATTCCCAACGCCTCGCATTGACTCCTCAGCCATTCGCTCCACTCCTGTTTTTCAGTAGCGAGAACCACATTCTCTTTCGGATACCTCGCCCACGCCGCACCCGTCAAGGCCCTATCGAGGCCCTTGTTGAACCCCTCCGTCTGTTGCCCATCCCATCCCAAAAACACACCACGCATCTCCTTTTTGAGAACCGTCTTGACAGCCTTTTCGACCTGCGAAGTATACAGCTCCATATATTTCCGCCGCAGCTTTCGCTCTTTCTGATCGCCAGACAGGGCACCGGGGAACTTCCCGACATGACCATCGGTGCGGCGGAGGTGTTGAAGCAGAGCGTCTACAGCGGAAGCAAACTCCGCTGGGTCGATCGAAGCTTTGACTCTAGACGGGTTGTTTTTGAAATCGTACGCTTCGTCCATGTGGTACGCTACCAGAGTTGGGACAGCATGGAGGAGTTCTCCGCACGCGAGACCGACTTTGTAAGGCTCGTTCTTTAGTGAAAGGAGCTGCTGGATTGTACGCGATACCCGGAAGTTGTGAGGTTGAGACATGATTGGTAACGTGCTTGTCAACATTCGAAGTTATGGCGACGGTTTCCGTACTGATTCTGCTGCTCCGGTGTGGTAGTGGCAAGAGGTAAGTCAGTTCAAAAGTAACGAAGTAGAAAGCCGCACCTATAAACCGAAATTCCTCTTTGTCATGTCTTCCGGTCTCGAACTGCCGTTTTCGTAAATTTGCGGTTGCTTTGTTCGAAGCCCACCGCGTCACTCCTTTCCGCTTTGTCCGCAGCAAAGCCGCAAGCATCTTATGACACTATCCTCTATTCCTTACTGACGGCCGTTTTTGGCTAGCTAGGCCGAGTCTGAGGCTTTGTGGTTCTAGAAAGCGCGTGAAAGCGTTTATTAATGCCTAAGACACTATTCGCGCGGCCAAACCAACTGCGGACTCGTGCCAGTATATTCAAGCCATGTCTTTTTGTTGTTCCTGTCATTCAATATGTAGTTCGCTCCTAGCTGATTTCAGTGGCTGAGAGATCTCAGCAAACATCAAATGGAAAATTTCCTCTATACTAGCATTAAAGTTAAAACAAGAATTTTTATTACAGCATATTCGAGCAAGGGCGATACTTGCGTAACAGGTAAAATCCCGAAATTTCTTTTCTGGTAGGTACTTCGACAACCACGTGGTTGTTTTGAGGTCTGGTGGAGATTCCGCGTGCGGCACATGGGAGGTTGAAGGGGACCCCCAAACAGATCAAAACAACAACAGAAAGGATGACGCCCAATCCACCTGAAAGAAATCGTCCATTGTACCTCCGCACTTAAGCAATTGCCAGTTTTCATTTCGTGGTATACAGCTAAATGCCTACGTAACGCATACTGGTAGTCATCTCATCTAGAAAGATATCCTATACAATCCCATCTCGAAGATACACATCTCCAACTCTAAGCTGCTCACATAATCTCTCAGGGGTACTGGGTCGTTCGATCCTAGCGAATCATATCCCACCGCTCTTCCCCGGCCCTGGCCTCGGTTCCGCGGCGAGCTCGGGATGGCAGCTGGCTGACATCTCTCTCCGGCGTTGCCCATCCGTAATCTGGGGAAGCGTACCAGAGAGCTCATCCACTCATCAGCAGCTCAATTCCAATCTCTCGACCGTCGTCGGGTGATCGGTTGGAGAAGAAGCTCGACAATGGCCGACGAGACCACAAAGCCGGGTGCGCCGACCCCCCAAGCGGCCGACAAAGCCTCCGAACGCGTCGCGAAGAGGAAGAGCGTCGCAGTACCGCATCCCGCGCTATCGACACTGCAAAAAGTCGATATCTTGATCTTGCGACTGAACAAGTGAGCCTTCCCCCTTCCTACCAGAACTGCGGAATTGTCCCAAGCACGCACAGCGCAGCTAACACCAACCACCGTCACCCAGACTTCTCTCCACCCCAGGCGGCCTCTCCGCATCCCTCTCCACCCTAAACTACATCCTCTACATAATAGCCTACCTGCAACCCAAACTCCTCGCCTCCGCCACCCTCGTCGCAAAACTGCTCCTGCGCTCCCCAAAACCGCTCACCAAGACACTCATCCACGACCCCACCGCCGTCCCCGGCATCGCCGGCCTCGCCCTCCTGCTCTCGAAATGCCGCACCACCCTGCGCTTATTCGGCACATTCCCTCTCTACGCATGGCTCCGCACATTACTAGCCCAAGGCCCCAAGCCCGGAAACGACGAGGTGTTGCACCGGATAGCGACGCTGCAGGCGAGTAGTTACCTCTTCTACCAAGCGCTAGAAAACATCTGCCTCCTAGCCGACTGCGGCGCCGTGCCCGCGTCCTTCGTCGCGCGGATAAACCGCGGCGACGGCAGCACCGCGCGTGTCTATCTCGTCGCGTATCGCGCGTGGCTGGCCGGCATATCGTGCGATTTCCTGCGCTTGGCGCGCGAGGCGCAGCTCGAGAGGCGTCGGCGGGAAGCGCGCAGGATGTTGAGGGAGCAGGGGCATGAGCTGGCGTATGGCCAGGCCGAGGAGGATGCCAGGGTCGATCGCAAGTGGTGGAATGATTTGATGATCGCGTGTGCGTGGTTTCCGATGGCGTTGCATTTTAGTAAGGCGCCTGAGGGGTTGCCCGGGTGGAATTTGGGGATTATGGGCGTTTGTGGGTTGGTGGCTGGGGGGCAGAGGGTTAGGGGGTTGTGGCGGGCGACGGCTTAGGGGTTGGGTGGGTGAGAGGTAGAGTGAGGGCGGGGTCGGGAGGGGTCGAGAGAACTGGTGGAAAGGAGGGGGGAAGGAGCTATGTATATATTATGTATATATACGGATTTTGAGATCATCTAAAAAGTTGGACCTATGGGACGCACTGGTTACAGAATAAGGAAAGCACTTGCAAGCCTCCGGTGACTCGAAAGGGTTCTTTTGACTTGTGAGTATAATATCCCTTATCGCAATGACGGCACGGGTCTGTGGTTCAATCGGCGCGAAAACGAAATAGAAGAAGAAGCGAAGTGTCGTAGTTCGTCATTCCTTCTCAATGAGGCCGCTGAGACAAACTCGACTAAAATTTACTTTTGATTCAAGAATGTTTGCTTACACAATAAGCTACGTGAACATGAGCGTCGGCTTCTCGCGGCGGTCAGGTTCCACAGATAGTACCTAGGTACTGCCAACTCTTTGTTCTCGCGTAGAACTTATCGTGTATAGTAACCCTTACACCTAAGCAGATATATGTAGGCGCAGGCATATAATACTCTCTAGTTCTTAAAGGGTACATGAGTGGTTAAGGTATACTTTGGGAGAATACACCATATCTAGGTCTTTTGCCATTAGGTGAATACGCCATGATCCCACAGAATTCCCCACCTTTCCTGATTTCTTTCAGACAAACCCCGAGGTAATGCGATGCATGTTCCAACTAAAATGCGAAAGATAAAGCAAAAATAAAGGAATCATAACGCTGCGATTGTAACGTTTGCAAACGACCCCCCGCGCAAAGAAAGCCTCCCCAGGCACGTAACATGAGCCGAACCAGCACCGCCAGACCGATATCCGCCATCTATTCCGGCTTCTGCCCATACGTGATGTGGAATTGTACATTGGTATGTACATTCGGATCCTTGACTTCGTTTCTTGCCAAGGCGAGGATCACTTGTAAGGCCTCCGGCCTCCCTTTCAGAATCTGCGTATACCCCCTTAGCATATACGCTTCAAAGCCTCCGTTCGAGATCATTAACTGTTCCAGCTTCCCTACGGTCCTGAGCCTCTTGGAGCGCGGCCATGTCCCCATGGGAAGCTTGTACACCACATCCTGGACGTTCGTGAAGCCGGAGTTGCACATCTGCTCACTCCAGCTGCGTGGAGCGCTGAGGGGCGCGCCCATCTTCTCTGCCATTTCGAAGTATAACCGGCTAGCTTCCACGTAGCCGCTGTTGGGCGGGATGGTGTTGTCGTCGGAATTTACCTCGGGGATTGTGCTAGCGAGTTGGATCCAGCCGCCTGGTTTGAGGTGCGTGTATGCTTGGGATATTAACCGCGGCCAGTCCCGTACCGCCGTCATGAGGTCGCGACCATGGATGAAGTCGAAATGGGCGGGCCGATAAGGCCAGTCTTCCTCCACGTCGTCGATCTCGAAGATGCAGTTTGGCGGGACGAAGGAGGGTTGGGTTGGCGCGATGTCGACGCCGATGACCTCTGCGCTGGGGAACTTGTCGGCCATGTCCATGGCCCAGATGCCGGTTCCGGTTCCTAGGTCCAGCACGCGTGCGTTTGAGCCGTGGAGTCGGGTATCAGGAATAGGTGCGATGTAGAGTTTGTCGGCAAGAAGGAGGGTGTATTTGTGGTGCTGGAGGTCGTTTCGGTCGAGCTCTTTCTCATCCATCGGCATGCCATATTCGTGTTTGCCGTAGGAGGGATATATCCGGCCTGCGACCTCAACACCCCGTCGCACTTCAGACAAAATCGAAGATAGGAAAGAAGAGGCGTCTGAGCCATCGTAGCTGCACGCGGTGAGTATGGACAAGTACGCGGGGCCAAGCCAGGATTACCCTTCATCGGCGAACGATGAGTCGTCGTCTTCTTGCACCTGGATAACGTGATTGCCGTAGTTTTCCTGGTCGAAACTGGTAGATGAACCCGCATCGACACCAGAGTCCACAGGCTGACCGTCGTAGTCCATCTCTGTGTCTGTGTCGGTGTCTGTTTTGGATGGTGACAGGGGCATGTTGCTAAGCGACTCCGCTTCCAGGCGAGATGAGTCTGTCGGATTAGTCGCTGCATGCACCTGGGAGGCTGACGGCTCGTCGCTGCGCTCCATGATCTGCCCCTGGCTGATCTACCCGGGCTGGACTGTTGTCGAGGAGGACGAGAGCTTGTGCGGATGTGCGGATGTGCGCGGCGGGGGAACGAGACTCAGGTCCTGGGGTCGTGGTTATCTAGAGTGGCACTAGATGCCAAGAGCTGGAGAAGCATGTGGGAGCAGGCATCATGGCGCGTCTGTGCGTTTGCAGTTCTTGGCGTTGACGCGACATGTCTTGGCTTCTGGTCGAACGAACCAGGTTTCGGCTGGTGCACTGATTCGTGAACCGACACGGGAAGAGGCCGTCTCTTCCGCGAACCGCGCGGAAGAGAGGCGCGCGGCACGGCGCGGCACTGCAATGCCTGTAAACGACGTGTTTGCGGCGGATGGCGGGGTTCGTTGGTTGCCGTGAAGGGAAAGAGGGATGATGATAAAGGCGTAATAATATATCCCGCCGGTCACCAGCTTGCGACAACCCCCCAACCCAGACAATCGTAAGTAATCAGTCCAATGGCCGCCGAACCGCCGTCCAAGGCGACGCTCGCCATTCTCGACAACATCTCGGAGCTCAGCGATGGCCTCAAGAATGGCAAGCAGGGTGCGCGAGAGGGCCTTCTGGACGCCTGTTCGCAGCTCGTGGCAGACCTTACCCACCCGTCCGAGGAATTGCTGAGGCTCTTTTGGGCGCAACCCACCCATCTGGCTATTATCCGTCTCTCCGTCGACTTGAGGCTTTTCCACGCGCTGAAACCTGTCGGCGAGACTGGCGCGACAACAACCGACATCGCGTCGAGGTGCGCTGGGCAGGCGGATCCAGAACTTGTCGGTATGGCCCTCAATACCGCCCAAATACGTCAATATTAACTCCTAAAGGCCGCATGCTTCGCCATCTCGCTGCAATGCACACAGTCCGCGAAACCGGCCCCGACACCTTCGCACCCACCGCCTCCTCAAACGCCTTCACCGAGGAGGCCTACGAAGACACCATCCTCTTTCTGATTGACTTTCACCAGAACGTCCTCCAAGCCACCCCTGCCTTCTTCAAAGAGCATGGCTTCAAGTCCCCCACCTCCGACGTCGACGGTATTTTCCAGTGCACCTTCAACTGCAAGGGTGCACACATGTTCGAGCACTTCCAGAAGTCGGCGCCGCTCCAGGGGAAGCGCTTCGCGAGCATGATGGGCATGTGGAGCCAAGGCCGGCCGCGCTGGTTTGCCGAAGAGTATTACCCTGTCAAGGAGCGGCTGATCAGCGGTGCCGAGACCGGTGGGGACACTTTCCTCGTGGATGTTGGGGGTGGGACCGGTCATGATGTGGAGGGCCTGGGACAGGCGTTTGGGGGCGACATCTCGGGCAAGCTCGTGCTACAGGATCGTCCCGAGATTGTGGATATGGCGCAGGTGGACAGTAGCGTGGTGAAGCAGCCACATGACTTCCTAACAGAACAGCCAGTCAAAGGTACGCCAAAAACGAGATATATCCAATGCTCCCTATGCTAATTCTAGTTTCCAGGCGCGCGCGCATACTTCCTCCACTCCATCATCCAAGATTGGAGCGACGAAATCAACACCCAAATCCTCAAATCTATCGTTCCCGCCATGAAAAAAGGCTACTCAAAGATTTTAATCAACGACTATGTGGTGCCGAACCAGGGTGCCAAATGGCCGCAGAGTAAGCCTCTTCCCACCAGTATCTTTCCTTCGCAACTATCTCGCTAACATCGGTCAGCGGCGCTGGATTGGCAGCTCATGGCCAGCCTGGGCGCCCGTCATCGTACGGAAGCTGATCACAAGAAGCTCTACGAAGGCGCGGGTCTCAAAATTGTCGGGATTTGGAGCCACCCGCATAGTGTCGACTCCTTGATCGAGCTCGAGCTTGCGTAGGCTCGGAGCCGATCTGATCAGCCGATCACCTCGTGTCTATGAGATGAGATTCCCATCTCGTCTCATCTCTTCATGGTCAGAATCGGAAGTTGATGTGTATAGTGTGAAAGAAGGAATGGATTTTCTTTCCCATAGATGATGAATATACCCCGTGCATGTATATTGTCTCTTAGTTTTGTATATGTGAGTTACTTGATCCCCTGTCTATGGTATAGTTCCTTGGTCGAGGTCCGCCTCAGCGCTCAACCTTAACGAGCACACGAGTTAGCAACATTCAGGCCGTAGGGGGGGAATTTAAAGGCTGAGCTGCGTAGAATTCTTATTAACAAGATTCATTTCAAGGACCAGGTAAGTGATTCAGGGGTTATGGCGGGGAGGGCGACGCTAAGGAATTTACGAAAAGGGAGAAAGTTGGGGGGGGCTGTGATGTAGATTGTATTCGAGGATGAGGGGGATGCGAGAAGAGGGGTCTTTTGGAGGGGTTTGAAGCAGATAGGACGCGGGTTAACATGATCTCCAGTGACTGGGAGGGTTCAACACGCTAGGACAAAAACATATTGATATGCATTATACTATCTTTATGCCAAGCAAGAAGCCCGTGAAGGTCGATTGAATGTAATCCATTCTGCCTTTGAACCCACTCCATCTTTTTCGACCGAGGACGATGACGAAGCCATCACCTTGAGATAGGCCATGCCCGATCTTGGACATCTCGTCTCTAACATAGAAGGTGCCCCTATCAACGGCGTCTTCATCTCCTATACTGACCTCGGAGATAGCTGGCTCCACGACCATGGATACGCGGAGTTCGAAACAGAGGCCGATGCCGAAGAGGCCGTATCCCTCGCCAACGGTAAGCGCTTCGGATGGACCGGGCCACACAAAGTCTCAGTCACCCTCATCAAAGCCTCGAAAGTCCCCCGGCCTTCTACTGCGAGGCTAAGGAAAATGCAGTAACTATGCAGTATAAGGATATGGTCGCAGAGACAATGTACGATCGGATGAAGAACAACAGCATAGGATTCAGTGTATGACAAGAAGAATCGCTGCTCGCTGAGGATAGCCTCACAGACGATATATATATACTAAAGGTCAGATCAGCTGACTCTACCCCTCATGGGCGCGTCGCATCAAGGCCCTAACATGACATGCTGTTACTGGTTTGGACTGCGCTTAGACGTTGTGTATATATTTATAGAGCAAAGTTGATATCATTATTGTTAGTTACTAAAATCTTAAATTCTAAGTGCTAAAGACAGAATACCTATCTCCTGTTTTTCGGCCTCGATCCAGGACTTGATCTCTGCGTCGGGCGCTCGCTCGGCGTACAGTGTGCGTGCCTTGACGTAGGTTCCATTCCACTTGCTGGCGAAGAGAACGGCTTCGAACTCAGTCTTGAATCGCACAAGTGCTGAGCTGTTTTCGACGATGAAGACGGCGGTGTAGCCTTCAATGTCGTACTCATCGACCATCATATCGTTGAGGTAGCGGTGCTCGTGGGAAGGGAGATTGGTTACGCGGACAGTGCGCGAGTGGACGTTCTTCGCGTTCTCCTCGTCTTTGCGACGGAAGACTGATAGACGCGGAACTTAGAGCTCATCGTTCGGCTCGGGGGCTTTGTCGGCTTCGATTAGGGTAACAATGATCTTCCGAGAGTTCCACCGGTACTCTTTCTCGTGCGTGTCCGCAACGGCCTCATCGGCCTCGAGTTCTGTCTCGAATTCGGTGTAGGCATGGATGCCATGGACCTAGATGCCTTTGACGCCCGAGGACGAGCCGAAGACATCCTTCAGCGAAGCAGCCTCGATGAAATCATCTACGTTCCCGACGATGACGAACTTGGACGTGATGCCGTCCTCGGGAGATGGAGTGCGAGAGGAGGTTACATAGTCAGAAGCCGAGATAAGGCCGTCTCAGTGGCCGATGCCGCGACGAGCCGTGGCAGCAACCGCGTCGACAGGAGCTGAGATTCCAGCACCTGTAGGGCCTAGCCCTTACCCTTCGATGTGGCCCATTTTAGCCATCATCTTTTGTGCGAACGCGAGCTGGGGTGGAGAGGATTTGGTAGACATTGTGATAGGATTATCTGACTTTCGGTGGTTGAGAAGGTGGAAGGAAAGATTGAAGTGGTCCCGCGAAGATGTGTACTTGAGCACTGCCGAAACGATGCGTGTGTTGGCACGGGTCGAGGGCTCGGGTTGTAGGCTCGCGGTGTGAGTGCAAAAGTCAGTTTTCTGAGGGACACGTGACGGCAAAGTGGTATAGAAATGGGAAGAAGTCTCACTCGCTCTTTACCTTTTGCCATTCGTCTTTCTCTCATGACTAACACATTCGTGACCAAGAGGCAGTTCTAGCGACTTTCTCATACTGTGTCTCCGAACAAGCCGAAATGAGTCTCCCCCCATAACAGCAGCAGTCCAACATCAATGCTTCGGAAGCGACAAGAGATCGTCCTTAAGAAAATCAATATGAAAAGGTCTGTTTGCGGATTGCTCAAGCTGGTAGTATAATTGTGGAAGAGTTTGTATTCCTGTAAACTAAATAAGCCCTTGAATATAGTATTACTTAGTATGTTTTCTATTTGGTTTCTGTCGCAGGCAAATTGTATTTCATCAAGCTTGCTAGATTTAATTTGTCGTGTGCCATGTACGAGTGAATACGACCCGTTCCCTTTATCCCCAAACCGTGACAGACGATAGGCTTCACACAATTTTTGCCCATCCTGAGTTCTTTATTCAACTCGCGCCTTGCCATCACATCCATGACAAGAAAAACCAATATGTTCGCTACTTAGGTTAACCAAGTACCGTTAGCGTGCAAGAACACACTACCCCTGGTTAGCGTCCACAACCATCTTCCGATACACATGCATGAACGTACCCCGACTGCAAGCATGACCTGAGCTGTCCCTTGATCGATACCCTTTCCGGGGGAAGCAGCGGATAGCTAGCAGGAAAAAGGGGGTACCATACCCGCATCCTTCATTTACCGTCCCAGGCTTCAGGAACCGGTTGCCGTACCCGCGGTTCAAACGCATGAGTATGTATACGCCCTCGTATCTTGCCTTAATTCCTTCCGCTTTTGACCCCCCTCTGGTTATGCTGTCGTGGTACTTGGATGTCGATTGGAGCCAAGCGACTGTATTCAGTGCTGCCGATCGAGTATCCTGTGGCTGATCGAGAAGCGAGGGATGAAGGATGTGACATCCCTTTTTTCTTCATGCGGGATTTTAGATGCGGAAGGTGTTGCTCGATTGTGCGCCGTCCGTTTGTGTCCAGGTCATCAACTCTTGATAGGCGTTTCCGGTATCATTAAAAGTATGGACATATTGGCCTCCCCCCATTGCATCGAGTGATGTCGGCACTGGAACTGGGCCAGAAATAGATTGTTGATTTCCGTACGCCCCCATGGGCGTCAATACCTGCTGCAGCGCGGTCCGGTTGCTCGCAAATCCTTGGCCCAGCGTCCCCATCTTTACGCTCGTCAAAAACCGATTGACGATGGTGTTCAAATCCCTTAGTACCTGGAGGCAATCTTTTTGATAATTGCTTCCTGTTCTTGATTCTTGCGCGAAGAGGTTGATGGCAAACTCGATCTCCGACTCTACAGCGTCAGCGTACGCACGTAGGATGCGATTGAGCATGAGGATGATGGCGGCGTTGAAGACGATATGAAGACTCGCTTGCAGCACACGTCGATGTTTGTAGAGATGGTTCACCCATTGCGCGATGCATATGTTCGAATGTGCGGCTGAGGAGCAAGCTTGAATTTGCTTGAGTTGTGGATCAGACTCAAGACGCCAGCTTCCGTTGATGTAGCGTTCAGCTACGGCTCGTTTCACCGCGGAGAAGAAGATAGGACGGGTGGTCAGGAGAGTGAGCTGCACATGTCAGCATGTATTCCTGTGCAAAGGCGGAATGTCATGTTACTTGATTGTAAGCCATGTGGAGTGTGCAGCAAGTTGGGTCGAGACTGTAGTCGACAGGATTCAGCTGCAGGGACGGTGGGAGCTGAGCCAACCAATCCTGAAGCATTTTCAAAGATCGATCGATATTGTGGGTCAGTTGCGATGGTCTTTGATCGCGCGGTGCGATCTTGAAGGTTTCACAGACGATGAAATTGGATACACGAACAAATTCGATGTGGGCTCGGAGACCAGCTGCTGAGGGCAGATTACTGCGACAGTCAGATGAAGAGCGTCGTAGCGATAAAAGAGGATCTTACGGAACATCAACTGGCATGGGGAGCCGAATCGCCTCATCGATTAGCGTAGGTGGCCTTCCCATGAGGCAGCTAAGCCATCTGTCAAGAGTATACAGCGTCCAGAAAACGCGTTTACTGCTCTCATCGACGCAGTGTCTGAAGGCTCCATGGGTGATGGCGATATGGATGGCGAGACTGATGTACATGTATGCCGAATCGCGCCTGTTAATCTCGACAAGATAGAAGCCCATCAAAGCTAATGCGGGTACATCGCGAAGTGTGAAGCGCACGGTATCGAGAGGGTTGCCAAGGAGGATTTGAGCTCTTTTAAAGTACCGGTCTCCGGCGTTCTCTTCGTCAGGAGCTGGAGTGTAGTTGAGGACATGGGTCGCAAAGGCGAAGCATATGTTATAGAATGCGAGATAGCGGTAGTTGTTGGATTTGATGGCGTCAACATGTGAGGGTGCTAGCGTGACTGCTGCGGGGACCGCGTTGATATCGCCCCAATAGTATATGCCTCCGCAGAGAAAGTCGCCGTTGCCATCCTGAATGTGGTAGGAAAGCGCCGTGAGCATGATTGTCATATCGGTGCGCGAAGGAAGCCACAATGGGTCGACTTCAGGGTCGTGGAGCGGCCGTGAATCGAATGTTTGATAATGCCCAATCGAGGCAACGAAAGTCGATCCATCCTCAGCAGCAGTGTGTCCGGGACCAGGAACAAAGGCCAGCGGAACCAGTGTCAGCATGAAATGTTTGAGCAAGTCCAGGAAAGTCGCTCCAGAGGTTTCGCCTAGAAATCGGACATTCCCATCCATGTCGAAAAGTAGGCGGCCTTCGGTTGCCTCGGCCTCATCAGTCGCGTAGGAATTTTCCGACTGCAACGGTTGAGACGACGGACTTTCGGGATTCTCAATCTGCTGAACGAGTTCCTGCCTTGCAGCATCATCGGGAACAACAGCACGCAAGCCCTTCTCCAGCGCCGCGCATCTCTTCCTCAACCGCTCGAGCTCTTCTTTCAACTGCACGTTCCGATTCGGCTCCGCAGATGGATACACACACTCGCGCGCTGCATTGGCACATTGCTGGCATGGTCTTTCGCCAGAGCACTTGATGCGCCTAACATTGCAGCTGTTACACCTGCAAAACCCGGTTAGCAGGGTCCGGTCTGTCCGCCATGCCTTGGGATGGACGACTAGTCTCGGGTGTGGGATGGGATGGATGGGCTAGGGCTGCTCTACGCTCTCGCGACGCGCTTCCTGTTTTCCGGCGCGACCTTGTGCCGTCGTGGATTAACGGGTAATCGTTCCGTGGGCTGCTGCATGCTGGCTATGCGCGATTGAATACGGCAGCCCGTGTACCGTCAAACGGCATATTGAGGAGACGGGACGGAGCAAAGGGAGCGATGAGGTCGGCCTGGACCAAACGCGAACTGACGCGGGGTACAGTAGCCGTGCGTATGGACAAGGGGTGGTCACGTGAGTTGCTGTAAACTTGAAAACTGAAGAATGCCCCTCTCGTCAAAAGATATATTAGGCATTCAGATATAGACACTAACAGCTAGTTCTACCATTCTTTTTCATATTTGATGGCTCGGGCAAAGGAAGGCCCGAGCGACTTCTCGATTCCATTTTCCTTTGATCTTCTGAAACAACCACCGAGCAAGACTATCGATATCGGAAAGGGTGGGCTGTCTCTATCGCTTGATGCGGGCGGGCGGGTAAGGCTTATCCGCGGCATAGTTTACCCTAATGAAGAACAAGTTACTAAAGCGAGCAGATACTCCAAACCAGCACTTTCCATCCAAAACACGGCATCATCGTTGCAGTGCCGTTTGACCAATTCGATGGCACCAAATTCTACGACCCGACCTACGTCCGCGCGTACCGAAAACGCATGCTCTCCATGATCCAGGAGAACCAACCTGGGTTCGGGCTCAATTTCGGTCCAAAGGTCACTGCGGTGAATATCCAGAACCGAAAAGCCAACGCCGCTTCCTTCTCCTTCCATATTGCTGAGAACATTGACGTGTCACTCGAAGTGTGTGCAGAAGGAGATGGTGAGATCATCCAATCTGCAACCATTCATAATCAAAGCGGGGAAGAGGCGGGGATAAGCTTCGATGTGAATCTGAGAATAAGCTTGAATCGAGCAAGCTATGGACAATTGACCGAGGGAGGGCCGATTCCGTTGCCTGAGTCAAGGAATACGCTCAGGGTAGGCGAGAAAGGTGTGGTCGAGATCGCGAATACGGCATTGGGCGCCCAGCTACGCTGTTCATTCGAAATCGATGGCGACATTGTCGATGTGAGCCATTTGACTAATCAGGAAGTCCACGACAAGCCACTCGATCTAGTAGTACCTCATCAGATCAGGATACCCACAAACCGTTCGGTAAAGGTACAAGGGCGCTTCAGACTGTCACCGAACACAGACATTCACATACCCTCGATCTCAAGAGCTGTCGACAAATCCCTCACCAAAGATGAGCCCTCACCCTGGAAGCACGAGGCTTTCATAACAACTTACATCCTCCGCCGAAACGTCGACTACATCCTCGCAAACTGCTCCATACCCGTCTCGCCCACCGCCACATGCATAATAGCCGACCATGTCGCCCTCCCCCTCGGCTGGAACCGCGACAACTACTGGCAAATTCGACTGCTCCTCGAGACCCACAAGCACCAATCAACATTACTTACCGCCTCCTCAGACTACGCCACGAAAATCCACACCACAGTGAAAGGCCATCTAACATGGGTCTACAAGCTCGCTCAACGACCACACGGCTACTGGCACCGGTCGTACCTCGTCACCGGCATACCGAAAGACGAGCCGGTTTTCCAGTTGGATCAACAGTGCTATCCGCTTCTTGAGTTGTGTGATTATCTGGACTGCTTCCGGGATGAGGTCGAATTTGTGAAGGAGCTGGTGGAATTGGATGTCATACCCAGCATCCTTCAAATCCTGGAATCGAAAAGAGACGCAGATACAGGGCTCTGGCCAACGGACGAAACACCCGGCGACGACGCAGTGATATACCCCTACCATTTCTCCAGCCACGTTCTCCTTTGGCGCACCATAACACGACTACGAGATCTATACTTCCTACTCCGAGGCCCAAAAGATGCTGGAGCGATGCATCTAGACTCCCTAGCACAAGAAGTACATCAGAAGACGGTGGAGAGCTTCGTGGTAGCACGTCCCGGCACCACGGAAAATGTCTTCGCCTACCTCACCAACGGTCACGGCGCCCACACCTTCTACCACGACGCAAACGACATTCCCACCCTCTTCGCCCCATCATGGTCCTTCGTCTCCCCTTCCATGTCCCCACTAATCGAAACCTGGCACAACACCCTCCGCTTCGCCTTCTCTCCCTCCAACACGCACGGTTACGTCTCCAGCGGGAACTACCCCGGCCTCGGCAGCGTGCACTCACCCGGGCCATGGGTCCTGGGATTCTTCCAAGAACTGGCTTACGCGGTGTTTCAAAAGGATGAGGCAGCGATGAAAGAGGCCTGGAGGAAGATTAAGGCAAGTATGCAGTGGGATGGCACATTTAGCGAGGCCGTGGATGCGGAGACAGGGGAGTGCTCGAGCAAGGCTTGGTTCAGTTGGCCGGGAAGCATGATTGGGGTTTTGATTATTGGGATGCGGGAAGAGGGCTTGGAGGGAGTTTTGGTGGATTAAGAAGGTATAAAAAAATGCTAAGTTGAATAGTGGGATTTTTCTTACCTGTTGGTTCCAATGACCATTCATCGGTTTTCAATACGGGTTTCTATACTTTAGGTATCTGACACTGCATTAAACACAACCTCCCCCATCTTCCCCACCCCTACAACCCTTCCAACAACCCTCTGTACCCCCTCCACCACCACCCCCATCATACCAGCTAAAACAAGCAACCCTCCCACCACTAGCGACGTCAACATCCCCCTAACTGATCAAGCGAACCCACCCTTCCCATACAAGTACTTCATCCCCCTCAACACAACCAGCAGAAACGTCACCACAAAAGTCAAACAGCCAACAACATAACATCAACGACAAAATTACCCAACTCAGCACACTTTCCACACTCATTTCTTCCCCTTTGTACCTCGTGGTGACTGATATCCTCCCAAGCCCCTCCTTCGTCAACGGCCTGTTTATAAACCGTACGTGACGTCGTGGGCGCGGGCTCGTACATCATATATTCGCTTTCGGTGACGGTGTTGAGGGCGCGTCCTGACGTCGGCTTCGCATTCCGCTCTTGTTTTCTTCTTCATCTTTTTTCCAGATCCATTGTCTACTGCGTGTCTGTAGAGCTGTTGTTGCCGGCCTGCTTGGTGCTGTGTGCATGTTTTCGAGGGCACTTGGAGGTTTTTGGTGGACTGGGTTGGGGGCAAGGCTAGCGAGGTTTCGGGGCTGTGGGATGGGGGTGTGATGAGGATTTTTGGAAGGGCGGTGGGTGAACTGCGTTGAGTTGAGTCGAGCTGAGGCGACTTTTGTTGCGAAGGCTTCTAAGCGTTGTGCGTGTTTGTGGTTGCGGCTTGCTCGTGTGTGGAGAGTGTAGCTCTGTGCCCCTTTTTTCTACGGGCGGAAGTGTCGTAGGTCTTGTGCTCGAAACCGAGACTGTAGCGCGGTGAATGTTTCCTGCGTTTTTTTGTGCGTGGATTTGAGTGCGAGACGTGCACGTGTTGAAGGTGTAAAAAGAGTTACAGGTGCACGAGCGAATATTCCCATATGTGGTGCGTGACTTAGCGCAGTACCGGAGTTCAAATTTATGGAGTTAGCACTGAGACGGCTCTACAAATGTCTCTGGAAGTATTATTACGCCATAGTCAAAGATTACGTTGTAATGGACGCGATTGGTCAAAGTGGAGACAGAATTATTTTTCTGCCATACTACATAATACACTGTACCGAGGTGGACGGTCGAATGAGCCCGACGGCCGAATGAGACACCCCACCACGACAACACCTCAACTTCAACACGCGATAACTCTACCACCATGAGCTCAATTGAGGCTGCGATTGCAGCGATTGAATCACTAGGACCTACAGAACAATTCAGCTATAGACAGATTGCAAGAGATTATAGTTGCAGCCATGCAACGCTCGCGCGGCGACACCAAGGCGTCTCAAGGTCACGCAGTACAATGGCGGAGAATCAACAAGCTCTCCATCCACAACAGGAGCTAGAGCTCCTACGCTATATTAAACGCCTTACAAGGCAAGGCCTACCACCTACACGAGCTATGATGCGAAATTTCGCCTTACAGATTGCGTAGAGAGAGGTTAGAGTACACTAGGTTAACCGCTTTATGCAGCAATATCCTAATGAGCTTATTTTAAAATGGATGACGGGGATTAACAATAGCCACTATAAAGCTAATTTAGGGAGGAAGTATAGCCTCTACTTCGGCCTCCTACGCGAGAAAATTAAGCAGTATCGCGTTAAGCCGCGTCATACCTACAATATAGATGAGAAGGGCTTCCTGCTTAGTATTATAGGTCGCTTAAAGAGGATCTTTAGCAGGGCCTTATATAAGGACGGGAAGAGGAGGAGTACTATTCAGGATAGCTCTTAAGAGTGGATAACACTGCTAGCTTATATCTGCGCTAATAGATCTTACCTTAAGCCCACTCTTATCTATTAGTTAGCCTTAGAATTAATACAGGACTCTTAGCTATAGGCCCTTAATTATAAGACTTATTAGGTTTAAATCTCCTTATTACCCTCTAGATGGACGAATAATAATATTAGCCTCGCATGGATTAAATAGGTGTTTAATCATAGTATAAAGGTGAAGGCTTAATCTTCTTATTAATTACTTATCCTAGATAGCTATAGATCTTACCTTATAATGGATTTTATTAAGTACTATAATTAGAATAAGATCCTCCTTACTATCTATCCTTCTTATTCAACCTATACGCTGTAGCTACTTAATGTAGCTATATTTAAGCCTCTATTAATAGCCTACTTAAATAAGATCTTAGCTTTTATAGAGAGGAGCTAGGGCCTTACCTTAATAAGTAAGAGGGATTTCTTCCCCCTCTTCTACTAAGCCTAGCAGGCCTCCTTTAAGGAAACAATAATCTTTAAGGCCTTTAAGGCTATAGGCCTCTTACCCTTTAATCCTAAGGTTATATTAAAGAGGTTTAATACTAGCCTAAGCTCTAGTAATAGCGAGTCCTTAGCTATTAGCGCCTTTAACTAGAGGAAGATAGAGCGCCTACTACGCTAAGTAGTAGCTAATCAAGGTAATAGATAGGTTAAATAGCTAAGCTAGGTCTTTTACTTAAACTTAGTTTAAAACGCTCTCCTTAAGGATAAGGTAGTTAAGCTAAGGGAGGCTCTAGTTAATAAGAGGACGCGTAGGAAGTAAGGTAAGCCCCTCCTACTTAAGGAGCCTAAGGAGTATTAAGGTAGAGCTATATTCTAGTCTCTAAGGAAGGTAAAGGAGGCACGTGATTGATAGTAGCTTAAGGAGTGTAAGGAGGAGTAGCTGCAATACTAAAAAGCTAAGATAAATAGGCTTTATAAGGAGGCAAGGCAGGCAAAGGCAAAGGAGAAGGAGATAAGGCGTTAGGCAAGGGCTGCAGCTAGGCTAGTAAGGGAGAAGGAGAAGGCTAAGAAGGCTACTAAGTAAGCCTTATAATAGGCAGCTTACAAGACTATAAAATAACTCTAATAAGCTCTTAAAACTTCCTAAAAGGGTAAGAAGCGCAGCCTTAAGGCTCCTACCAAAGCTACTCTAAAAAAGAGAGCTATTATAAGGCCTATAGGTAGTAGAGAGCCTTAAGGTGCTATTACAGGCGTAGTAGCTATTTAGTTATAACGCGGCCACGCAATTAATACTCTATAGTAATATTTATAGCGTAATATATTATTTAACACCTATACATCTCTCTACTAGAAAAGATCATAATAATAGCTATTATGTAAGGCTCTACGGCCTTAAGTTATAGGGCTATTTTAGTGTTCAAGGTATCTTATTTAGCTGTTAGGCTTATTTGACTATCCACCTTAGTATGCTACTAAGGTTCACCCTAAAGCGACCCCCCTAGCGAAATGACCTACCTGAACACTAAAATAACGTTACAATTTAAGGCTATAGAGCCTCATATTATAGCTATTATTATGATCTTTTTTAGTAGAGAGATGTATAGGTGTCAAATAATATATTACGCTATAAATATTACTATAGAGTAACGTAGTGGCTTACGTAATGCGCAGGTTTACGTGATGCGTAGGTTTACGTGATGCGCACCCTATACTAAATCACCCCTTTTTATAAACGCTATGCTAGCGCCATCTATAATAGCTAAATAATTCCTATATTGCATTAATTTACTATATAAATTACTGTGAAAAAAATGTACTACTAGAATTTCGCTAGAAGTTTAATATTGCGCCCACGCTACGTAGTAATTATAGGTAGTAGATTACGCGCTATTTTACTACCCCTATCCTCTACACCCTCTATAACTACTACTCATTGCTTTTTCTACTACCTAGGCTTAGTAGTAGGCTTTAAGGCCTTCCTTTTTCCCTTTTAAGAAGTTTATATAGCCTTTTTAGAGTTTTCTTGCTAAATCCTGCGTTGTTTCTTAGCCTCCTTCTCTGCTATAATCCTCTCCTTTTCCTCCCTTTTCTTAACCCTTAACCTTTCTCTCTCCTTCTTCTCCTATAGCTAGCGTAGCTTGTCTAAGGCTCATTCTGCCTTCTTATGCGCTTTTTTAAGTTCTACTTTCTCTTTCTCCTTATCTATAACGCTCTCGCGTACTCTAGCCTCCCTTAGCTTCTTTAGGGACTAGAAAACTGCACTACTATAGTACTCCTTGCGTTATTGTAGGTCTAGAGGCTTGCTCTTCTTCTATTATTTCTTCTTAACAAGTAGGGCCTCTTGTAAGCCTTATACTTCTGCGTGGAGTAGCTTATTCTAAATAGAGATATAGTAGAGAGAATATTTTAGCTTCTATACCTCCTTACTACCCTTATCCCTTATAGCTTTACGCATAAGGGTCTTAATTTTTAGCTAATCCTTACTGCTAAGTACTAAGGTAGAGCTCTCTCGTGAATCCTATAGCTCTAGCGTTAATTTAGTAAACCTTTAGAGGATTACTTTAGCATTATAGGGCTATATACTAGTAGCCTTAAAGGACTTTAGAATTATTTCTTTCTTAAAGGAGGTAGTCTAGGCTTCCTAGAAGAGAGGGAAGAAATCCCCTTTCTTTACTAGTAATAGTCCTTAGGCCCTATAGAGGTAGTTAGTAAGGGCTTTTAAGTATACTAATAAGAGAGGCTTAAAGAGTACTACATTAAGGGGCTGCAGCGTGTAAGTTAAATAGGGAGGAAATATTATAAGGAGGATTTAATTATAGTCATAGTAGTTGATAAAGTCCCTAGTAACGTAGGACCTATAGCTATCTAGGATTAGTAATTAGTAGGATTAATAAGCTTTCACTTTTATATACTAATTAAAGACCTACTTAAGCTACGTAAGGCCTATATCATTGCTAGTCTATCTATTAGGAGAAGTAGTAATGAAAACCTCCTACTTCCTAGCCTTAATATCCTCTACTTAGGCTGATTAGAGAGCCTTATTAGTAGCTATAAATAGTAGCCCTAGTAGTAACGCAGTTCTATTAGTATAAACGCATGCTAGAAGCGTTACCTACTCCCTATTACTATCTTAGAGGGCTGCTATAACTTCCTTATGGTCCTACATAGCTTTACTAAAGATCCTTTTGCTTCTTCTAATAATCCCTATAAGGAAGCCCTTCTCATCTATATTATACGTGTGATGAGGCTCTATATTATA
Organism: Byssothecium circinans; assembly: GCA_010015675.1. Taxonomy (NCBI): domain Eukaryota; kingdom Fungi; phylum Ascomycota; class Dothideomycetes; order Pleosporales; family Massarinaceae; genus Byssothecium; species Byssothecium circinans. The sequence goes on along the minus strand of ML976980.1, from coordinate 942,402 downwards.
CTCCTTAATCTTATCTAGCAGAAGTTAAAAGAATTGCTTATATTTAGCCCCTAAATTAGCTTAGTAGCGTACGTGATCTATCCCTAGGGCCTAGTAAGGTGTAATAGTAAGATAGTTATAATTAATAAATTAGGTAACCTAGTATTTACTTATAGGCTGTTTAGCTATTATAGAGGCGAAATTTTATACTATCTCCCTTATAGGAGGAAGTTAATGAGCTGAAAGTCCCTCTATATAGCTTATAAGCTCTATCTCTTATTATGGGGTAATCTTCTATTAATTAGCAATCTTTAAAGTGTGGGGTACTATGATAGCCTAGTACTAGCGCGTTAGCGTTAAGCGCATAACACTATGTTTTTTCATAATTTCTTTATATAAGAAAGTTTCGCCTAACTCTAGGGAGTTGATTTCTTTAATTGCAGCGTTAATCAGATCCATACTAGTGTAGTTATGAGGTTATAAAGATTATGGTATTTTAGTGTAGGGTGCGTATTACGTAAACCTATGCATCACGTAAGCCACTACGTTAACGTCGGGATCAGCGATACGCCCACCTTAGTGATACGCCTACCCGAACATCACAACACGAAACTTACACCAACTTCAACGCGCGATAACTCCACCAATATGGCGCCAATTGACGAAGCGATTGCGGAAATGAAATCGCGTGAATCAGACGATGATTTCTCGTATAAAAAGTGTGCAGCCAAGTACAAAGTATCACGAACTACGCTGTCGCGAAGGTGCAAGGGCATTCAGGGCTCAATGGAGGCCTAGGAAGTCAAGAAGTAGAAACTTAGCCTATAACAAGAGCTAGAGCTTGTAGAGTATATTAAAAGTCTTACTACTTAAGGGCTACTACCTATAAGGTAAATAATACAAAATTTCGCGTTATAGGTGGCTAAGGAGCATGTAGGACTTAGCTAGGTTAGACGTTTTATATTAAGAAACAAGAACTATCTTACCTCGTGATAGATAGGCAGTATAGACGCTATACGCTATAGGGCTAATTCTAAAGTAAAGTATAAGCTATACTTTAATCTCTTTATTAATAAGGTTAGCTAGTATAACGTACTACCTTTAAACACGTATAATATAGATGAAAAGGGCTTTATAATTAGAGTGATAGGTAGGAGCAAGAGGATCTTTAGCAAGGTAAGATAAGAGTTAAAGGAGATTAGGGTATCTCTCTAAGATAGCTTATATAAGTAGATAACTTTGCTAGCAGCTATCTGCGCTAATAGTAGCTACCTCCCCCTAGGCCTTATCTATAAGTCTAAGAAGAGCGTAATATAAAGCAGCTAGGTAGACATAATTAATATAGGAAAGCACTAGGTTTTTATTACTTTATCCGCCTCTAGATAGATAAATAATAATATAGGATTAGCCTAGCTTAAGCAAGTGTTTAATCACTACATAAAGAAGAAAGCTAAAGGGAGATAGTAGCTACTAATTATAGATGGCTATAGCTCCTATATAACCATGGATTTCTTAGACTATTACAATAATAATAAGATCCTTATAGTTATATATCCTCCTTATTTAACCTACACACTTTAGCTACTTAATGTAGTTATGTTTAAGCTACTCTTATCTACCTATAAGCATGAGCTCACCTACCACCTCTAGCGCAGCTAAGGCCTTATTCCCCTTAAGAAAGGTAACTTTTTTCTATTATTCTAGCGTGCGTGGTGCACCTCCTTTATAAAGGAGCTTATTTTAAAGTCCTTTAAAGCTACTAGGGTAGTGCCTTTAAATAGTAAGGTTATACTTAAAAGATTCTGCCTAAAGATGCTAGAGGTAATTAAAACTCTAATAAGCTTACCTATCTTAGCTAAGGTAGACTAGAGAAAGATAAGATTAATCGTAGAGGTAGTAATCAAAGATAGGGCTAAAAAGAAGGGTAAAAAGATTACTCTTTCTCTCTACTACCTGTAGGTATAAAATAATCTTCTTTAGTATAAAAATAATAGCCTAAGGTACGCGCTTACAACTAAAGAGAAGTATAAAAAGAAGAGTAAGGCCCTTAATCTTTAGCAGCGTAAGGAGTACTATAGTGGTGCAGTCTTTTAGAGTCCTTTAAAGATTAGAGAAGCTTATACTTATAAGCAAGTAAGAGCATGTTAAGAAGCTAAAGAAAAACTCTAAAAAGCTAATAATAAAGAGCTTAAGGCATAAGCTACCTTATATAAAAAAAAGATTATAGAGGAGAAGTGTGTAGGTCATAAAATAGCTAAAGTTAAGAGGGAGAAAGAGAAGGAAAGGAAGGCTACAGAATAAGCTAAAATTCAGCGCAAGAAACAGTAGGAAAAAGAGGCTACAACTGCCTAAAAATCTCTATAATTATCCTAAAGAGGTAAGAGGGCAGCCTTACAGAAGGCTAGGCTAAAGGTAAAGCGTGCGTAGGTTACGCACGCTATTAAAGGTAGTAGTAGAGGTGGTAAGCCTACACTAAGCCCTCTACTAAAAGTTAACTCTTACGGGTGAAAAATTAACCTTCTAAAGAAATTTAAATAGTATAAATTAATTATAAGTATCTAATTACTACTCTACTATAAAATCTCGTGATAATAGCTACTATAGGCGATAGTATAATCTTACTTTTATAGTAGCTAGATAGGTGGCTAGGTAGGCGCATTACTAAGGTAGGTAGATTACTAAACCTAACGTTATTAATTACTTAGCCGCGTTATAACTAAATAGCTGCTACGCCTATAATAGTACCTTAAGGCTCTCTACTACCTATAGGCTTTATAATAGCTCTCTTTTTTAGAGTAGCTTTAGTAGGAGCCTTAAGGAAGTGCTTCTTACCCTTTTAGGAAGTTTTAAGAGCTTGTTTAAGTTATTTTATAGTCTTGTAAGCTGCCTATTATAAGGCTTACTTAGTAGCCTTCTTAGCCTTCTCCCTCTCCCTTAATATCCTAGCCTTAGCCCTTACCTAACGCCTTATCTCCTTCTCCCTTACCTTGGCCTGCCTTACCTCCTTACAAAGCCTATTTATCTTAGCTTTTTAGTGTTATACCTACTCCTCCTCGCGCTCCTTAAGCTACTATTAATCTTATGCCTCCTTTACCTTCCTTAGAGACTAGAATATAGCTCTACCTTAATACTCCTTAGGCTCCTTAAGCAGGAGAGGCTTGCCTTACTTCCTGCGCGTCCTCTTATTAATTAGAGCCTTGCGTAGGCCCTTAACTTTATACTTAAGGAGGGCTTTTTAAGTTAAGATTTAGTAGAAGGCCTAGCTTAGCTTTTAAGCTTATCTATTACCTTAATCCTTAACTACCTAACGTAGTAGACCTTTAGTCTTCCTCTAGTTTAAGGCACTTAAGGCTAAGGACTCACTATTACTTAAGGAGCTTAAGCTAGTGTTAAACCTCTTTAATATAACCTTAGGATTAAAGGGTAAGAGGTATATAGCTTTAAAGGCCTTAAGGATTATTATTTCCTTAAAGGAGGCCTGCTAGGCTTAGTAGAAGAGGGGTGTGCCGTGGCACAGAGTGACCAATAGCTCAACCTATAGTCACGGGGTCAGGTTAGTATATAGTGGCTGGTTTCAACACTAGCTACGGGGCACGCAATGGACACCACACTCTTTGTTTAGGACAGAAAAGAATACAATTGCTTTAGCTACCAAACACGCGTTCCCTCTACGAATATCCCATACCGTGAGCTGAATTGGAGTTGTGTGAGCTACGCTGGCTCATTTGGAGGTCGTGCCCGGGCTCATATCTGCGATACGTCGTAGAGATGGCGACGCACGTTTGGACTACAGTAGTGGTTACTAGCTTTGGCTGAAAAGGATTCAGCAGGTGGCAGTCACCTAAGAATAAGAGATATATGATACTGGTGGTATCTACATGAGGCATCGCATCAACGCTAGAGAGCAAGACTATCGCGATACGTTCAGCATCAACAACTAGAGAGGATGCTCACGTCCGGCCTAATTTTCACATGGGAAATCAGAACCTTCACCAGAGAGCAACTATTGAAACCAGAGAGTTTATCGCTTCCGGCGCCAAGAACCCCCTCTGTGATTAAGATTTCGGAATCTAATGCTGAGCCACATAGGAGACCTGTAATCGCGCCGATATACCAGGGAGCAGCGCAAAGACAATGGCAAAGCCAGGGAGCAGCTGTGGAGGGCGGCCGATAGGTTTTGGTAACCTTCGACTAATCTTACAACCAATACGCAAAGCCAGGGAGCAGCGTACAACCTTAGTGTGCAAAGCCAGGGAGCAGCGCACGACCACAGCAAAGCCAGGGAGCAGCTGTGGGAGGGCGGCCGACGGTTTTAGTAACCTTCAACCAATCTCACAACCTTAGTGTGCAAAGCCAGGGAGCAGCACAAAACCACAGCACAGCCAGGGAGCAGCTGTGGAGGGGGGCCGACAGTTTTAGTAACCTTCGACCACCCAAACCACCACTAAATCGCTAGAGAGCAACCACTATAGGGCTAGCATTCACAGCTAGGGAGCACGAGTGCGACGTCTATGTCAGACAGCGAATCGACTGGAGGACAGAGTTGCTAACAAGCAAGCAAAGCAAGTTTTGAGCGTCTGCTTTGCTTGCTTGGGTTCTAGCTCATTAGATGCTTGACTTGCTTAACTTGGGTGAAGTTTTGGCTCTAATTGCTTGAGACTTGCTTGCTTGCTTGATAAAATTTGTGCTGTACAGAGTTGAAGTAGGTACAGATTACTGCTAAGAAAACTCCCAGTCGCATATCCCATATCTGTTGCCTAGCTCGTCGTCAGTAACTAGCGCTTCAAGCTTCTCAGCAACCTCCTCAGCTGGGCGTTCAAAACCAGCTCGCTGCCAGGCTCGAATACACTGCAAAGCTGCCAGCAATTGAGCCCCAATTTTGCGTCTTTTTGGCTCTAGTAGATCACCAAGCTCGCTGAAGAGGCGCTCGCACTCGCAGCTAGAGGCGGGGATTGTTAGGACGTCAATTGCTAAGCGTGATAAATTGGGGTATTTCGGCGCCAGTTTGATCCAATAACGGACGGGGCAGCTGCCACCATTAAGCTGCTCGCGCGTCCATTTTAGCTCCAGTCTCTTCCACCGCTGGTACTCATCTAAATCCTCGTCGTCGCTACTATCGTCAGCGTCAGCTATTGCAGCGATAGCGTCCTCAAGGTCGCTGGATTGCGCAGCTGGGCTGCTTTTTGGCTCGTCAGCTGGCCTGTATTGCCGCCAAAGCTGCTCAAACGCAGCGTTGTTGCGCGCAAGCCATTCTGGCTTTTTGCGCCAACTGCGATCGCAATAACGCTTGTAGTACGGGTGGAGGATCGTAGCGGCGTACGGGTAAGGGCTTGCATCAAGTTTCGCGTAGTAATCGTTGGCTTTAGCCCAGGCAGCGCGAAGGTTGATAGGTATATGATCCTCCAGAGCGCCAGGTTGCTCAAAGTTAACCTCAGTATAGTGCTTAACACGCAGCTCAAGCTCGTGGAGCAGCATTTCAAAGACTGGGATAATTAAGTAAAGCGCTCCAAACCTGCCTAGCTTGTTGCCGCGACCTTTAAGCTGCTTTGTAGCGTCTTTAAGCGGCTTGAGCGCGTCAATATACTCCGTGATCACCGCCCAGTCTGCGCTGTTTAAGCCGTCTGACCGCATCCATTTTAGCGCGTTAGGGAGCTTATTGCCGCGTCTTTTAGCTATATCGTTGAGGTTGCGCGTGTGCTGTATGTGGTAGTTGGCGTAGTTGCTGACGGCGTGTTGTAGCTGAACAGCGCGTACAAAGCAGCCATAGTATGAGTTCCAACGCGTAACAACTGGCTTAATAGGCTCTAATATTGATTTCCTTTCGTGTGTAGGCAGCTCAGTGTTAGCGAGACGCTAAAAGTAATTAAACTTGTCGTACTACTAAGGAGTTTAAATGTAGTTAATTACGTTAATAAGTACCCCTAAAGGCCCGTCTTTGCACCATTCAGCTATTAGTTGCTCCTCCTCCAGCAGTTCCGCCGTATCGTTATCGTATGAATGGGGATTTTTCCCAAAGATAATAGCCTGGGCGATGAGATTGATTGTATGGGGACCACAGCGGAGGCGGTAGTGGGAGGCAGTAAAGCCGAATTGGCCAGCAAGGCAGCTAACTACAGTATCATTGGCGTACGCGTTGTTGAGTACAAAGCAGCCTAGCTTTAAGGGGCTTATCCTAAACTTCTGCAGCGTTTGAGAAACAACCTCAGCAATCCTCTCACCAGTATGGGCGCCTGTCAGCTGTGGTAGCGCTATAGGCAAGTCTACGAGCTTACCTGACGCGTCAGCATAGTGAGCTACAACTCCAAGGAAGCCCCGCTTGCCTCCCTTTGTTGTCTAACCGTCAAAGCTTATATGGATCTTGCTCCTCGATTTGGACAGCGCAGTAACAACCTTTGGCAGCATGAATTCGTATAGCCTCATCACGTACGCTGACACGCTTTAGTGGTTCGCCCACAGCGCTGCTTCTACCTCTGGGTTGGCAAAGCTAATCAAGGCACGAAAGGCGGGCGTTTTGAGCTCGCGGAGCGGGTGATTGTTCTCAAGAAGCCACGTAACAATAGCAAAATGGAAGCCTTGTACGTTAAAGTTACCCATCTTGTTGGTGATCTCTTGACTGACTTAAACGCCAGAACTGGCTACTATCTCCAGCGACTTCTGGCCAGGTGGCAGCTTCCGCTCAGCGCCTTTACTGCCGTCGCGGCTAAGGTTGTGACCTACTCTTAGCAACCCTAGGTAAGTAATCGCTGCAGTTGTTGACTGCGTAACCTTTAAGATCCCATTATTCGAACGCCGCTGATGGTAGAACTTGCAGACAAAGTAGAGCTCCTCAGGCTTACTTCGCAGCGCGACGCGATAGCCGTGGTTGTAGATCCAGCTTTTAGCCCGCTTTGGAGTACGCGGAGGCTTGTAAAAGCGCTTTAAACAATCCTAATCAATGCTGTCAAAGTTATCAGCGAAGTGCTTATCAAACCCCTCCTCCACCTCGCGGTTATCCTCATCAAAACTAGCTACTGTGGCGGCTTTGCTGCTAGTTACAGGCGCAATGATAGCCTCTTCAGGCACTCCAGCAAGCAATTGCGACTCAAATGGGTGCTTCTCGGTGGCCTGGGACGCCGCGTCGGCCAGGGCTTTGCGCGGTGAGCGCCGTCGCTGCGGCTGCTCAACTGCTGGGTCGATCGCC